>CM021109.1:73235235-73622178 GCA_007115665.2 Sequoiadendron giganteum
CGGCCTTTCAAATTAAATTTTTGAGGTATTAGTTAGGAATTCCTATAAAATCAATATTCCCGCCCATTTTTCACCTAAGTAAGAAAGAAGTAGCTAGCTAAATAAGTGATCAAGTAAGTTGAAGGTAGTTTTAGAGTTTTGGAGCAGCCTGCTCATGTGTTTTTGCAGGTTTTTCAAGTCTTTCCAAATCAATATCTATCATTTTCAAAGATTAGTGATGGATTCCTATTGTGTATCATGAGAAATTCTAGGTTGGAGAGGCAACTAGCCATTTATCCAAGCCTAAGGACTTGTTTCTTGATTGATTTCATCTTCCATTATTGTTCTAGTTTCTCCTTAAGGAATGTATAATTTATGTTTATGACTTGTTAGGGTGATTAGAGATCTCCTTCACATGTCATTTCCACTTGCACCTTAGGAATCTTATTCTAACACATTTGAATAGTGTTTCTTCACATCATAGCTTGTATAATCTTAGACACACTTAAGATTAGTACACACACACATTTCCATTTTTAGATTCATGTCTTTTCATCAAGGTTTAATTACCAAACAAGGGGTTTGACCAAGGAAAACCCCCATAAAAAATCAACCCAAATTCCTTTGTTTTGTAGGACTTTTTTAGGTTCATATCCAGGAGATTGGTGAAGAAAGAAGTTCAAATCTCAGGTTTCAACATCACATTTGGAAATTCCAGAAATTTAGATGGGGACTAATATGGGAGTAAAGGATTCTTAGTCCTCTAGGTGGAATATTTCAGTGATTTTTGAGGATTTTGTTCCGTTATCGGAAGATTCTGTGTTTTCCCCAAAAAATAGCAACGAAACTAAGACGCGAGTAAAGGCATATTAGTCCTCCAGGGCATATTTTGGCAGTCTATTTGCATTTCCAAAATCCTTTTGGCATCTCTAGGCTTCCCAAGTACACATATCCTAACTTGGACTTGTTCATTTTCAGTATTGAGAAGCTTCATTTTTCTTATTTTAAGTGTTTTGCATATCACAATGTGTTTTCAAACATTATTGTTTCCAAGTGATAGAACACCCCCTCCTAAGTCCTCCTAGCTGAATATTGACTCACCTTGATAGGTTGATATTCAATCCTATTAGGGTTCTTAGGACATATTCGAATGAACTAGATAAAATAAGAGGAAAAGGGCATCCTTTCCCCCTATTTTATCCATGTTTCAGGTAGCCTTGTCCTCATATGTCACTTTTCGTTGGCTCTTTTGGCTAATTGATCACCTTTCATGTACATATAAGAGAAACCTTTGGATGTGGACGATATGCCTTAAGTTGTCTCGCATGTGACATACTCATCCATGATGTAGTTCGATTCAAAAACATATGACTTGGCATAGGGCTTTCCAAATAATCTCTCATATTTCTTCTACTTTAAAGAAATTTCTCACAGTAATGATGTTACCAACTACTTTAAAGTGGGGGCATACATCCACACTCATATTTTATTGTGCGATTTTATTTCTTCTTGCAATTCATCCTTTTCTTGGTGGTTTCATTAGGTTTGATTCCCTCCATAGAGTGCGATACTTCTTTGAATTTTCCTCTCTTAGAGACATTAGGCACAATGCTCCCTAAGAAGAGACCTTTCATGAACTAAGAAAAATCCCTTTGAACATTTCTTACACTATTTCACATTTATAATATTTTTAATATTGCCACTTTGCATAACACACTTTGCATGCATGCATAGCCATCTTGTTTGTCCATGAGTCTCAAGCATGTGAAGTTTCCTTGCCTCATGGAGCTCGAAAATCATTTTTGTGTGACGCCCTATCAAATTTATCAGGAGGTATAAGTGTAAACCCACAAAACTCATTTACAATTCGAGTGAGGGAGGAAAAGTTGAAAAAAATGACCCCATGCAAAAAAAAATGTTTTTGGGGGTTCGAACAAACTTTTGGTTCGAGTGAACCCAAAGTGGGTTTGCTAGAACCTTGGTTCGAGCGAACACATTAAATGTAGGGTCCCACCATTCTCGGTAAATAAACAAAAATAAAACCTTTGTGGAAAGGGGTTTGCTCGAACCCCCTTGGTTCGCTTGAACCCCCTTTTCCCACCTTCCCACCCTCTAGCACCAAAAAACTCTAGAATTTTTGCCTTCGAAGCTCGGGTTGAGGATGAAAATGGAGGAGACTTCACAGACCCAACTAGATGATGGTAGTCCTCAGAACAAGCTATACAACGAATATAATTTTAATATGTTTTGGTTTTATTATGTTTTTTTTTTTAGTTTTATTAAACATAGGTTTTTCACTGAAAATCAAGCTCTTTGTTCTGCACATGTGGAAAAATATAAGATTATCAAAAAATAAAATTGAAAAATATGAGTGCACCAAATATTGAATTCCTTGACCCAACAACAACAAAAAATTAAATTTCTATATGTACAAAAAAGGATGTGTTATACGGTCTGCCTATGTCTGAATTGTAATTGGTTTGACTTCGAAACTTGATTAAGGAAAAACTATTCAATAAAACACTATGAAACCAATTGGAAGCACTATATATCGTAGTTACAAATCTAAATTCAAAAAAATTATAATTTTATCCTTCATGGAAAATAATTTATGTGTTATACGATGAGCATCACTCCTTAAAAATGGTGTTTAGTTAAAAAACTAGTTTTTGAAGGAAATGGAAAAATAAGTTCAATCTGATTCCAAAAAAATTGAAAAATATATATTTAGAATCTACAAAAAAAATGTCACAAATCACTAGTTTGCATCATCTTCAAATTCCTCACGGTTTAGCAGCTATAGGTGTCTGAAAGTGAAGACTTAGTTAGAAAAAATCAGTTCAGTGTCTAGTTTGGCCAAAAATTGTAAACCACTATTGTGGGATCACCCCTAACTTTGGTATGGCTTGAATGGGAAGCCCGATTGAGGCATGAATTTCTCCATAGACACTTGCATGTGTTTCTGAGTACATACTAGCTATGAGTATATGTTTCTTACCTTTTTGGACTTCTCATCCAGCAGATAGCTAGGAGTTTGATTGGCACATAGTGAGTATGCATTTTTTGAACAAACAACTTAGATTTGTTCCACATTGTGTTGGAAAAATGGTCGAAGATTGATCCACCTCATTTTTATTTTTACTTGTTTCTCCTTTCCTTTAGTTATTGGCATTGCATGATCATGTATCTTGATGTTGCATATTATACACCATGTATGTGTCATTTTGTGCTTATGTCGGTTTGACTTAGGATCTTCGATCCTAGGGGTTTGACCATCTCCTCGATCTTAGTTATCCTAGACCATCCACATCAGTACTCTTAGGCCCCTCTTGAATGTCTACTTTAGTTTGAGTTTGAAGCAAGTTCATCCTCTCACTAAAGTGGGGGCTAGATGGAACATCAAAAAAAGTTTCATTTTCCTTGCTTGATTTGGAAATAATTAATGGTAAATTGGACTTAATGTCGCCTTGATCTAGTGTCGTGAGAGGTTTTACACATCCACATTAGGTCTTGGGCCATTTTTAAGCTAAAATAAATTAAGTCTACCTTAATTTAGTGTTGTGAAGTGTATTTATCTACACTTTCACATTAAATTTAAGGTTCTTGTAAACTAAGTGGACCTAATCTAGTGTTGTAATGCATTCTACATATTCACATGGGATTTAGGGCCTTTATAAACTAAATAGACCCAATTTTTCCTTAATTTAATGTTGTAAAGTGTAGTTATTTACACTTTCACATTGGATTTTAGGCCCTCTTGTATTTATGACCTTTATATAAGCATTAATAGGCCCCTATGACCCCATATTATGCATCCCAACACATATTTTGGTCAAAAACATGAAAAAATTAACATATAAGCTTAATTTCTTCACTCCCCGACACTTTAGGACTAAAAATAGTTCTTGTGGGACCCATTCGCCACCTTGGGTGAAAGAGTCCCATCCAGGTGGAATTCATTCACCCAGGATGACGAATGAGTCCTATTTGAGCTATTTTCATGTTTCTGAGTAGGAAAAGTGGGTTTTTAATTTAAATTTCCTCCATGTCATCCTTGGCGATCAAATTAACAGTCATTTGAGTGGATTTCCTATATAAGTGAGCTCTCAAATCATTATTTCATCATACATTCATGTTATCAAGTCAAGCATTCAAGGGTTAAACATTCCAAGTCTTTAAAATTTCATCAAGGTAGCTTTCAAGATCATTTCTAAGGCATTTCAAGGGCATAATTCTTCATCAATTATTGCAAAAATTCAAGATCTATCATCATGTCAAGCATATCAATCATATAGCATGTTAGTGAGCTAGTGTTATGATGTAGCATTGAAAATCCAAGACCATGCATCATTCAAGGTATCATTGTCTATGATTCATGTTCTTTGTTCCATGCTTCATGCCTTCATTCCATTATTTCATCATTTGGTTTAATTACCTAAAAGGGGTTTGACCAAGGCAAACCCCTACTCCCTAACAATCAAGAATTTGATCTCTCTCTTTGTGTGATTTCATATCTAGGTGCTTTGAATAATTTAAGATCATTGAAGATTAGGTTTCAAGCTTGTTAGAGTTGTCTCCCCATTTGCAAGGTCAAAATATTCACTAAAAGGTCATCTACAGCCCCAAAATCAGAGTTTCAAATATGGGAACTTGGAGGAACAAATTGAGTAGACTGAGAAGAGAAGATCTAGACTTTGAATTTCTAGAAAATCCAAACTAGGCTCATTCACCATAAGTGGTGAATGAGTCCCACTATATGTGTTTTTTCACAGATTTTTGTAGATTTGGATACACATTTTCGTGAAACCGGCTATGATGTAGAAATCCATAACCATGATTGATTTTCCCATAATTGTGAATGAGTCCTAGTAGGCCAAAATCTTAGGATCAACAAAATTTCTAGTCATCATTCAAGCCTCTACAAGTTTTTAGGTGCGCACCTTTGGTTTTACAACTTTTTGTTCTGATTTATATGCATTTCTAGGTCATTTAGTTCAAGTTTGCATCATATTAGGTTTTTGCATTTCATTATCTTTTCCAAGTCTAAACTTGGTGGTGAACTCCTCATTTAATCATATTCACTTCTAGGATATCCCTATTGCAACTTCGCTTTCCCTTTTGCATTGAGATCTCTAGGGTTATCCTTGAGTGGAATATCTTTAGAATTGGGTGTGAATACATTAATCATCATTCCCCAATTTCCATAGGTTCCAAATTCAATAGAGACACTTTTCAATCTACAATACTATATGTATCAACAATACAATAAGGTACGAGCACAAAATAATTCTTCTTTAGCAAATCTAGATGACACTTTATAAATCTAAAAACATTAAATAGAGTAGCCCAGTCTTGCTCTCCTCCCAACCATAGGATTGATAAGTCCACCCCCGAGTGGGAGACAAAATCCAAATGCTCAACATAGATTAAATTTAAAAAAAACATAAACATTGAATCACACACAAACAATTTGATTATAGAATTCATGTAAAGAGGGAGAAGGGGAATTCCCTTCCCTCTTAGGGAACCAACATTTATTCAAAATTTTCAACATACAACTTTATTTTCAACAGACAACCACCATCATTCATCCAACATTCTCCACACACAACCTTAACCATCCACCCAACATTCTCCACACACAACCACAACCTTATAATATCCAACTCACCTCCCTCAATACAATAATCCAATATGTCATTCATAGCTCTTTGTTATCATATACAACACCATATAATTTTATATTTGATCAAAATCCACAAGGGAGGCTCCACACCCTCCTCAACCTCAAATGAAGGAGGCTCTCAACCCTCGGGTGAGATCTTCTCCTGTTGCGCACCCAAATGCCCTAATACTCAACATCACACCACAAAAAAAATAACAAACAATAACTTTTTAAACCATTTGTAGTGTAGGAAAATGTATCTCTCTAAATTTTCACACTTGTTTGGGCCCTCCATACTAAAATTAGGCTTCTTTATGCCTTATTTGGTCTTATTTTGCATGCACAAGCCTTATTAATGCATCTTTCTGAGGATAATCCCGACACATATCTAATAACGAATCATAATTTAATTATTTTGGATTGTATGGCCTAGATTTAGTGATCTGGGACTCATACACCACCTTGGTGTATAGATCCCACCTAAGTTTCAGGGCCTAGAGCTGAAATTGACATAGAACTTAACATTTCTTGAAAATTGTGTCCCAAGCTTAGCCTACTAGTTTACAATTTTTGGCCAAACTAGACACTGAACTAATTTTTTCTAACTAAATCTTCACTTTCGGACACCTATAGCGGCCAAACCGTGAGAAATTTGAAGATAATGCAAACTAGTGATTTGTGACATTTTGTCTGTAGATTCTAAATATATTTTTTTCAAAGAATTTGGAATCAGATTGCACTTCTTTTTCCATCTCCTTTTAACTAGTTTTTTTTAATAAACAACATTGTTAAGGAGTGACGCTCACCGTATAACACATAACCTTTCTTCCATGAAGGATAAAATTCTTTTTTTTTTGGAATTTAGATTTGTAACTATGATATCTAGTGATTCCAATTGGTTTCATAGTGTTTTATTGAATATTTTTTCCTTAATCAAGTTTCGAAGTAAAACCAATTACAACTCAGACATAGGCAGACCATATAACACATAAAAAAAATTATGTATCTAAATTCAATTTTTTTTTGTTAGATCAATGACTTCAATATCTGGTGCACTCATATTTAAAAAAAATAAAATTGATAATCTTCTATTTTTCCAAATGTGCAGAACAAAGAGCTTGATTTTTGGTGAAAAACCTACATTCACAAGAAATAAAAAATAAGTATAATAATAAAATTAAATTTATTTAAAATTATACTTTTTGTGAAGCTTATAATAAGGAATACATACTTACAAAAAATAAATTTCAAATGAATTCATTTGAACCCCCAAAAGGTAAATCAAAAGTGGTCTTTTATCAACATTTTGATAGGTGTAAAGGAGACTCTATTATAGGTATGGTTTAAAACTAACGAAGTTCTATCCAAGGGGGTTTGATATAAGGTAGTTTGATCAAACCCTCTTCAATTGGAATCCTTCAAATGGAACATTTTAAGGCTTAAATCATTATATTTTCTAATAATATTTGATTTCAACAAAAATCAGAATCTCCCAGAAATTGTAAACCAGCATTGTGGGATCACCCTCGAGAAACTGGCATATGAGTCCTAATTAGCTTAGACATAATTTTAATTTCAAATTTTTGGTGGGATTTTATCCTCCTAGGTCTGATGTCGGCTTGTAGTGTTGTAATTTCAAGAAATTTGGCATAAAAAAGTATAAATACAAGGTTATTTCACATATTTTCTCCTAGCAACTTTCATGAACAAGTGTGATCTAAGAATTCAAGCATTATAGAAATTCAATAGCATTCAATATTTGATTATAAAGTGTTTTGGAGATATATTCAAGAGTCAAGTATCATGTCAAGTTCATCATGCATCATGTTTTTTTTTTGAGCTAACATTTGTGATGTAGGTTCTTATGATTCAAGCAAGCATTCAATTCAAGATTCACAACATTCAATCAAGAGTCAAGATCTACATCCATGCTATCTATTTCATACAATATTGTAACCTTTTGTTCAAGGGTTTGGCGAGTTATAACATAGCTTATTTTTTCATTCATCATTCCTTCATTTGATTTGATCTCATTTCAAGGTTTCATTACCAAAATGAGGCTTGACCAAGGCAAACCCCTATCGACTAATAAAACAATATTTTCCTCTTTTTGATGTATTATTTGCAGACCTAGGTTAAAGAACCATTGAATAGTAAGATTGGAGAAAAGTTGGCAAGTTTTCAAAGTTGTCATCTACATTGCAAGATCACATAAAGTCATTTATAGGTTGCAATTCAGTGTTTTAGATTTAGAGATTTGATAGGAGAGAAGCTACAAGAGAACATTAGAGGATATTAGAGTTTCAGATCAACCCTGATATTGATACTAAATCACCACTTGTGGTGTATGAGTCATAGTATACTAGATTTCAAGCATTTTCTGTAGATCCTGATTTAGTAGTTCCAGATTCTAGTTTCAACCTGAAACCCTAAACTAGTACTAAATCAGCCTACTGGCGTAAGAGTCCCAATGTGCTTCAAAAGGTAGATTTTTTGTATTTCAAACCTTGTTCTGAGCCTCTTCAGCTTTCTAGGTGCACCTTTATTTATCTCTAGTTTGCTGTTCTGATTTAAGTTCATTTTGAAGTCATATCATTAGGTTTGCATATCATTTACATTTCTTGTCTTTCCAAGCCTTTGTTTGGTGGTGAACCCCCTTTTTGGTCTTTAATCACACCCTAGGATACCTTATTGCAAATATATTTCCCTCATTCCATCCCTAGATTGAGATCTCTAAGATTTCCTTAAATGAAACTTGAGGGAAATAGGTGGAAAGGTCCTAAAACCCTACCCTTGTGTTCCATCTCCTTAAAGGTGGAGCACCCTATTCCCCTCATTTCACCATCTATCAACAATTCATTTTAACAACACAAAATTTACCAATACAATTTAAGCATACCTTGGCTCTCCAAGTTAGGATTAGCCCAAACAACCTATCTAAATTTACAATATTTTTCCAACCAATGTCATCCTACAACCAATTCATTCCATCCATCCCCCATCCCCCCAAGAAGAAATTAATAAATAGAAATTGAAGAAAGAATACAATCCACAACACCCACATTTCCTCTTCACCTCCCAACCATTCTACTTCCCTCTTTAAAATAAAATAACTCCCGACTCCTCAATCTCCCTCAAAATATCCCCAAATAAAAGATAATTCAATAAAAACATCCCTCCATAATGACATTCAAGAAAATCAATATACAATCAAACATTAAACTCCCTTGACAAAAATTAAAACCATTAATAAAAATTTAGCATTTGGATTTTATTTCCAATTCTTTAGGAACTAGGACTTCCCACCTGAAACATCTCAAAGGAATATTAGTACAATTTGGCAATTATAGCTGAAACAATAATTTAAAAATTAAAATTTCTAACATCAAATCTATCATAAAAATAACTATTTTTATGAAAATTAAATATATAGTCATAACACTTATTAATCAAGTTATTTAATTAAATGAACATATTATTTCATTTATAAGAAACTAAATATCCAAGCATGTATGTAAAACTTTTATGTCCATAATCCATAATAATAATATTCCTAAATCAAAACCTCATCATCAATCATGTCCAAAACACAAAAATATATACAAATATAAAGTCAAACCAAAATCTCTATAATAATACTAGTTATGCCTCACATTCCTTCCTCTCGTCTCAGGCTTCCTCCTAGAAGCTATGGAAATAAATATTTCATCTAGGTTGTAACCTCCTATGAACAAATAATCACAAAATTCCACCAATAGTAATTTACATTATATATTACAATATAATAGATCATCATAAAACTAAAACACCATTGTGCCAAAAAGAGTTGTAATACGGTAAGAATAATCTAATAATGTTATAAATAAGAGTTAGGTTGATTCCTTAATATTTTACCAAGTGGTGGATCTATTACTATACTAGCATAAACAATCCATTAACTTGGTTAAAGGTAAGTGGAATATCTTGTATCAATATATCTATAAATTGATAAATAAATCTTGCATGAAATAAAAAGTAATCTAGATGGACTATAATTCATACCTTTACCAACTCCTTTCATGCAATGACCACTGGGATTCACTTGAATCTTTTATTTGAATGATAGTGGAGGAATTTGAAAAGATATGTTACTATCAACCTTTTAATCAAATCATTAATGAATTGAAGTGTTGGAGTGAAAAGACAGAGAAGGAGGGTGAATTAGTGTTATTAACTTCTTTATCAATTTTCACTGAACCTGAAATAAACCAGATGTATGCTCTCATTTATCAATGATAAACACATTCATGTATTGAATGCAACCACATAAACTGAAATGAGAATAGTTAACCATATCAATTTAAAGAATTAAAGCACTGAATCAAATGAACCATAGATACTCAAATAGACACAAGATATGCCAAGTGGAAACCCCTCTTGGGGTAGAAAAACCACTCTTGAACCTGTTGCCTTTTTCCGGCTTTCATTTCAATAATCATTTTTGACAATGCCTCATAGGTTGATTTCTGAGCACCAACTCAAGGAGCACCAACCCCTATTCTATTTTTCAATCAAACATACAATGATATAGAGGATCTCTCTATTTCCCTTATTTCTGTCAAGTGCCTCTTGATAGACAATGCGTAGAATTCTCAAATGTCAATAGTGACACTTCAGAGTTCCACCCATTATCAAGCCTTAAGATAGCTTGAGGAAAATCTTGTTACAGTCCCAATACAACTTCTCATCAAACTGTATTACTAGTGGTGTGTACAAATTTCTTTTTCTCACACTGTATTTCATACATTTTTCATGATACAGTTCAAAAATAGTTAACACACTGTATTTTCAAAATTTTCAGCTCAAAAGAAAAAACCCTATATCTCATTCAAAAAAAAACTTATATTTTGCACTGCTATTATCTTTTTTCTTTTCAGGTTTTTCAAATGATCAAGCCCTAATCTCTCTATTTTCCTCTTTTTACATTTTACATCATTACATCCCAAGAAGGGTTACAACAGTTGCTCGTTTTTCACTTTCAAAGAATTACTCAAAGATGATTATTAGGTTACCATGCTACTTGCGAGCAACAGTTCCAGATGTTACCATGATCATGAGGGAAGGATCAATCTGAATAAGGTCTTCTGACAGGAAAACTCAAGTATTGTGCAAATTAAGAAGGAAGATTGAAAAATTGTCCTCTCAAGCAGCCTGCACAGACAGTGCTTTAATCAAAAAACATCAAGGCATGCATGTAATTTAAAAATAATGGCCACTGAAAAAAATGTTGCAAAAAGAAGTAATTGAAAGAACAAGTCTTCCATAACCGAAATCATGCATTTAAAGAGCAATTACCAAATATTCCAGGAAGGATCTAAAGAGATTCAAACATATTATGATTACCCACAAATAGATATCACAAACCCTTTAAAAACTGACAAGTTAAATTTCAATAGAAATGAAGTCATGTTTTGGAGTGATTATGTCAAATATAATCATGAAAGTAATAGACTGATTTCACCTTTCCTTTTGCAACGAAAACTTAACTCGAAATAACCTTGCCTGAGAAGTAACGGATTTGTAAAGCAAACTGAAAGAATACCTAAGAATAGTGATGGAGTTCCTATCACAAAAGAGTTTACCAGATTTCTAGCTAAGCTGAGCAACCCATGCCTCATTTCTATTTCAAGCTTTCACCTGACGCCAAGAACCTGACAAGAGAAACGACCATGGTGATGGTCTTTCAAGCTTCCCCATTCGCTGTCCAAGAGTTGTAGAAAACCAGTCGATTACACAGTGAAACAACTGAGAGTGTGATTCCATGGTGGTGGCTACACTAGGGTTCCAAACCCTTCGTGCAAGAGAAGCGAAAATATGACCTAAACTTCCAAAATAGTCAATTGATTTCCTTTACAAAAAATGATAATCATTTGATGTCCAAAAGGACAGTGATTAATAAGTCAAAAAATTAATTATACCATTTGACATCCCCTTCCTTACCACTCAACCGTAGTCTCCCTTCAAACTACCCGCGGTATAGTGGTAGTTGCCTTCCATACTGCTAACCATTTCCACCGCACTACTGCGGCTACCTTTCTGACTACCCGCGGTATAGCGGTAGCTAACTGCATGCTACTAACCGCTTCCACCGCACTACCACAGTTACCTTTCTGGCTACCCGTGTAATAGCGGTAACTCTCTTGCATCCTGCTAGCTGCTTCCACCACATTACCGCAGTACGAAATCCGT
The DNA here is from genome assembly GCA_007115665.2 of Sequoiadendron giganteum. Classification (NCBI taxonomy): domain Eukaryota; kingdom Viridiplantae; phylum Streptophyta; class Pinopsida; order Cupressales; family Cupressaceae; genus Sequoiadendron; species Sequoiadendron giganteum. Next base: position 73,247,108 of record CM021109.1, read on the forward strand.
GGCCTTACCAAAGAAAAGCTTTATACCAGTTGTCGGCTTTTAAGCCTTGTCAATTTGCCAGCATTAGACCCGAATGCAATATAATATGCATTCCCATAGAGTGCTAAACAATATTTCCAATACCAAAAGATATCCAATAATTATCAAAGCCTATTTTCCACCTTTATTATGTCCATTGCTATATAATGTCCTAGTGCCAAATAATGTCCAATGACATCTGAGGTAATGAAGACAAATTTTTCATGTTAAATTCATAATGCCATTTCACATACCATAAACCATTATCAGTTGATTAAGGAAACCCGATAGGGTTTTCTTAAAACTAAAAAGAAACCTACATCTCATAACTCAAGCACCAAGAACCACAGATCATTACCTATAGAACACTGAACATGCCAAGGTTATATAATTAAGTGCATCACTGATATACAAATTGATAAACCAAAAATATATCACTTGATCAATAGAACAAAGAACATGTAACCAAAAATACCTCAACCAAGATCAAGATGCCAAACTGTCATACAAATTTTCATCACGGACAAATTAGCAAAATATATATTCAACAAACTCCCCCTTTGTCCTTGATGGCAAAAACTGATCCACCAAGCCCAAATATAGTACTGGGACCGCATGTTCAAAATTCTCCCCCTTTTTGTCACAAGGATAAAGGGTAGTCAACAAAGATAAACCAGAATCAATAGTGGAATTCCATGAAGCTGCAAATATAATAATTGAGCAGCAAAGTATGAGCTGCAGGAAGAGCTAACCAGCTTACCCTATGACCAGGATAGACTGATTAAGATAACAGAGATTGAGAGACAACTCCCAATCTAGACCTAAGTCTTTCAAAAACATCTTTAGCCAATGGTTTTGTAAAAATGCCAGCAACCTGTGCTTGTGTAGGAACATATTGCATAGATACCTCATTAGCTAACACCTTTTCATGAAGAAAATGAAACCTAATAACAATGTGTTTAGTGCGAGAGTGCATTACAAGATTTTTTGAGATATTAATTACACTAGTATTATCACACAAAATATAAATAGGTTTAGGGATTTCAATACCCATGTCAGATAATGTCTGTGACATCCATATTACCTGAGTACATCAAGAAGTGGTAGCAATATATTCTACTTCAGTATGAGAGATTGAAACAAATTCTTGTTTTTTGCTATCCCAAGCCACTAAACAATCCCCAAGAAAGAAAGTAGCACCACTGGAGCTTTTACTATCATCCAAACAACCAGCCCAGTCAGAATCAGTATATGCCACTAATGAAAATTCATTTCTTCTGGGATACCAGAGTCCATAGTCAATTGTGCCTTGTACATATTTAAGAATCCTTCTAACAACATTAATGTGAGATTCTTTAGGAGATGACTGAAATCGAGCAACCATGCAAACAACTTGCATTATTTCAAGTCTTGAGGCAGTTAGATATAATAGTTTGTGTATCATTGACCTATAGTTAGTTGGGTTGACAGCAGGAGAATCATCAACCTTGTTGAGTTTACAACCGGTAGCCATTGGAGTGCTAACTGGATGACATTCATCCATTTGAAATTTCTTTAACATTTCTCTAGCATATCTTGTTTGAGAGAGAAAGATACCTGATTCAAGTTGAGAGATTTGAAGACCTAAGAAGAAGGACAGTTCTCCCAACATAGACATTTCGAACTAAGATTCCATAATCTGTGAGAATTTTTTACTCAAAGCAATGTTGTTGCAGCCAAAGATAGTATGATCAACATAAATTTCAACAACTAGAATATCAGACCCTTTAATTTTAACATAAAGATTATTGTCTACTCCTCCTCTAGTGAAACCTTTTGATAGTAAGTGACTGTCCAATCTGGAGTACCAAGCTCTAGGAGCTTGTTTTAGGCCATATAGAGCCTTTTTCAGCCTATAGACATGATTGGGTTTGTTTTTACAAGTAAACCCTTCAGGCTGTTCTATGTAAACTTCTTCATCCAAATACCAATTCAAAAAGGCAGTTTTTACATTCATTTGATATACAGTAAAGTTCTGGAAAATAGAATATGCCAAGAAAATTCTAATTGATTCAAGTCTAGGTACTGGTGCAAAGGTTTCACCGAAGTCAATACCTTCTTGTTGAGCATATCCTTTAAAGACATATCTAGCCTTGTTGTGAACACCATGGCCATTTTCATCATGTTTATTTCTGAAAATCCACTTACCTCCTATGACATTTTTGTCATCTAGTCTTGGGACTAGCTCCCAAGTCTGATTTTTCTCAATTTGATCAATTTCATCCTGCATTGCATTAAGCCAACATTCATCAAATTTTTTTGGCTCAAACTGAGTTATTAAACAAAAAGTAGTAAGCTCAACCATGTGAGCTTTTTCATCATAGTTAACTATTCTTTTCCTTGTTTGAACTCCTAATGATTTATCTCCTATAATCATATGTTTAGGATGGTTTCTAGCAAGAGATTTTGAAGGAGTTTTAGTTACATATTTTTCAGAGCTGGTTTCAGCATCTTCAGATTTTGCTTCAGCTAGTTTAGGACTTCCTAATTTTGTTTCAGGCTTTGAAGTTTCCAAGCCTTTAGAATTTATATCAAGTTCAAATTCTTCCTCCTCATCATCCTACATAGGTTCAACATCTAAAAGCAGATTTTCATCAAATTTGACATTGACAGATTCAATAATTTTATTTAGCCTATTCTTAAAGAATTTAAAGGATTTGTTGTGAGTAGAGTATCCTAAAAAGATACCTTCATCTATCTTAGATTGAAAACTCCCTAAGTTATTATCATCTCTCTTGATAAAACATTTCCAGCCAAATATTTTGAATTATTTAATTTAGGTAGATTTACCATGCCACAGTTCATATGGAGTGAAATTTGATTTCACTCTGATCTAGACTCTATTCAAAATGTAGACAGTTTTATGAACTTCTTTCCATTACATGTTTGGTAGATTTGCTTCATTCAACATAGTCCTTGCCATCTCTTTTACAGTTTCATTCTTTCTCTCAACAACCTCGTTCTATTGAGGTCTTCTGGCAGCAACATACTGTCTTTTTATGCCATGTATTTCACAATAATCAATGAATTCTTGTGAGGTAAATTCACCACCTTTATTAGATCTTAGAAATTTCAATTTCAAATCTAACTCTCTTTCTACCATTTTTCTAAAAACTTTAAAATGTTCAAAAGCTTCTGATTTATTCTTGAGAAAGGTAACCCATACCATACAAGAGTAGTCATCAACAAATATCATGAAATATTTGTCACCATTGATAGATCTAGTCCTTGTAGGACCACATAAGTCAGTATGAACAATTTGCAGAGGTTTAGTAGATGAATTTTCTTTGGATTTAAAGCTTACCTTAGTTTTCTTTCCTTTGAGACATTCTTTACATATTGCATTATCAAGCTTTTTCAGAATGGGTAGACCTCTTACATTCTGATTTTTACTAACTCTGACAATATTGTCAAAATTAATATGACCTAGTCTCTTGTGCCATAGCTAGCTTTCTTCAACATGACTCATTAAGCACATACCTTGATTGTTTTCATTTCCAGAAGTGACAAGTAAATTGTAGACATTTCCCTTAGTCCTTCTTCCAGCAACAATAGGTTTTCCAATCTTATTTTTGATTTCACACCCCTGTGAAGTGAATAGGACTTGATAGCCACTGTCACAGATTTGACTGACACTTAGAAGGTTATATTTTAATCCTTCTATATAATACACATTGAAAATAGGAGTGTCTTCATTCAGAAAAAGAGAACCTCTACCTTTGATTTGAATTCCAGAGTTGTCTCCAAACTTTACATATCCACCTACATAGTCTTCTAGATTAGTAATTTTTTCTTTGTCACCAGTCATGTGGTTTGAACAGCCACTGTCCAGGACCCATAAGTCCTTTTTCTTGGAGTGGAAGGTAGTTTAAACTAACATGGTTTGCTCTATGTTGTTGACAACTTTGGGTTTCCAGACCCTTATAGATTTATGTTGTTTATTTTTCTGATCAGCATTACATTGCTTAGTAGAATGACCCAAAGACTTGCATGTGAAACATCTAATCTATCTTGCAAGGCTATGATTCTGCCTAACACCAAATCTGGGAGTTCTAGGACTTATAAATCTGTAAGAATTCACCTTGTGACCAAATTTGTTGCAGAAGTAACAATATCCATAAAAGAAAGGGTAGGAATTATAAGCCATTTTGTTGCTCCTAAAAGGATGAACTTGATCCTTATCAACGTCAGGATGTTTGAGTTTAGGACTTTTGTTTTCAGCAAAAACATTATCCTTAGCACTGTTATTTGAACATTCACCTTTCATAAAACCAATAACAATTTTGTTGTTGTTCAGTTTCTGTTTACTGAGCATGTCATTCAGCTTAAGAGTGCTCTCATATTTCTCAATGGTCTTTCTGAGATCTACAATCTCATGTTCAATTTTTATAATTTCTTGATCTTTAAAGCTTATTCCAATACGAAGATAGTCTTCAACTCTCTTGGATTCTTCAAGTTGAGTTTTTAATGAGACTATCTCAAGATTTATGATTCGCTCCTATGAAATATATTGAGCAGTATTTTGTTCTTGAGCACGCATTTTTTTTAAAAGTTTCCTTAGCTCTTTTAGAGCACATTTCAGTTCCCCTCCATAATCCACTTCACCATCTTCAGCATCATTGTTGTTAGTTTCATCTTGCGAAATGATTTCAGACATGAATAGATTTTCATCCTCTTCATCTAATGAATCTTCAGATTCAGAGTCTGTTTCATTTTTGTTGAACAAACTATTCTTCTTTTTGAATTGAATTTATGTTTGGGTCTATAAGCTTTTTTTTTGGCCAGTTTTTTAGATTTTTTGATATCACTACTTGTGTCACCATAGGGGCACTTTGCAGAAAAGTGGCCTATTTTTCCATAGTTAAAGCATTTGAAGGGAAGTTTTCCCTTATACTTTCCAGAACCCTTTTTTAGTTTCCTCACAAAGTGGGATTCTTTGGAATCAAAAAGTTCTAATTCAGTGGGCTCATCCTTATCTTTCCCTTCAGTATTGAAAGCAATTTTTTTTGTAGAAGTATTGTTTTTGCTGATCATCATTTCATAGGCAGTCAGGGTGCCTTGTAGGCTGTCAAGGGTAAGTTGGGAAAAATGTTTCCTCTCTTCTAGAGTAGCAACCTTAGCTTCAAATTTTGTTGGCAAGGTTCTGATGACCTTAGTTACAACATCAAATTCCTTAACTTCTTCTCCTAGACCCTTCATGGAATTTACTATTTCATCAACTCTCAAAAAGTAGTCAGCAACTTTCTCATCATCCCTCATTTTTAGATCTTCAAACTGGTGTTTTAAAGTGAGGACTTTAGACTGTTTTACCTTGTCATTTCCTCGATAGATAGTTTCAAGTTTAACACAGATTCCCTAGCAGAGCTGCAGTGCATGAATTTTATAAAGACATCTTTAGTCAGTGCACACAGAAGAGCATGTTTTTCTCTAACATTGGTTTCATATCTATTCTTTTCATCAGAAGTAGTAGGCAGAGTAGCTAGTACAGTGTACCCAAACAATACTATGCTCCAAACATTGAGGTCAATAGAAGTTAAATAAGTCTCCATTCTGATTTTTCAGAATACATAATCAGTTCCATCAAATAATGGAGCTCTAGTCATGGAAGTACCTTCATGAGCTTGAGACATTTTGAATAGACTCCAAGGCCAGAACCAATCCTAGGTTGGGAAGACCTATCAGAGGACCCTAGGCTCTGATACTAATTGTTGGAGTGAAAAGACACTGAGAGGGGGGGGGGGGTGAATCAGTGTTATTAAATTCTTTACCAATTTTCACTAAACCTGAAATAAACCAGATGTATGCTCTCATTTATCAATGATAAACACATTCATGTATTGAATGCAATCACATAAACTAAAATGAGAATAGTTAACCATATCAATTTAAAGCATTAAATCACTGAATCAAATGAACCATGGATACTCAAATAGAAACAAGATATGTTGAGTGGAAAACCCTCCTAGGGTAGGAAAATCACTCCTGAACCTGTTGCCTTTTTCAGGCTTTCATTTCAATAATCATTTTTGACAATGCCTCATAGGCTGATTTCTGAGCACCAACTCAAGGAGCACTAACCCCTTTTCTATTTTTCAATAAAACATACAATGATACAGAGGATCTCTCTGTTTCCCTGATTTTTGTCAAGTGCCTCTTGACAAACAATGTGTAGAATTCTCAAATTTCAATAGTGATGCTTCAGAGTTCCACCCATTATCAAGCCTTAAGACAGCTTGAGGAAAATCTTGTTACAGTCTCAATACAACTTCTCATCAATTTGTATTACCATTGGTGTGTGAAAATTTCTTTTTCTCACACTGTATTTCATACATTTTTCATGATACAATTCAAAAACAGTTAACACGCTGTATTTTCCAAATTTTCAGCTCAAAAGAAAAAACCCTATATCTTGTTAAAAAAAAAACTTATATTTTGCATTGTTGTTATCTTGTTTCTTTTTAGGTTTTTCAGTAATGATCAAGCCTTAATCTCTTTGTTTTCCTCTTTTTACATTTTACATCATTACATCCCAAGAAGGGTTACAATAGTTGCTCATTTTTCACTTTCAAAGAATTACTCAAAGATGATTATTAGGTTACCATGCTACTTGCGAGAAATAGTGCCAGATGTTACCGTGATCATGAGGGAAGGATCAATCTAAATAAGCTTCCCCTATGACCAGGATAGACTGATTAAGACAACAGAGATTGAGAGACAACTCTCAATCTAGACCTAAGTCTTTCACAAACATCTTTAGCCAATGGTTTTGTAAAAATGTCAGCAACCTGTGCTTGTGTAGGAACATATTGCATAAAATCCTCATTAGCCAACACCTTTGCATGAAGAAAATGAAACCTAATAGCAACATGTTTAGTCCGAGAGTGCATTACAGGATTTTTTGAGATATTGATTGCACTAGTATTATCACACAAAATATAAATAGGTTTAGGGATTTCAATACCCATGTCAAATAATGTCTGTGACATCCATATTACCTGAGTACATCAAGATGTCGCAGCAATATATTCTGCTTCAGCAGTAGAGAGTGAAACATATTCTTATTTTTAGTTGTGCCAAGCCACTAAACAATCCCCAAGAAAGAAAGCAGCACCACTGGTGCTTTTACTATCATCCAGACAACCAACCCAGTTAGAATCAGTATATGCCACTAATGAAAATTCATTTCTTCTGGGATACTAGAGTCCATAGTCAATTGTGCCTTGTACATATTTAAGAATCCTTCTAACAGCATTAATGTGAGATTCTTTAGGAGATGACTGAAATCAAGCAACCATGCAAACAACATGCATTATGCCAGGTCTTGAGGCAGTTAGATATAATAGGTTGCCTATCACTGACCTATAGTCAGTTGGGTTGACAGCAAGAGAATCATCAACCTTATTGAGTTTACACTCGGTAACCATTGGAGTGCTAACTGGATGACATTCATCCATTTGAAATTTCTTTAACATTTCTCTAGCATATCTTTTTTGAGAGAGAAAGATACATGATTCAAGTTGAGAGATTTGAAGACCTAAGAAGAAGGACAGTTCTCCCAACATAGACATTTTGAACTAAGATTCCATAATTTGTGAGAATTTTTTACTCAAAGCAATGTTGTTGCAGCCAAACATAGTATGATCAACATAAATTTCAACAACTAGAATATCAGGCTCTTTAATTTTAACATAAAGATTATTATCTACTCCTCCTCTAATGAAACCTTTTTGACAGTAAGTGACTGTCCAATTTGGAGTACCAAGCTCTAGGAGCTTGTTTTAGGCCATATAGAGCCTTTTTTAGCCTATAGACATGATTGGGTTTGTTTTTACAAGTAAACTCTTCAAGCTGTTCTATGTAAAATTCTTCATCCAAATACCCATTCAAAAAAGCAGTTTTAACATCCATTAGATATACAATAAAGTTCTTGAAAACAGAATATGCCAAGAAAATTCTAATTGATTCAAGTCTAGCTATTGGTGCAAAGGTTTCACCGAAGTCAATACCTTCTTGCTGAGCATATCCTTTGCAGACATATCTAGCCTTGATGCGAACAACATGGCCATTTTCATCATGTTTATTTCTGAAAATCAACTTACATCCTATGGCATTTTTGTCATCTGGTCTTGGGACTAGATCCCAAGTTTGATTTTTCTCAATTTGATCAATTTCATCCTGCATTGCATTAAGCCAGCATTCATCAGTTAGAGCTTCATCAAATTTTTTTGGCTCAAACTGAGTTATTAAAAAAAAAGCAGTAAGCTCATCCATGTGATATTTTTCATCATAGTTAACTATTATTTTCCTTGTTTGAACTCCTGCTGATTTATCTCCTCTAATCATATCTTTAGGATGGTTTCTAGCAAGAGATTTTGAAGGAGTTTTAGTTACACATTTTTTCAGAGCTGGTTTTAGCACCTTCAGAATTTGCTTCAGCTAGTTTAGGACTTGGTGATTTTGTTTCAAGATTTGAAGTTTCAAAGCCTTCATAATTTATATCAAGTTCAAATTCTTCCTCCTCATCATCCTGCATAGGTTCAACATCTAAAAGCAAATTTTCATCAAATTTGACATTGACAGATTCAACAATTTTATTTAGCATATTGTTAAAGCATTAAAAAGCTTTGTTGTGAGTAGAGTATCCTAAAAAGATACCTTCATCTATCTTAGATTGAAAATTCCCTAAGTTATCATTGTCTCTCTTGATAAAACATTTGCAGCCAAATATTTTGAAATATTTAATTGAGGCAGATTTACCATACCACAGTTCATATGGAGTGAAATTTGATTTCACTCTGATCTGGACTCTATTCAAAATGTAGACAGTTGTATGAACAAATTCTTTCCAGTACATATTTGGCATATTTTCTTCATTCAACATAATCCTTGCCATCTCTTTTACAGTCCTGTTATTTCTCTCAACTACCCCATTCTCTTGAGGTGTTCTAGCAACAACATATTGTCTTTTTATGCCATGTCTTTCACAGTAATCAATGAATTCTTGTGAGGTGAATTCACCACCTTTGTCAGATCTTAGACATTTCAATTTTAAATCTGAATCTCTTTCTACCATGTTTCTAAAAACTTTAAAACATTCAAAAGCTTCTGATTTATTCTTGAGATAGGTAACTGATGCCATACGAGAGTAGTCATCAACAAATAGCATAAAATATTTATCACCATTGATAGATCTAGTCCTTGTAGGACCACATAACTTAGTATGAACAATTTGCAGAGGTTTAGTAGATGAATGTTCTTTAGGTTTAAAGCTTACCTTAGTTTGCTTTCCTTTGAGACATTCTTTACATACTGCATTATCAGGCTTTTTCAGAATGGGCAGACCTCTTACATTTTGATTTTTACTAATTCTGACCATATTGTCAAAATTAATATGACCTAGTCTCTTATGCCATAGCCATCTTTCTTAAACATGACTCATTAAGCACGTACCTTGATTTTTTTCATTTCTAGAAGTGTCAAGTAAATTGTAGACATTTCCCTTAGTCCTTCTTCCAACAGCAATAGCTTTTCCAATCTTATTTTTGATTTCACACCCCTATGAAGTGAACAGGACTTGATAGCCACTGTCACAGATTTGACTAACGCTCAGAAGGTTATGTTTTAATCCTTCTCCTGGGATAGAAAAACCACTTCTGAATCTGTTGCCTTTTTCAGGCTTTCATTTCAATAATCATTTTTGACAATGCCTCATAGGCTGATTTCTGAACACCAACTCAAGGAGCACCAACCCCTCTCTTTAGAGACACCAATCTCAAGGAGCACCAACCCCTTTTGTGTTTTTCAATAGAACATACAATGATACAAAGGATCTCTCTGTTTCCCTGATTTCTGTCAAGTGCCTCTTGACAGACAATGTGTAGAATTCTCAAATGTCAATAGTGACACTTCAGAGTTCCACCCATTATCAAGCGTTAAGACAGCTTGAGGAAAATCTTGTTACAATCATAATACAAATTCTCATCAAAATGTATTACCAGTGGTGTGTACAAATTTATTTTTCTCACACTGTATTTCATACATTTTTCATGTCATAGTTCAAAATATGTTAACACACTGTATTTTCCAAATTTTCATCTCAAAATAAAAAACCCTATATCTCATTAAAAAAAAAACTTATATTTTGCACTGTTGTTATCTTTTTTCTTTTTAGGTTTTTCAGTAATGATCAAGCCCTAATCTCTTTGTTTTCATCTTTTTACATTTTACATCATTACATCCCAAGAAGGGTTACAACAATTGCTCATTTTTAACTTTCAAAGAATTACTCAAAGATGATTATCAGGTTACCATGCTACTTGCGAGCAACAGTGCCAGATATTACCGTGATCATGAGGGAAGGATCAATCTGAATAAGGTATTCTGATAGGAAAACTCAAGTATTGTGCAAATTTAGAAGGCGGACTGAAAAACTGTCCTCTCAAGCAGCCTACACAAATAGTGCTTTAACCAAATAGCATCAAGGCATGAGTGCAATTTACAAATAATGACCACTAAAAAAAATACTGCAAAAAGAAGTAATTGAAAGAACAATGCTTCCATAACCAAAATCATGCAATTAAAGAGCAGTTACCAGAGATTCCAAGAAGGATTTGAAGAGATTCGAACATATTATGATTACCCACAAACAAACATCACAAACCCTTTAAAAACTAACAAGTTAACCTTCAATAGAAATGCAGTCACATTTTGGAGTGATCATTTCAGATATCATCATGAAAGTAATAGACTGATTTCACCTTTCCTTAAATTGCAAAGAAAACTTAACTCGAAATAACCTTGCTTGAGAAGTAATGGGTTTGTAAAGCAAACTGAAAAAATACTTGACAATAGTGATGGAGTTGCTATCAAAAAAGAGTTTACTAGATTTGCAGCTAAGCTGAGCAACCCGTGCCTCATTTCTATTTCGAGCTTTCACCCGACGCCAAGAACTTGACAAGGGAAACGACCATGGTGATGGTCTTTCAAGCTTCCCCATTCATTGTCCAAGAGTTGAAGAAAACCATTCAATTACACAGTGAAATGGTTGAGAGTGTGATTCCATGGTGGCAGCCAGACTAGGGTTCCAAACCCTTCGTGCAAGAGAAGCGAAAATATGACCTAAACTTCTAAAATAGTCAATCGATTTCCTTTACACAAAATGATAATCATTTGGAGTCTGAAAGGATAGTGATTAATAAGTCAAAAAAATCATTATACCAATTGACATCCGCTTCCTTACCACTGAACCGCAATCCTCCTTCGGACTACCCGTGGTATAGTGATAGCTGCCTTGCATACCGCTAACCGTTTCCACCACACTACAACGGTTACCTTTCTGACTGCCCGCGGTATACCGATAGCTTCGTGCATGCCGCTAACCACTTCCACCGCACTACCGCGGTTACCTTTCTAGCTACCCATGGTATAGCGGGAGCTCTCTTGCATCCCGCTAGCCGCTTCCACTGCACTACTGCAGTTACTAGCTTAACTACCAGTGGTACTGCGATAAGACATTCGCAGCTTTAGCAAAGACAAGCTTTATACCAGCTATCGGCTTTTAAGCCTTGTGAATTTTCCAACATTAGACCCGAATGCAATATAATATGCATTCCCATAGAGTGATAAACAATATTTCCAATACCAAAAGATATCCAATAATTATCAAAGCCGATTTTCCACCTTTATTATGTCCATTGCTATATAATGTGCCAGTGCCAAATAATGTCCAATGACATATGAGGTAATGAAGACAAATTTTTCATGTCAAATTCACAATGCCATTTCACATACCATAAACCATTATCAGTTGATTAAGGAAACCCGATAGGATTTTCTTAAAACTAAAAAGCAACCTGCATCTCATAACTCAAGCACCAAGAACCAGAGATCGTTACCTATAGAACACCGAACATGCCAAGGTCATATAATTAAGTGCATCATTGATATACAAATTGATAAACTAGAAACATATCACCCGATCAATAGAACAAAGAACCTGTAACCAGAATACCTCAACCGGGATCAAGATGCCAAACTATAATACAAATTGTCATTAAGGAAAAATTGGCAACATAGAGATTCAACATCAAGTTCTCATAAAGAATTACTAAAATTAATCCTTGAATATTGATTTAATCAATCATTATTATCCCTTTTTACAATTTATTAGATTCATTAATAAATCCTATAATGAATCATCAAGATATGAGATAAAACAATTAAAACTTAACCTTTCAAGAACTATACATGACTTTAATAAAAATCACCTCAATGTTATTAAAAATCAAGATAGTTTTCCTACATTGCATTTCAACATAACTATAGTGATAACCTTGCACTACTGGAATGATATGACTAAGAATATTATCTATGTTTATTTAGATTGAAAACCACTTACTAATTCAATAGATGTGAGAAAATATTTGACTAGAAATAATAAATCCTAATATCCTTATAAGAGATAATGATTTTATATTAGTTGAAGATTTTAAGTGTTCACCAATTCGATTACCAAGTATGAATTTAAGAACACCACAATTGATGTACACAACCTCTTATTTTTTTATTTATAAATAATAAATTCTTCATTTTATGCTAAGGGTACAAACTAACATAATTCACACTAACAATATATGAATATATAAATTCAATACATCAAATAAGGATATCAACTTATAAAGGTTGAAATAATTATAAAGAAACAACCATTTTGTGAATAGTATACATGATATAATTTTAAATAAATTTTCTATCTAATTTCAAAAAGAGAGGATAATATCATTACTAATAATCACCATAACAACTTATTAACTATCTATCATGTATCCCAAGTTAAAGTTAGGCAATTATGGGGAAAAAAATTGAGAACTTTTTCATTCAATACAAAATACCTTTAATCTTAAGTTAAATACTACTATAAATAAATGACTATCAAGAAATACCCCACTTGGATTGGATTTCATTCCACTAATAATATTTCATAATTTTCATGTAAATCTCTAACTATTAGTGAACAAGGAAAAATGACACTATGTAAGTTGATTATATTTAAAATATTCCTACAAAATAATCTACATGCACATATATTGAAAAATTAGTGCAGTCACGGTAGGAGGGTCCTCAAAGAGAATGGTCCAAACCATGCAACAAGAGTCACACAACAAAAGCAACACGAAATATGGATGCAAATGTAGTTACAAACATTATTATTATAAAAAATATTAATTTGAAATAGTCGGTCACATCTGGGCTTACAAATTTGGCGCACAAGCCTCATTACAACATGCTCAAGATATAGTGCTCATACATGCGAGCGAAAATATTACAGATCGAAATCTATATACATAATAATCTATCTTTTGAATTTTGTTCCTTAATCTAATGATTCAATACTAGATTTATATCACATCCATGGGTCAGGAAACATCCGCGTATGCCAAAGATCACTACAATCTCCGAGAAGAAAAGTGTAACGTGTGCAAGAACAAGTCAGCCTCAAATTTGAAATTCATCCATGATATATGCATAAGATGAAGTGTGGACCTAAGTGTATGGTCAGGGACACTCGATGGAACAAATCTAAACACACCGTGAGGATCCGCAAGTCACGGGAAAGGTCCGCGATCGATCCAACTAGCCATTAGGTTTTGAAGTTATTCTGGGGCAAGTCTCAAAAACTATCACATACTCCGGAAGTGATAACTTGCCGAAAAAAGATCCAAATGAGCTAAAAACTTGGAATACAAAAATTGAACATGTCCAAAATAAAATCCTAGGTACGCAAGATATGGTGAGCCAACATGAAGAAACACTGGATCTACCAACTTGAACCAAAACAAGAACAAAAAATAGAACAAAACTGAATGAAGATATTTTTGGTTGATGCAAGATTGCCAAGAACCAAGGATTCTCCTGCATCAGACATCTGGGGTTGATAAAAAGTGAGCTTATCACTTTGTAGGGGCCAAAGGAAAACCAATATGGTCTACCTCAACCCGAGAAATCCAAGAAGAATCCTCCACTGGTCCACCCTTCCATTTCACCAAATATTTCGTGTACTGTCTTCCACGAGTCCTCCTTCCATCCCTAACATCCAAAATCCCTTCTATCTCATTTGATTGTTGTTTAGGAAGTTGTTCTTCCAACTTCACTTTGTTGTATTCACTGAATTCTACTTCATGGTGCACTAATGTAGATTTGCAATGTTGAATATAGGTGATATACCCATGTCATCTGGTAACTTCACTTCATAAGCATTCCCTGAATCAAACTTCTTCAAAATCATATAGGGTCCAAAATTCCTCATCTTCAATTTATTATATGTTCCAACTGGAAATATTTCTTTCCTCAAGTACACCATCACTTCATCTCCAACTCTGAACTCCTTATGTCTCCTCTTTTCATCTACTTTCTCCTTATACTTCCGGTTCATGTTTTCCAAATATTATTTCACTTGAGTATGCACTGTGTTCATATGTTCTACAAATTCTTCTACTTCTGCACTCCTTTTATCTTCCCTACTGATGTCTCTCAACTCTAATATACCTCTAGGATGAACTCTTGTAACAATCTCAAAAGGGGTCTTTCCAATACTCATGTTCACTAAATTATTGTAGGAAAACTCTGCTTGTGCTAGGACTAGATCCCAACTTTCGGTCTTCTCTCCAACCAAAAATCTTAGAAAATTTCCCAAACTTCGGTTCACTACCTTTGTCTGTCCATCTGTCTTCGAGTGAAAAGTAGAATTGAACTTCAAATCTATTTTCAACTTCTTCGAAAGTGCCCTCCAAAAATAGCCAACAAACTTTGTATCTTTGTCTGAAACAATACTCCTAGGTAATCCATGCAATCTGACCACTTCTCTGAAAAACTAATCTGGTACATGTACTGCATTTGTTGTCTTCTTACAAGGTATGAAATGTGCCATCTTAGAAAAAATTTCCACTACTACAAATACTGAATCATTACCTCTCTGTGTCTTAGGAAAACCAAGTATGAAAGCCATACTGATATCCTTCTAAGGTCCTTTTGGTACTATTAGAGGCTTATACAATCCAACATTCTGACTACTTCCTTTTGTAACTTGACAAACTCTGCAACTCTGTACAAATTTCTTGACATCCTTACGAATCTGGGGCCAAAATTAATTCTCACTCACCAATGCTATTGTCTTGTCAATTCAAAAATGTCTTTCCAATCCTCCACTATGTTTCTCTTTTACCAAGTTATCCCTCATTGAACTTTGGGGTATACACAATTGGTTTCCTCTAAACAACATGTCCTCTTGGATGAAATAATTCAACCATTGAATTCTATCCTCCAGGATCAAGGTTCTCTTCATGCTCTCCAAGGTTCTGTAAAATATGAGTCTTCCTTATACAGTTCCTTAATTCATCAAAGCCTAATACCTCCACTCTCATCTATGCCAGTAAATTCCTTCTTCTACTCAAAGTGTCAGCAACTTTATTTGACTTTCCACTCCTATGTTTCAAGGAAAAAGTGTAACTCTATAAGAACTCTACCCATCTCATGTGTTTTTTATTCAACTTACCCTGATTGTTCAAATACTATAAATCTTGATGATCCGTATACAATACAAACTCCTTAGATAACAAGTAATGTCTCCACTTTTTCAAAGCTTGAACTATGGCATAGAACTCCTGATCATATACATAATACCTTCTCCTTGCATCATTCAACTTCTCACTGAAATAGGCTACTGGTCTTCCTTCTTGACTTAACACTGCTCCACTTGCATCACAGTCTACTTGAAATACCTTATCAAAATCTGGTAAAGCCAACATAGGTTGCTTAGTCACCTTTTGCTTCAACAATTCAAAACTTTTGTCTACTCCAGATGTCCATCTAAAATCCTTCATGTCTCCAATCATCTTCCTTGTCATGGGGTTACAAATAGAACTAAAATTCCTAATGAACTTTTGGTAGAAACTAGCCAATCCATGAAATGATCTTACCTCTCCAATGCTTTCAGGTGTAGGCCATTCAACAATAGCTCTCACTTTCTCAAGATCCATCTTCAATCCATCCACTAATATCACAAATCCTAGATATACCAATTCCTTCTTCATGAAACTACACTTCTTTAGGTTTATCAACAACTATTCTTCTTTCAACCTCTGCAAAACTTGTCTTATGTACAACAAATATTCCTCTCTAGTCTTACTGAAAATCAAAATGTCATCCAAATATACAATCACAAATTTACCCAAGAATTTCTTCAATACCTCATTCATCAACCTCATGAAAGTACTCAGTGCAT
The DNA here is from genome assembly GCA_007115665.2 of Sequoiadendron giganteum. Lineage (NCBI taxonomy): Eukaryota > Viridiplantae > Streptophyta > Pinopsida > Cupressales > Cupressaceae > Sequoiadendron > Sequoiadendron giganteum. Next base: position 73,263,444 of record CM021109.1, read on the forward strand.
TTGTCAACCCAAAAGGCATCACCAACCACTCATACAATCCTTCATTTGTCTTGAATGTTGTTTTCCACTCATCTCCTTCTCTGATTCCGATTTGATGATATCCACTCTTCAAGTCTATCTTTGTAAAGTACTTAGCTCCACTCAAACAATCCATAATATCATCCATCTCGGGCAAAGGAAATCTATACTTCACCATGATCTTGTTTATGGCTCTAGAGTCGGTACACATTCTCCATTCTCCATCTTTCTTAGGTGCAAGCACAATAGGTACTACACAAGGACTTAAGCTTTCTCTTATCAAACCTTTCCTCAACAACTCTTGCACTTATCTGTTCAATTCTTCATTCTATGTCAGTGTAATTTGGTGTGCTTCTTTATTAGGCAAACTAGCTCCAGGAATCAGATCCATTCAATGACTAATACTCCTTACAGGTGGTAATCCATCAGGTACATTATCTGAAATGATTGCCTCATATTTTGTCAGCAACTCTCTTATCTCTTCTAGTTGTCCTTCTACATGCTTCAAGTCTTCAAATTTCTTAGGCACCAATGCATAACACAAATTCTCATGTCTCAGTCCAACAAGAAATATTCTTCCATCAACCAAACATATTCTAGTAGTCATGCAAATCTTAGCCTTGGGAACATCTTCCAAGGGTAACAAAGTCTTCTTCATCCCATTAGCAATGGTGTATATGTTCTTCTTTCCATCATGAATAGCTTGTAGATCATATTTCCGAGGCCTTCCCAACAAGATATGGCATATATCCATAGGCATAATATCACACAAAACTTCATCATGGTAGTTTCCTATCTTCAATTTGACCAAACATTGTTCACTTACCAGTATTTTATGCTCATCTGATAAGGTATAGGGTGTTTCAGCCTTTCTAACTTCAATTTGGTTACCATTTCTTCAGAAGCCAGGTTCTCTGAACTTCCACTATCAATGATCACTTTGCAACATTTACCATCTACCTTACATCTGGTCCTGAACAAATTCTTTCTCTGCAATGGTTCTTTCTCCAATTCACTTTGAGAAAGAACCATGCTATCTGATAAGGTATAGGGTGTTTCAACCTTTCCAACTTCAATTTGGTTACCATTTCTTCAGAAGCCAGGTTCTCTGAACTTCCACCATCAATGATCACTTTGCAACATTTACCATCTACCTCACATCTGGTCCTGAACAAATTCTTTCTCTGCAATGGTTCTTTCTCCAATTCACTTTGACACAATACTCTCCTATTCACCAATACCTCTCCTTCATCCGGTTCATTAGATGATCCAAAATGATCCTCCTCAACAAAGGTTGCTCTCCTATTGTTCTCAGTCTTTCTGGCTGACTCTCCTTGTTTTCATTCAAAGGCTCTATGTCCTTCTCCACCACATTTAAAACAAGTTCCCTCGAATACTCTTTTATCTTGTCCTCTGTCATCTTTTTTATACCCTTCTGTAAGAGTTTCCATCATCTCTTCGGTATGAATTTTCACTCTTATTGGACTCCTTATTCTGATCTGCAAAGGTTCCTCTTCCTCCTCCAGTAAATATTCTTCCTCTCTAAAATCTTCCACCTCTTCCTCTTTGTCTCTGTTCATGTCTTTTATTCAGCTTCTCCTTTGCTTTTAGGGCACACTGATATGCCTCTTCCACACTCAACAACTTAATCAAACCAATCTCATCTTGAATAGATGACCTCAAACCATTCACATATATGGCTACTTGTTCAATCTCATCTTCTGAATGTCCAAATCTAATATTCAACTTATAGAATTCCTCAGTATACTCTATCACACTTTATTTTTTATGCTTCAGGTTCTACAAATTCTTGAATAAACTAATCTGATAATCTGCAAGCATAAACTTTGTCTTCAATTTATTCACCATCCGATCCCATGATCTTATCTTATCCTTTCCTTTTCTTTGTCTATCTTTTTGCAAATGTTCCCACCAAAGGGATGTATGTCCTCTCAACTTTTTACTCTGGTTAGGGCTCTTATGAACATCTCTTCTCCTTGATCAAGGCCAGGTTTCTCTTCTCTTGCAACTTCTTCTTGTTCTTCTACTTCTTCATCACTTATATCATCAACTAGTCTACCTCTTCTCTGGGTCATTTCAATCGCTTCTAATCTAGCAGCAATTCCTCTCAACATTTCCATTACAACAGGGTGTACATTTCCACGTGCTCCATTTCCTCTACCACTTCTTCTTCCCACCATCTTTATACAAGTCCTCTGCAATTGCAAGTCGGATCCTTAATCTGCCACCCAACAAAAAATCTTCAACAGGACTGCGCAACTTCTAATGATCTCACAAGGAATGAATCTCGCTCTGATACCAATTTAGTGCAGTCATGGTAGGAGGGTCCTCAAAGAGAACGGTCCAAACCATGCAGCAAGAGTCACACAATAGAAGCAACACGAAATATGGAGGGAAATGCAGTTACAAACATTCTTATTATCAAAAATCTTGATTACAAATAGTCGGCCACATTTGGGCTTACAGATTTGGCACACAGGCCTGATTACAACATGCTCAAGATATAGTGCTCATACATGCGAGCGAAAATCTTACAGATCGAAATCTATATACATCATAATCTATCTTCTGAATTTTGTTCCTCAATCTAATGATTCAATACTAGCTTTATATCGCATCCATGGGTCAGGAAACATTCGTGCCAGCCAAAGATTGCTACAATCTCTAAGAAGAAAAGTGTAACGTGTGCAAGAACAGGTCAAACTCAAATATGAAATTCATCCACGATAGATGTGTAAGATGAAGTGTGGACCTAAGAGTAAGGTCGGGAAAACTCCATGGAACAAATCTAAACACACCATGAGGATCCACAAGTCACGGGAAAGGTCCGCGATCGATCCAACTAGTCATTAGGTTTTGAAGTTATTCTGGGGCCAGTCTCAAAAACTGTCACGTACTCCGGAAGCGATAACTTGCCGAAAAAAGATCCAAATGAGCTGAAAACTTGGAATACAAAAATTGAACATGTCCACAATGAAATCCTAGGTATGCAAGATATGGCGAGCCAACATGAAGAAACACCAGATCTACCAACTCGAACCAGAACAAAACTGAATGAAGATATTTTTGGTTGATGCAAGATTTCCAAGAACCAAGAATGCTCATGCATCAAAAATATTCATTTAAAAAAAAATTTGTAAGAATTCTTGTTAAAATCAAAGATATTGTATGATTTTATATAACCCCTTTTCTTTAATCTAAAGAAAATAAATCAAGAATTAAATAACATATTTTATTTTCTATATTTTGATATTTTAAATATTAAGTAACTAATTTATACTTTTCATTTTCTTTAATAAAAATCCATACAAAGGATACATATAACGAAGAACTAAAAAATAATTGGTAAATATATGATAAAACAAATATCTTACTGCATCAAGGATCTCTAATGTTCACACCAACTATACACACTCAAATTAATGTCAAAACTGATATATCTTGCCAACAATACTCTAATACCCTCTAACGTCAATCTCCAAAAAGAGGCCATTTTAAATCATGCAACTCCTGATTGTATTTAATGTTATAGATTTCCTAGACAAATGATACTCTCCACCAATGGGTGATCATTACAAGAGTGAAATAGATTTATTTAAAAGACTTTAGAAGCTTCCCGGCAAAAGAAAAGCACACGCGTAAACCAATTAAACATTCATTACCAACATCCCCTTAAAAACATACATACAAGTGTCATGAAGATTGTTTTAGCTTAAATGATATTAAAAATTAATCTCGACACATATAGTGGACTCATACATGCAAAAGAAGAATGCAACAACAATATTAGGGTGCAAGAGTGGTTTGACAAAATGCCTCCATCAGGCTTTAATGATTGCACTTTACAAGTACGAGTTACTTTGATGACATAATATTCTTAAAATAATCTAAAACATATTGGCTTGTAATATAAATTTAATTAACTACAATCTATTTAATTATTTATCTTTTTATCATATCTTTTCACTCAAAATTTATTGAAGCTTTAACAATCTTTTATTATGATCTATCTATACTCAATTTTCTTATCAATCTATTGATTATACACTACAAGGATAGGATTATGAGTATCTTTTGAGCACACATTCATAAATCTAATTTTACAATCTTGAAACACTTTTATCGTTTTCCACATTTTTCCAAATCTCTGGATTATCCTTATGAATGGAAGCTACGATACTAGTGTTCCACATGATGTTTGTTTTCCATATTCTTATCATGATACTTGTCCAAAGTGCCATAAGGATGGTTTTCACTATTGGATGAATTATTTTTTAATATTTTCTTATTTTTTTCGATGTTATATATGACACATATTTAGCATTTTTCAGATTTTCATTGTGATGAGTACCCAAAGGTGTCATAAAAAATATTTTCACTAAAGCGAAATTTTTCTCTTTACAAATTTTTTGGTATTTGAAAACGTTTTTTGGTATTTTCAATTTTTGGATGATATTTATCCTTATACTATCCCTAATTATTCTTATCTATTTGATAGTACTAATTTAGATGCTAGGTCATGATATGTCAATAGTTACTTATACAAAGGAGATACCTTGTTAGGATCATGGTACTTATATATAACACATGGATGTTATTATGATCCATTTTTATATTGGGGTTGGACTTATCCAAATATGTACATCATAATAGAGTACCATGAGAGTCCTTGTGATAAAGTTTATCTACCAAGACACAATGGATTTTCTTATAATTAGTTTTTTTGAATTTTAAGCAAGATGTTGGTTTGTGATGGTGATGATAGTTATGGATGGATTATTCAGAGTTTTAGATGGAATTTTTATTTGCTAAATATGAGATGGTGGATAATATTGTTTGGATTTTTTATTATGATTTTATTTGGAACCACGATTTTTATCCATCTAGGTGGTGGGAATGATGACCATTTTGAAGTAGGTGGACACTTGTTATACATAGGAGGTCATTTTTATTACAGATCCATATCGTGAATCTAGGGCTACCCTAGCTTCTATTCTTATTAATCATCATTTTTCTTCCTTACAAAAGGGTTATGATATATCTTAGGGCTTTTACCCTAAAGGATTTTACTTCATTTCTAGTGGCCATTAATTGTTAGATGTAGAAAAACATTGTTTGAAGGATTTCCCTTAGTGGAAAAAGGTTTGGCATAGTTTTTTTTGGCCCAAGTCTAAGTACCTTTTTTGGCTTCTCTATTAGAATAAATTTCTTGATTTGGATAGCATCACAAGATAGGGATTTTAAGGTCCTTTTAAGTGTTTTCTTTTAAGACTTAATGAGCAAGATGTTTCTCATCTTTTCTTTCAATGCCCCTTTTTTATGGATTCTTAGAAACAATAGTGACATTGTTTGAATCAAATTTTTATTTATACTACCTCCTTGTTAGATTTTTAGGCTTTCATAGGATATCCTCCTACTCTTTCTTTCTTTTTAACTGTGGCTTGGGATATTGGTCCTTTTTTTCTCTTTTGATTATAAATTTGGTTGCAAAGGAATCTTCATATTTTCTAGGAACATCAAAATCTCATTGAGTATGTTTGGAAAAAAAATATTTTAAACTCAATAAAAGAAATTATTGTAACAAAGTGTTCTTGATTAGGTCCTTATTTCCTTTGATCTTTTTATTCTAAAGCACATACATTTAGGTTTTTTGATTGGTTTTGGTTCATTTGGGTCTCAAATCAAATCTTCTTATAAGGTTATAGAAGTTGGAAAATGGTCACCTCCCCTTAGAGATGATTTTAAAATTAATATAGATGGTTCCTCTAGGGGTAATCCTAGTGTAGCTAGGGTTGGTGGTCTTGGATGTGATAGTACCTACTCAGTTAAATAATTTTTGTCTATTGATATATGGTTTGGTACTAATAATCAAACAAAATTGGGTTGAAAATAGACTATTTCTGAGATGGATTCTACGATATTAGTTTCTCTTCTAAACAACAACAGTTCTAATGGCTCTTCTTGGTGGCTAACTTCTTTGGTTTGTAAGACTAATTATTTTTCTTAAACTCTTGATTTCATCTCTTTTATTTATATTCCTCGAGAGTGGAAAGCAATTATTGCTTCTCTAGCTAAATGCACATCAAAGGATCCTAGAAGATGGAATTTTTTTTGTTGGGATTCTTTATTCCTTGATCAAACTATTCAATTTCTTAATCTTAAAATTGATAAGATCTGATCATTGGTTCTCTTTATTGACTTTTGTAAGATTTATAGATTTTTTATGGTGATGAATTTGTGAAAAACCTCTTTGAATTTTGTAATAGCTATTACTATTTGAAAACATTTATATAATCTTTTCTAAATTATTGATGTTCATATATATGGCATACAACAAACTCATCACCAACAATTCACCAAAGGAAAATTCACTGCCATGGAAAATTCACCGACGGAAAATTCACTACCAAGTAAAATTCACCGCCACAATTCCGCAGCGGATAATTAATTGCATTAATATTTTTAATAAAATCAGCCCGAACGGGTAGTAGACTTGGCTTGGGCAGTGGGTTTGCTCCCCATTGGTCTCGGGTTCGAATCTTCTCTCGGGTTTAAGAGGTGGGACTTCTTGCGGGCGGGGGATCTCACCCGCAGGGGACTAGTCTCACCCTAGCTCGCCTCAGGTACCCAAGGTAAGGGTTGCTGGGCTGCTGGGCTAGGTCGCGGGGACACCCCTGTTGTATCAAAAAAAATATATATATATTTTTAATAAAATCAAAGTTTTTAAAATATATATTAAAAAATATTAATGGGGTTAATTTTCTCCCGTGGTGAATTGGTGGCAGTGAATTTTACTTGGCAGTGAAGACGACAAATTACTAGTGGTGAATTTTCCTTCAATGAATTGCTTGTGATGAATTTTCCTAGAGTCCATATATATATATAAAAGTTGTATTATAGTTATGACTATAGAAAAAATATAATTTACAATATTTTTATAATATGTACTGTATTATAGCTATGAGGGCATGGTTGATAGATATATATATAAAAGCTGTATTCTAGTTACTACTGTAGAAAAAAGATAATTTACAATATTTTAGTGCTTTGTTGATAAGTTTCAAATTTGAATATTATAAAAAAGATAAGGTCTCGTGATTGTATCTAGTTATATGTAACATATGTTTTAATATTAAGGGAATGAATAGAGCAAGTTAAATGCTTATAACGCTGAAGGTGTCCCCATGCTTAACATTTGCAGCCCATTTCATATCCGATGATGCAGAATGGTGGAGACCCAATCGCCTGTGATGGAATGCATCATAGTCGTTCGTCATTTTCGTCGGCTATTTTCCCCGCTCCTGCAAACTCTTCCTCGCTGGTATTGACCTTTCATTTCTCCACCCGACAAGGGAAAAAATGTAGCAGTAGAGCAGTTATTGCAGAACGAAATATCTGAGATAAAAATCGGCAGCATGCAAGACGATCTAAGCTTTTCTCACCATTTGATCTGCAAAGCTGAGGATAGTGCAGTGTATTAATTTCTCATCTACTCTCGCCTCCTTGATTTGACTGTCCCTACTTGTTTATGCCAACCGACATAGTTACGAGGCTACAAACAAAAGTCATGGAAACCAATCAAAAGGATTGCAAAGCCTTTAGAAACTCTCAAGCAAATGCAATTGGCAGGTGTAAATCCATACTCCATGACCTCTGCTACCGTTCTCCCTACCTGTGCAAAAATGGGCGCTTTGGAACAGCTTATGGACATCCATCAAAGTATAAGGGATGGAGGAATTTTGTCAGATGTTGTAGTTGCAACTGCCCTGGCAGACATGTATGCAAAATGTGGAATCATAGACAAGGCACGTGAAGTGTTTGACGAGGTGCCTCAAAGATATGTGGTCTTGAGGACTGCAACAATTGCAAGATATGCACAAAATGGATTTGTTGAAAAGGCTTTAGAAAATTCCAAGCAAATGCAATTTTTACGTTTAAAGCCAAATTCTGCAACCTTTGCTAGCATCCTCCCTGCCCATGCCAAAATGGGAGCTTTGGAACAGTATTACCAAGGCACGTGAACTATTTGACAGAATACCTAAAAAAAAATCTCATCTCATAGACTGCGATGATTGCAAAATATGTACAAAATGGATTTGTTGAAAAGCCTTTAGACTTTCAATCAAATGCAATTGGCCTAGTTTTTGTCTTTCAGCTTTGAATCGGTTTGCCTTTTTTATAAAAAAATATGCTTAATTAGGGCTTCGTAATATCATTCCTACAAACTGTACACACTTTTCTCCTAGCCGTCATTGACATAAAACACAATTTGTGCAGAATCTTAAGGTAAGTCACTAGCCCTGATTTTAAGCTGTAAGATTATTATTTTTATTTATTCTTGCCTCCCTTTCCATTGTTTATGTTTCTATTTTTTTCCTCTTTATATTCCTACATTTTCTCATGAGGATCGTCACAAAAATCGCTTGGAATTAGGTCACCGCTTTTAAATTTGCAACCCCTAGATTCATAGTATTGAGCATCAGGGTTCGAAACTGTGTAAAAATGGCGGAAGCTGCAAATGGGAGCTCAAACCTGCAATTCAACTCCCACACACTAATACTACTTGTACTAAGACTCCTCTTATAAGTACAATTGAATCTATTCTCTTCTCTCCTCAAATCTATCACTACCTTGCTTTGTTTCTAGTCATGTGCCATCTCAATGTCAGGGCTAGCCATCTTATGTATGTGCACAAACTATTGCCCCATGCTTGACTCTTTCATGTCCACTCAGTTTGAACACGATTATGTTGCTATTTGTTAAACGAAGGAATTGGTTCTTTGTCTACTCTGGTTTAAGGTACTGTCACGAAGCTCATTATCAATTGCTTGTCGTTGTATGTCGCAGAGCGTCCTCAGACATAGAGGCCATTACTGAGCTGGTGCACTAAAACCCTACCACATTCATTACAACTTATGGGTGGTTAAGTTAAGGTACTTAGTGGAGATGGCTATTGTGATGAATGGCTTGACTTTTGAGTGTTAAAATGACAAGGCCAAGCTCCACATGATTGAGTATCAAATGATAGAGAATTAGAGTGTGGAGGAACTCCCAATTGACTTTAAAGTTACATCTCCTGAAACAAAAAATAAACATCCTCAATATTCACAAGATACTAGAGAAATATCAATCAAACTTTTCCTTTATCAGCAAATTGTATCTTGCAGATAAGGGGGACCCCTGTTGTATAAGTTGATGCTACTATAAGGGGAGGTAACATCTTGACATAAGCAAATATCATATTTTTCAAGCAGCATTGATAACATCTCAAATTCCAAGCATCTATATCACATGTCAAATTTGTTATCTGGATAATAAAACAAAATTACAACTAGTTAATCTTTCTATAGAACTTTTAAATAGGATCTTAAGGTGGATGTTTTCACTTTTGTTTTCATTATCTTCAGTTTTTGCTTTTGCAGTGGATCTATAAGTGTTTATGTAGTCTGTTTCTAGCCATATACAATTATAGTTACACCCATTTCATATTTACAATGCTAATTTAGTAAGCTCACATTCCTTTATCTGAATTTTCTCTTAGACTATTTATTTTCCATTTGCTGTGATAATTATAATATTGCTTGGGTTATAGAATTTTATTTTCTTGGTAGGGAGATTAATCCACTATTTTAGTAGAGAATTATAAGCAACAAGCAAAACTTCTTGTTACGTACCAGATTGCAATGAAGACGCTCTAGACTAGGGAAAATGAATATCATGTGTTATGGATTTTGTTATATTTATTCATATATTTTTGTATGTGAAGCAATTTTTCCATCTACGAGCTTATTGCATTAGAATATGAATAGTTACCTTCTAGAGTGTCCATTTCATGCATCCTCCATTTTGTAGCATAGATAGGCTCTGTTTATAGTAGCATTTCAAAAATGCAATGCTATTGATAAACTTTTTGAGTATTTTTGGATATAAGGTTGATTCCCATGTAGATAGAAATATAGCATAGAGACCATTGAAATATTTTAGCCACTTGCAATTACCAAAAGAGACTCTTATTGTATATAGAGTTCTCATTTCTTTATTGTATGGATTACTCACTTCTTGTTATTCTGCTCAGTGGTTAATGTGACAAGTATTCTTTCTGATACACTGTTTAAATAGATACTACCATTTTGCACTCACTTAGACTATTTTTAAGCATACCACTATTTTGCACTCACTTATGCTTTTTTTTTAGCATACCACTATTTTGTGCTCACTTAGACTATTTTTTAGCATACCTACTATTTTCCTTGTATTCTCTGCAAGTTAATCCTTTTATTTTTTATCTATGCTAATAACCCTGTATAAAGACATGTTTTCTCATTTCAATCAACATGTGTAAAGAAACTTCCTTTTGTCTAATATTCTATTCAATCCAGTATTCATGTTGATTACCAAGCTATTATGTTCTCCTTGTTCTCCATGGTTGTGCTTCTGATCCTATAGAAAGGTATGTTTGGTCAGTTTAACCACTATCTATAAAGAAATCCCTCATTCTCAGACATTTTACTTAACCCAGCTTTCATGCTGATTACCAAGATTTAGTGCTTATTTGATGCAGGATGTTAGCATTTCCTCAATTTAGTATTTTAAATCTTCTTAATTTGAATGTCAACAGTCTATCAGCATGTATAATCAGTTTGTTAATGCATAGAGTAGTATCAGGTACAGTTTATGATATAAATTGTTTTCTTTGATTTGCATCTCATAAAACAACTTTTAAGTTAAATGTCTTTTACTGCTACCTTTCATGTGATTGTTTTGATTTTGATTCGAAAACGAATTTGTGTCCATATATAGTCTTGCTTATGCCAGCTCTCATATTAGTTTTTATTTTTAATCTATGCTATTCAAGTCATATAAATACAGTAGAGGAAGAGGGATGTAAGAATGACAATGTTTTTGTTGTTAAATGGAGTTTACTGAGCTCTGTACGTAATGCCCTTCATTAAAGGCTCTTTTTTTTTTAAACCAAACAATCCTGCATGTTGTTTTAGAAAATTTTCTATTTGAACTTGTGTGGTGGATTCTATAAGTAGAATGTGGAAAGAAGGGGAGACAAATCTATTCGAACGTCTGGATCATTTTCATGAAAAATATGATACTTTATTATTGCTTTGGACCTAATAATTTGTTCTGTGTTCAATATAAAAAATAAATAAAACAATTTGTTCTGAAAGAGTCTATGGAGATATCCTGGAATCTCTATTGAATATCAACTCAGCTGACATAATTGAAGTATAATGTTTTGACTGTATAGAATTGCTTGTAGCAACTGGATTTGAATTAACTTTCATTCATGTTTTTTTTGGTCCCTGCAAGGCATTCTGATATAGACTATTCAAGTCATAACATGATCATATCAGAATCTGCGTTCTACTATATGATTGTTTCTTGACAACTGAGACTTACTGTATCATGTCTTCGAGCGAGTTCGCAACATTGTGCTTTTGATGAAATATTTAGGAGCTAATAGTGACTATTTAATATGAATAAATTCTCCACATTTCCTTCTTTATTTGTTTATCATTTCTAGTTTTGAAACTTATTATCTGGATTTAATCAGTGACAAATACTTGAATAGCTGTGAACTCCCATTGTGCATCTATTTTTGCATTACTTCTCAATTACAATGTTTAGTATTCTTTTTGCTGCATAGATGTCTTGATTTACATCTATTTGGAATTGACCCATTTTTTTTTGTGAATTTTAAGTGTCAAACAACACACAACATCCATTTTTGTTTCCATCTAAGCAACACCAAGATGTTGATGTAAATAGTTGGAGCAAGGCTTTTGGAAGTAGGATTTCTCAACACCCTGACGCTAGACAGTGGTTACAAGTTCCTAATCTCGGGCAGTCTACAAATGGTTAGTCAGATTTATCATCCTTGCAGCAAATGGCAGAAGTGGATAAATCAAGTGAAATCAATCAATCAATGGTAAACAATATGGGTGAACTATCCCCAATTGGTGTTTAAAACACAATGGATGTTGACCTGTCTGAGAGAATCAAGAACAAGGACTTAAAGCTAGGTATTTTAAAAAATTCTTATCAGAGTGGTCTTGAGGCAATGAAAGATGTTAATATTTCTAGTTATAATGGGACGAAATTGCTTCAAGGAAACCATGCCGAGGAAGAAGGGATTGTGGCAATAATAGACAATTATTTCAGAGTTGGCAATGGATATCAACCTCGCAGGTTTATTTATTGCTAAGATTGTGCAACTTTAAATCATGATTCAGTAAACATGATTTTCTCATACCTTACTACCCCATATGAGTAAGTTCTACTAGCAAATTGTGTAGATAAATCCTTTTTTTGGGTGTAAGATGAGTTTTGTTTTAAACAATGTTGATACTGTGGGGATTTTACATTATGTTCTTCCACATGTACAATAGAATATGCAAATTGATATAGAAAATTATAATTATTGCCATTTCTTTTTTTGCACTTTTGTTATCTCTAAAACTTATCCTCATCTTTTGTCTAAACTTCCTTCTAAACCTTTTCTTTAGTCCACAGCTTATTTGATGGTATTCCAAAATCCATCTACAATAGACTATATAAATATGAAAACATAAATCTATCCAAAGTTAAGCATAAACAGTTATTAACAATTATTAATGAGGACATATAAAATTAGAGGATTTGTGCATATTTTCTAATTTGACAAAAGAAAATATTAAAATTCTCAATCACAATAATCCATGTTCATTTGTGCAAATGGGATATTTTAAAATTGTGTCAAATTTAGACTTATTCTTTCCAAAATCTCATATATAAATCACATGAAATGTTACTCAATTGTATTTGTTTTGAATTTCTCCTTGCCCAAGCTATGAATTTGGCATTTCAAGAGTGCATAGTGATTTCTTTGTCATGGAATTCACATGCACCCAAAGTCATTATGCAAAATCCCTAGTCTCGGTGTTAAATCAATTATAAATGAGAAATTCTGGAATTGTTTGGGTTTTGTAAGCTTCACGCTCAACAGTAATTTCAATTAAGTATTGGCAAACAACATTTTTTTTCGGCTGTATATTTTCTTCTGAGTTTTAGTGAACAATTTTGTATAGTATATCTGCTCATTTTAACATACACACAACAAATTACAGACACATTGCAGATTAAAATTGTGGTTGGAAGTGAAGATAGTGATAATTGGATTTGTCAAAAGCTATGGTTACATCATTGTTATATTAACTTATTATGTAATTTCTTAACAATGTTGATTGTAAGAGAATGTTTGAGTTTGATTATTGATGTATAAAAATTATATTTAATCAAGGACAGAAATAAAAACTCTATGTAATTTGTAAACCATCTCATACATAAATTTCCATACACTTATAATGTTTAATAGTTAAAATGAAAAATTATCTTTCTTTAAAAGATTTGAATGGGTTTATGAGTGGGTTGGAATTAATAATGCAACTTTGTTAACTATGAGAGTATGGTAGATATAAATTTTAGCAATCTCACAAGGACAGCTGCTGGAAGCACATTTTTTCACACATAGGAAAATCAAGAATCCCAATCGGATATTTATAATGTTGAAAAGGGCTATAAAGATTTGATTGATAGATGAATGAATCCCTTAGTTAAAAACTGTCAAAAAGGATGTAGAAAAAAAATTATATCACATAGGAAAATCAAGAATCCCAATCGAATAATTATAATCCTGAAAAGGGCTATAAGGATTTGATTGAGAGATGAAGGAATCCCTTAGTTAAAAACTGTCAAAAAAGATGTGGAAAAAAAATTGTGGCCTAAAAATAGCATTATCACTTTTTACAAACAATTTTAATTTATTATTTCATATTATGATATTTGACAATCTACAAATAAGTGTATATTTGTTGGCACACATAGCAAAATATCAGCATTATCATTTTTACAAACTATTTTGATTTAGTATTTCATATTATGATGTTTGGAAAAAGTTATCAACTAGGATATGACTAGCTCACGTACCTATTAATGAAGCATACTTGCCAAACGAAGCATACTTGCCAAAGCATAAAGATTAACATTTGATAGCCAAGATACTACCAATGCACCCCTATGTTACTTAAAACACTTGTAGGAATAAGTTAAAAAAATATATATTTTTAAAGAAATTGGAATTCAGTTAAATTTATGCACATTATGTAATTTTAATTTATTAAAAATGAAATTTATTTTTTTAAGTTAAATATTTTAATGATAATAATTTATTTAAAATAATCTTGTAAAATTATTTAAATAATTGAACATTAGTAAATTTAACAAAGTAATGAACTTAATTTTAATCACTTTAAGTTTAAAAAATTCTAATTTTTTTTTTTTAATAAAATAAAAATAACGTTAATAAATTATTCACATTTGATAAGTATAATTTTAATAAGTTTATGTATATAAAACTAAATTTAACTTTAATGTAATTATAATTAATTGTTTTTTTTTTTTTAAAACTCAATTTCAATTGAAGCCTAATTATAATTATTGATATTAATTTTAATCTATATATTTACAAGTATTTAAAATTAATAATTCATTAAAATTAAATTATTGAAATTATAAAGTTATTATTAATTCATTTAAATAATTTAGTTAAACTTATTGAAGTAAAATTGAAGTTCAATTATATATATTTCTAATAAATTTAAATTATTATTTTTATTAAAATTATATATACATATAATAATAATATAGTATTATAATATTAATAATAAAATAATAGTAAAAAAATAAAATAATATCATTAAGATAATGTTATAATAATTAGAATAAATAATAATGATATGACAATAATAGTATAATATTAAAATAATAATTTGAGTAATATAATAATTCTAATATTTATAATATAATAAGTTTTTTTGATAGATAAAGTGGCATTATGAGGTTACATGTGATAATATAAAGATAGAAAGTTAATACATCAAAGTTTTTTTCATCCATCTTGACCCCCTTCATTTTTTGGGGTATTATTTTATCCCATAGGAGACATAATTTCCAAATCCATGAGATTATTTAATTTCTTATTTAGGTTATGATTTTTTCAAGCCTTAACTCTAGCCCTTCTAAAGAGAGGTGATCCATCCATTGTCCCAAGTGTGTATCGTAAATTACACGGTCAATCTTTTTTATTGCAATTCACGTTGACTTTCCCTTCAACAACTTGGCCTTTGCCTTCCTAACAAAAAATATAATCTTCAACCAAAGTGAACCCTAATTTTAAAACTAACACTAATGATAACTATATCTCTAACCCTAATCATAATTCCAACTCTATCTCTAACATTAGTCATAACTCTAAACTTAATCATAACACTAAATCTATCTCTAACACTAACCCTAAACCTAACTATAAACAAATTTTGAACCTCAATACTAATAGTAAGTATAATTATAAAAAACATAAAATTATCTCTAAAAACATAAATAATATATGAATTAATTATTAGCATACTTGAATTATTATTACAAACACACAACAATAAAATTGCAATTGATATATCTCAGTGTTTCCTATATAGATTATGTAATAAAATAGATAAGCTAGTTTATTTCTCAAAAATGAACTTTATATAAATATTTCTTTCAATTTACTATAAACAAATAATTTTCTATCGGCGTAACCCTTGCACCCCTCCTGATTTGATTAAGAAGGATCGCTTCTTTTAGTGTCAGCTTGTCTAGTGATGAATGTATATTACATTATACAAAGTTTTTACATGGTTCCTTGACAAAAAAATATTCTCTCGTAACAATCTCTGCATTGATAATTCAGAGTAGTTATCTACATGCTATCCACTTGCCGAAGTATTCTTTTAAGCATCCAAACCTTTTTTATATTCTTCCAAAAGAAGCAAGTCTGGCTTGAATTTCGGCGACATTCATTTTCTTGACCATTTGCAAGTTCTTATTATTTCACCTATTGTTGTCCTTCAAATTTTCTTCTAAGATTAGAGAAATAAAATAATGATATTTTGTTTAATTTGTCTATGCTACTTCTACCTTGGTAGTATTGTTTCCATGTTGCTTGCGGTATACTTGACAGCCAAAGGGATCAGATTTTCTTGGTTTTTTAGATCTGGATCTTTTCATGTAGACCTTTGGTATAAGTGTGTTGTTCTCAATAGTCATAATGCAGTTGCATTCTAATTCTGGTATGGAATTTGTTTGGCATATAAGTTTTCTTAGCAGGATCTCTTATTTCGTCGTAGACTCAGATATAGGTTGGTTCTGCGAAAGCCTAAAACATAGTATTATGCTGTTACATTATAATTCTGATGTAGAACTCTTTTTTTTTTTTACAACCAACAAATTTTTTTAATTTATTTTCTATTTAGTTTTGTTTCGAAACTTTTTATTTGACAATTTTGCTCAAACGTTGGATATTTCCCTTTTAATGTATTCTTTATATGGTTATTATTGAATCAGAAATCATGGCTGTTACTTTTGGATATTTCTCTCACCCCACAAACCCTATTGGGTTTCAGAGGGATCTTGTGCTTTTAAAATTGGATCACAATTAATATGAAGGAGATCAAAATATTCTTTTATACAGGGTGGACTTTTTTTTAAGTAAAGGTTTCTGATTCATTATAACCAAACTTGACACAAAATTAACTAATATGTCCTATGCATTTAGTTGTCATATTGTAATAGTCAAAGGTTGTCAATCGATTTTCCATTTTCAAATAAACACAATTAACAAAAAAAATCACTATATTGTTGTCGAATTTTGGGTTAAGTGAGGTTATAAGCTACCTAGAGTGTTGTGGCTTGAGGGGTGAAACCCCACTACCAATTCCAAAATTATTGAGTCCATAAAATAGTGATTAGGCTTTAGTTGAATGAGAATGGAGTAAGTTTTCGTTGAGAAATGAGTGCCCTTGAGTGTGCTCTAATTGATCCAATATTTGGCTACTTTGTCAAAATATAGCTTAGCTCTAGAAGAAAGCAAATCTGGACTGTAAAAATGAGGTCCAGATTGGGAAAACAAGTTAATTATTCTAGTATGTTATAACAGGTTAACATAGCAATCTTTAGAACCATTATAATGGCAGATATAGGCAACGACCATGACTAGAACTGTAAAAAGCTTCCAAAATGCATTGGCATGTGGATATCACCACAAAACATTTTGGCAATTGTAATACCAATAGTAGTCACCACAAAAACAACAACCAATAACACTGATAATGCTGAAGTAAATCTCAAGTTATCTGCAATCATAATGGAGATCAATTAAAATACATTATACCATCATTTGTTTGCTAGAATCCATTAATGTACCTTGCCATACAAAGCATCCATTCAAAAATTAGCTTCACTGCAACAAAATAAAAGTAAAATTAATAGTAGGCTTACTCATAAAGTGAGATTAATTTTACCCAAGGTCATGAGGGGCATGCTGAACATAAGAGTTGATGATGATCATATGATGTCAAAATGGCAAAAAGGACCACTATAACAAAATTTACAAGCACCAATATACAAACAAATGGAATTTTGATTTTATCAACTCTTAATTTATAAAATTCAAAAAGTAAAGATCCTTTAAGCGTGTGCTTCAACAATGACCGTGAGAATTAATTGGAAAAAATGATTAAAGCACATAATCAGCCTGTCAAGTCTGTGCAGAGTCTGAGTTTGTTAACTATACTTTCATATTTTAGAATTATCTAAAATAATATTGCCATGTAGTATAAAATTGAATGCAACCTAAGTGATGGGGGGATACTACTCTAACATTGAAATTGCTCTTCAAATCAAGCGAATAGGAGCATATATACAAGGTGTGGATCTCCATTTCAATTGTTAATGAGTCTTAATTTGAGACCATTTTACATAATGGTGCTATGTTTTGCATTGTTATTCTGATCTGAGTGTTCATTTTTTAATTTCTTGCTAGGAAGACAACCATTTTGGATAACCTTCAATCTAAGTCTTCTCATTTTGAGGGTGCAAAGGAAAAAGTGAAGAACATTAAATATTCCTCGTGACTTTGGAAGCACAAGCATTTCCCTGAATACCATAATGGTGACTGGTGTTGCTCTAAATCAACTAATTATCAGATTGTGAAAACATGGACAGGTGTATATGTGACCTTATTGATTGCTACAGGATCTTCTAGAGGATGACAGAGATGAAACGTCAAGATGCATGGAGATTTGTTAAAGTATATGTAATTTACTCATGGTAATATAATTTCTATAAGAGCAGTGATATTTTTCTTTCAAGAATAATTTCTAATATAGATTTTCTATAAAAGTTGAGTTATTTTCACTCTGTAGTTTGCAGTGTCGATGACCTTTCATCTATTCCTTAAGACATTTGCACTACAAAATTCTATAGATAGAACCCAAAGTCTTATACCATACATTACTAGAAAAAATATTCAAGTACATTACTGCCATTTGTTACTAGCCTCTATTGTAACTCTTAAATTCATGTCTAATTCACGAAGTCTAAAGAAAAAGATTTGAGCCGACTCTTTGAGTCTATGAAAAATCCATATTAACTGGTGCAAGATTTCAAGTTTGTTTAGGAGACTTAGTTTGACATATCTGACTCACCAACGAACTTGCAAATTCATAGCTGTGTTCTTGTATATATTTTGATTGTAATTTAATGGTTGGAGATACCAAAAGTAGGTCAGTGAAGCTCAAAAAATGAATTTAATTACTATAGGTCGGTACTAGAGTAAAATTACCTTAGGTAATGAAAAATAAGTGAAAATAAATGTTATGCTCTAAAGAAATGTAAAATAACAATAGGAGTATACGTAAAGTAGTTAAAAATAGATCAATAAATCCGAGTCTAAGTAGAAACAGCCTTGTGAAAGAGAACCAACATGCACTAAGATAAGGTCTCTAACAATATCAATCTCTTAATATGGAAAGGTCGAATAAAGCCTCTCTTAGTGGACACACTATAAAGACAATATATTGTAATGGACAATTCATAAGATTATAAAGTAAAAGGCCAACAAAGGAAAGCCTATTCAGATACATATGAATAGCCATCTCAACCCTAAAAACAGAGCTCTAAAATAGCCAACATCACTAGCCATGATTGGTGATGTTTAAAAGAATTAAGGAAAATTGTCCATGCTTAGAAAGGCAAATAAGGACAAATCACAAGAGAAATAGCAACTACAATTTTTTAAAAATGGAAGCAAGAAAGTATATATATGTATAATGGAATTTGCATCAATTGAAGGAAAAAAATCAACTCATAAAAAATTTAAATGTGGAATTCTGTTGGAGCTCAAGTAGCCAAATGATAGACCAACTGAACAATGAGAAAGAAGACTGCCGTGAAAATTCTGACACCATACGTAAAACAAACTATTTTTACTTTACGGTTGTAAATCAATTTTCCCATTTTTTTATTAAACAAAATTAACACAAGATTCACTATATTGAATTGGGCATACCCATTGCACCCCAAGGTGCGATTGCTAGTATTTATCGTTTATCATATTAACAGATTATGAATGCTTATATGAAGTTAAACGAACGACCAACTCACCTGCATTTATGAGCAAGAGAAAATAATAATGAAGCTTTTAAATGTGCGTCTTTGGCTCGTGATATTTGTTCGATCAGAGAAGTTAAACACAATCAAACAAATAAAGGCTGGATATTTACTCGTCAGTATTTAAAAGTGATTGCACAGTCCAATTTAAGCGTGCGTGAGTATTTAAGCCTGTCCACTCCATATTTGCCAACTGAAAATAATGTTTACGGTTGGTTTTATTTTCAGTGTCCCACCCCTATTTTATTCGATTAGCACCGAACAGACTGATAGATCTGATAGAAATATATTTATAAATTGACTCGTCGAAAACCCTTTAAATGAATTTATATTTTATACACTTTAAAGCGATTTGTGGAATAAAGTCCAAAAAACGTCATGTAACGAAAATGTTAATAATCCATAGATGACAGGCAACCACAGCATTCAGCGTGTTCCAATGAATATAAGATATCAGATATGAATGTGGCCGTCGAAACGCGTACTTCTAGTGGCATATTGCCAGCTCATTCTATAACGACCTTAACGTAGAGTGATCATGTTCTAGAACGGAACAGATGACAGAGAAAGCAAGGAAGATGCATGCGATGGTATGTATATAAAGCGGAGAAATGGTGGCAAGGGAAGGCAAGCAAGAGTGTGAGCAAGAAAGCAATCTGAGTAATAGATATGGAGATGAAGAGATGGAGATCATCAGTTAAGGTGATGATGGTATTAATGGTATCGTTAGCAATGAGGCAAGCTGCAGCAGGAGGCATCGTAATTTACTGGGGACAGAATGGTAATGAAGGCAGCTTAAGCAGCACTTGCTCGACAGGCAACTACGACATCGTAATCCTGGCATTTCTGGCTACTTTCGGCAACGGACAGACACCCATGATTAATCTGGCGGGGCACTGTGATCCATACACGAAAGGGAGCTGCAGTGGGCTGAGTAGCGATATAAAGGCATGCCAGAGCAGAGGAGTGAAGGTGCTTCTGTCACTGGGCGGAGGAGCAGGCAGCTACTACTTGAGCAGCGACGCAGATGCCCAGAACGTGGCATCCTATCTGTGGGACAACTATCTGGGAGGCCATTCCGACTCCAGGC
Source organism: Sequoiadendron giganteum (assembly GCA_007115665.2). Classification (NCBI taxonomy): domain Eukaryota; kingdom Viridiplantae; phylum Streptophyta; class Pinopsida; order Cupressales; family Cupressaceae; genus Sequoiadendron; species Sequoiadendron giganteum. The sequence continues at coordinate 73,284,109 of CM021109.1, forward strand.
CCCTGGGAGACGCTGTTCTCGATGGGATTGACCTGGACATTGAAAGGGGCACCACCGAGCACTGGGGAAGTCTGGCCAAGTACGTCAAGGGATACGGAGGTAAGAAGGTCTATGTCACCGCAGCTCCTCAGTGCCCATTCCCTGACGCATACTTGGGGACTGCTCTCATGACAGGCCTTTTCGACTGTGTGGGTGCAATTCTATAACAACTCTCCTTGTCAATATGGTGGGGACTTTGCCGATGCCTGGAAGCAGTGGACCTCTTCTCTTCCCTCTTCTGCCCAGATATACCTAGGCCTTCCCGCATCCTCTGCAGCTGCCGGGAGCGGCTACGTTCCTCCACCCACCCTCATCTCGGATGTGCTCCCTCAAATCCGCACCTCTTCCAACTATGGTGGAGTCATGCTCTGGTCTAGATACTATGACCTCCAAAACGGTTATAGCTCAGCCATCAAGAATTCTGTCTAGTCCTTGTCCTTGTTCTACTCCCTTACTATTACCATACTATTCTAGGTTAGTATCATCTACAAGCTTCTTTTTTTACACATACCAGGTGGGTAATTTGTATCTTACTATTGGGACAATAACATATTGTTAGAATATTTGCGAAACATCACTCCTCTTGTGAGATCTGTAGCCAGAATAATAATCTACATCTATAGCATGCTTAATATATAAAATATTTAGCACTGCATTTTTACCAAGGATGCTTGGTAGATAATGCATTGCTAAATGAATTCAAATAAGTCCACTATTATTAAGATCAATTTATTGCAACTTAAAAAGGTATTGTAGTACTCACACAACTAGTAGTATATTATATCATATTCATAAGAAAAAAATTGTGTCAAATGATTCACATTTCAAACATTATATAGGCTGAGTTTTAATCTAACATAGGAAAAAAAATAACAAGAAATTAAATCAATAAAAATAAATGAATGATAGATATAGTAGGAGACGAATCATAATCATTAGCCTTACCATAGTCATAGAGAAAGTATCGGCCATCAACAATTGGCTTCCGACCCATAATAGTGTCATCTTCATTAGCATGTTTTGGTAGCTAATTTTCATTTCATGTAGGAGAGATGGCCAATATCCTTATTGATGGCCCTAAGGAGGGGACTAGCCACTATTAGAAGGAGAGGGTAGTGAGACTCTTCCAGTCATTTAGGGTACATACCCAACTGACCGAGGAGGAGACTCTAGTTGAGCAACTATAATAGCCTGCACTTGTATCTACATGAGAAGATTGGAGCAAATGATGGATTTATTGTATATAGAAAAAATATTATAAACAAAAACTCATAAATAAAAAACTAAACTTTTATTTTTAGAATGTTGGAGAAGATTTTCACTTTCAAAGCATGCATTATTTTTGTAAACATAATAAGAATTCTAGGGCGATCCGTAAAGAGAATCATATGAGAAGAAAAAGGCCTAGGTTTGAAAGGCTTAAAGAGGTTGTGGATCCAATTCCAAGTAGGCTAGGCTCTATTGCAAAACTAGCAAAGATGCTTGAGAGCTTTATGTTCCAAAAAGGACAACAAAATTAGGAAACACCCAAATGGATACATCTATCTATCTTATGGAAATACCCTAGATTGTAAATTCATCAAGAAAATTGAACAAATGGGTATGTGCAGGATCATCATGGAAAAAACACGCCCTTAAGTGGCAATAAAAAGTTAGAAAATCAGAGTTAGACAACTTGACATAAAAATTTGAATAAGTTATCTATATTATTTCAAAAAAATGTACAAATGGAATTTGTACAAAATTGAATGTAGTTTATAAACTACTAGACCTTTATTTAAAAAAATAAAATCTATTTGGTGAAAATTTGAAATTTCAATGCAGTAGTACTTAAATTTCAGGGTAAAAATAAGAAGTAGGTGTCTGTCTGACCACCCTAATCACAATAAAATGATAATATTTTTTTATAAGATTTTATATATAAGTAGAAGAATCATGTCCTGATGTGATGCATATTTTTTTATAATTTTTTTCCAAGTAAATAATCAATTATGAATTTTTTATTACAACTTTTAAAAAATATAAAATCTTGTATGTCTAACCACCTTAACTTGGTCAAAACTTCATGAAATTCAATTTTATTTTTTTCAATCCTATATTATGTGAAGCATAGAATGTGACACATGTTTCAGATTCAAAAAATGTGATACCGTTTGAAAGTTATAGATTTTTTCAATCAGCTTATCAATCAAGACTTTATTCGTAATTATAATAGAAAATGAATAATAATTATTTATTAAATTCAAAGTAAAGAATAATTTATATTGGTGGAAAGATGAGAATTTCCTCTAAAAACCCTTTTTGTTTCATCAATTTTGGGTAAAAAAAAAGTTGCCAGCCACATGGGTAATCATATCACTTACATATCGCCACTTTTTGGCCCATCATGATCCTGCACATACCCAAGTTTTAGTTCAAGAATGGCTAAATAAATGATTTGAAATTTGTATTCTAATGAGCTAATTTAATAATATAAGGTACATCTTTCATTCAATTTTCTATACCACATATAGATATGGAGAGATCCAAGAATATCCTTTGGGAAGTTTATAATTATGAAATGGTGTATCAAGTAATTTGCATCTTAATATTAGGACAATATCATATTTTTGTGATATTTTCCAAATGTTACTCCTCTTGTAATATTTGTATCCAATATAATGATCTACATCTATATTGTGCTCATTATAAGAAAAATAATCAATGTATTTTCCTCTGATGTTATTTTGTCGAACGATTGTTTAATTAAGGATCAAAATTCATTTATCGTAACTCATAGGTATTGCAATACCCAAATAACTGGTGTACTTTTTAAAATATTTTTGTATTGATTATAGTGGAATCAGTAGATATAGTTTAGAAAATCCAAGATATTATCATTGGATAGGTTCTATCATACCCCCATATAATAGTATCCCCCATTACAATGATCAAAAAATCCCCCATACATGATATCAAAAAAGAATCTCATATCAGGCCTAGATTACCCTGTTACAACGTATTAACAGTGGCCAAAAAAGAGGAAGCCAACTTAGTTACAACACCTGTACCAGTTGAGCATTAGTTACATCACAAAATCAACAATAAGCTATATACATATATACCATTTCCTATATAAATAGTCATTGATAATCAAAAAAGGATATACACAGCAAAAAGCCACTGTCAACTAGAGTTTTACACCTCTTGAGTCCCAACCCTCATGCCAAGCAAGGTCTCTGTTGCTGCCAAGTCTTCTTCAGAGGGAAGATTCAACCTTTGCTACTCCATGAGAACAATAACCACTTCTTTTTCTTTGCTTGGGCCTGGATTATTCTTTTGTTCTCCCTTGAGTTCCTCTCTAAAAGCCTGAAGTGCCTTGAGGAATACTTTTGCCCCTGGGTGCCCATTTTTCCACATATGTCTATACCTAGCTTCCAAGATATCAATAGACAGTTCCTTGTTTTCTAAGTACTTCTAGAATCTTTCCTTCAAAATCTCCACTGTAAGAAAGACCTGCATAGCAATATTATAAAACATGAGACCTTATAGGACTTAGTAAGCATTCTCCTCCTATTTTAAAGTTTTTCTTCATTCCGAGCCTTCCAAATTTCCCACAAAATTTATGTTGAGAGGATGTGCCAGAATAAGAGACCAACTTTGCTTAACTTGCAATTTTGAGGAATAAAGAGTATATTACTAGGGGACAAACCCCCATTATTTCTCCAAACATTATGCAAGATATTGAACATGTTCCAAATTCCTTTAGCAAAGATACAATTAAAGAATATATGAGTTATAGATTCATGTTTTCTACATAAAGAGAAAATATCAATGTCATCCATTTTAGTTTTATGAGGGAGTCTTTGAAGGGTCAAGAGCCATCTAAAACAAGCCTTTTTGGCCTCCAATTCTTTATGCCAGTTTTTACAAAAGATTTTATGCCATTGTTCCCTGGTTAGGTTCATTTGCCATGATTTTTTCATGTGATCAGTGACGTCAACCTATTTTGTTAGCATATTATATATCTCTTTGACCTTGACATTCATAATTTTACTTCCATTGTACCATAAGAATTATTTATAATGGAGGGAGTCATCTATAGTTTTAACAGGGAAATTAAGAGAGCCACAGGCCTCTCTCAGTATCGTGTAGGTTCTCCAATTGCTTTGGGGAATGTTATATTCTGCCTGTAGTTCATTCCATCCTTTTAGATTACCTTCTTTCAGAATGTCATTAAAGCAGCAAACCCGTTTTAGGGCCTAGTTTTTCGCAGAGAAGCCTTGCATTAGTGCAAGAGGCTTCCTCTTAAGTTTCAAATTCCACCAAAGAGACTTGTTGGCATAGATGACCTTATTGCTTCCCTTGGTGAAGCGACAATTAGAAAGGTTCTTCTTGACAATTTCCCATGCTTTCCAAATGGTCTTAAAGACATTGGATCTTGTAGGTGAGATACGCCACTCACCACTAAGGACATCACTAAAGGGGAGAAGTTTCCAAAATTTGGGATGCTTCGACACTACATTGGCAATATTGCTTCTGATGAGTACTTTCCACGGCTCCTCTCCATCTAGGGCACCAATCACCCATTTGGTTTCCAAGGCAATGCCTTGCATCATAAGATCCTTTAAACCAAGCCCACCTCAATCTTTTGAGATTGTACACCATTTCCACTTGACTACATGTTTTTTCTGCTTCCCTTTACTGTCAGACCACAAAAGATATCTTATTCTTTTTTGGATATTATTGATTTGATAAGAGCAGAAGAACCAAATAGATGCAAAATAGATACTATAAGAGGACAATTTTTTTTTGACAAATCTAAAATCTCCCAGCAAAGGAGAGCTATTGTTTATTCCATCTTATTTTCTTTTCAATCTTATCCCTGATCCAACACCACATTTCCTTCAGATTTGGCTCAATAGCAAAGGGGATACCTAGGTATCTTACTATCATGTGGGGGCCTCCCCATTGGAAGCCATACATAGCACTCCACTCAGGCGGTTTATCTTCCCACCCAAGTAGGTAAGATTTTGTAGGAGCAAACTTTGCTCCTAAAGCCAAACAAAATATTTCAAGCTTCTTCATTAGAATTGCAAAGTTCTCCTCCTCTAACTATAAAAAGATAGATGTGTCATCCACAAACTAAATATTGATGAGCTCATTTGAATCCAATAACCTGAAACCTCTTACCCTTTCGTTCATTGTGTTGTCTCTTAAGATATAGCGAAGTGCATCAGAGGCTATAACAAAGAGGGCAGGTGCAAGAGGACACCCTTGCCTTATTGATCTCCCAAGAAGGAGCTTTTGTGAAAGAGACCCATTAACCTCCACTTGAGCAGAAGCATCCTAAAAAAGTGTCTTGACCATGGTGCAAAAGTTTCTTGGGAAGCCAAATGCCTCCAAGACAAGAAACACAAAGTCCCATTCTATCCTATCATAGGATTTTTCAAAGTCTAAAAGCAGCATTGCTGCATTTTGTCCAAAGGTTTTTGCCCAGTTCATGGCCTCCCCAGCTTGTCACCAAGTTTTCCAAGATGTATCTCCTCTTAATGAATCCAGTTTGAGTTGGATTGATGATGCGAGGGAGGATATTAGCCAACCTTTCTGCTAAGTTTTTTTCTAGTATTTTATATGACACATTCAAGAGGGCGGTGGGCCTCCAATTCTTGACCAGGGCCCGATCCCCCTCTTTGGGGATTAAATTTATGATCCCTCTGTTAATATTTTTACCAAGGGATCCTTTTTCAAAGGCTTCTTTGTAGACCATGAGTAAATCTTCACAGGTCCAATCTATAAATATTTTATAGAACTCTGTCGGTAGACCATCAGGTCCTGGAGACTTGTCATTTTTAAGGGAGAGGATAGCCCTTCTAATCTCCTCCTTGGAGATTTCTGCATTAAGTGTTGTTTCTGCTCCATCATCAATCCTTTTAGGTAGGATCCCCTTAATGTAATCTCTAGCTCTGAAACAAGACTCATTTCCCCCTCTCTCGGTGAATAGGTCTTGATAAAACAGAAAAAACCTGCTTACTAATTTCTTCCTGCTCCACAAGAATATTGCCCTTGTCATTTATCTAATCAATCAATTCTCTGGCTTGTTTCTCCTTTAGAACTCTAGAGAAGAATTTTGTTCCTTTGTCCCCATTTTCCAGCCAATTCATTTTGGCTCTAATTTTCACACCTTTATCCCTACTGACTTGAAATCTCCTAAGATTGTCTCTGGCCATGGTGAGGCTATCATTAAGGCCATTATCATAAGGAGTGTTTTGGGCCTCAGATTCAGCTTTGAAAAGAATATCCTGTAGAGTGTTTTCCTTTTTCCTCCTATCTTTGGATTTTTTTCTTCCTATAGTCTGGAAGAGATTCTTCCATCCTTTAACATTTAAATCCCATCGCTCTATGGGAGATAAATATTTGTGGAGCTATTTATTGATGGATCTAAGTGAGGATATAGCATTAGCATCCTCATCCTTAAGGAGGCTGGTGTTGAGGCAAAAACTTTCTCTGGGGACCGAATTAACTGATCCACCAGTCTTAAGAATAAAATTGGCTCTTATTGGGTGAAGGTCAGAGAGGGTATACAGAGTAACCTCCACCTAGCAACCATCCTTGATAAGAGAAACTACAAAGAAGGCTAAATTATTCAAGTAGAATCTATCAAGCCTGCATAAAACTCTCCTACCATTCTTCTAGAAATTGGACCAGGTGAACCAAATATCCTTACACTCCTTCTTCTGCCCTTCAATGGGATCCTCAAGATTTAGCTTAGCCTTTAGCCTTAGCCAATGAAATTTCTCAGTATCTTTCCAAGTAAGGCCCACCCACCAAATTTGTCCTCTTCTTTTTCAACAACATTGAAGTCACCCCCCAAGAATCCAGGGGATGTCTTGAAGGTTGAGCATCCAATTCCAAAGCTTGATCCTATCCCTATAATCATTAGGAGCATAGATCGAGCAGATACCAAAGCATACTTCATTCTTTTTAATGATTTCCCAAACAACCCTGTTGCAAGGAGAGATTTCAGAATTAACTACAAACTGGCTTCATTTATTGCTTATTAGGATGACAACTCCTCCCTTCCCCTGATCATGATTGGTCACCAACTGGGAGGCCTCCTTCCAAATTACCTTAAGACTAGTCTTAAGGGTAAATCTTATGGATTTAACTTCTTGCAACATCACAAAGTCCTTCTCCTTTTTTTGAGCTACCATCCTTCTAACCATATGTTTCTTGTTAGGGGTCTCCAGACCCCTGACATTCCAAGAGAGGTAGTTAATTTCTAGTGCACTTCTCATTGACTAGGTGGCTTTTATCACATCTGAAATTATCAAAGCATTTAGGTAGTTTAGTTTCTACCTCAATTCTTTTGGCATCAGGTGGGGGTAACACCCCACTTAGTTTCTTTCTTTTGTCCTTCGATTGGAGGTTAGTTTCCTTCTCCTCCTGCCCTCTTGAGGCATCCAAGCCTTTATTTTTTCTATACCTCCTAGTTTTTTTTACTAGGACCTCAATAGGAAGACCCTCTGCATCAGTGGTCTCCTGGTGGAGATGAAACCTATGTCATCTATAGAATCCATGCCCAATTGGGAGGCAAACCTGTCCGAACTAATCACTTCATCAAGTGGGCTAAAGGTTGTCAATGCTAGTTTTGCAATCTAATTTTCAACGATCTTATCAGTTTCAAGAGTACAAGCCATATCCTTGCACTCAAGAGTTGGTTTCAAGACTATCTCAACCCCCAATGGCTGGGGTAGCTCACTTCTATTATCTTTTTTGAGAGTAATCAGTGATTCAAGATTATCATTGGGTGTTTTTAGGCTCACTCCAAAAAAATTGGAGGGAAAATTCCTAGACTGATCATGGGTTTTCAGCCTTTGAACTTCCTTTGACATTTCAACAAAGTTAGATTCTTTGAATAATTTGTCATTAAATGAGAGCATCACTTTTCCGGGGTTGAAACTGGTTTCTTCGGTTCTCTTTGTTTGTCTGATTTTTTGAATTGCCAGTTGTTGTGTGTTAAGCCTAACATTACTAGGAGGTTCTTTAACTTCATTTACTCGGGGCGGCAATTTTCCCTCCCCGTTGTTATTATTACTCATTCCCTCTAAAAAATTCTCTGACACAGAATTGTTCAATGCCTGAGATAAATCATTCAGGCTTTCTTTATTTTTGTTGTATTTTTCTTTAGAGGAGATTCTCTTCTTTTTTTGCTTATCAGATTCCTGCGAGTGGCCACTATCTTTAGCCCTTCTCGAGGAGTTTAATTTCTTCCCTCCCTCTGGCGTAGAGTTGCTAATTGCAGAATTATTTACAAAGGTTGAGGCCTTGTTATTCTTGTTTTTGATTAGCAGGTAGTTCCTTCTCATGTGTCCCTCTCGGTATCAGAGATAACACGCATTTAATCCTCTGAGGGTTTCCACGGCATAGGAAATGCTTCCCGTTTTGAGTTTAATTTTGAGGACCTGTGGGAGGTCCAACCTAGGTCTTAGGGAGACCAAGACCCTCACGTCCAGATGGGGGAGAGGTTTTTTGGTCTCATCCGTTCTTAGGACCTTGCCAAATGGTTCAAGCATCAGAGGGACAAACTTCCAGATTTGAGGGGGGACGTTTTTGATTACCAACCATCGAGGGTTGGAAAGATCGAGGACCTCCTCTTCCAAGGCCTCTGGGTGCCATGTCAGGAAACATAAAGTTAGTTTTCCAACCATCCAAAATTATTTATTAATCACTTCTTGCTGATATTTAGAATTATTAAAGAAAACCACAAAAAACCCTTTTTGCATCATTCTACAGTAGTAAAAATGAAACCCTAGTTTCTTTTCCCAGACATTCTTAAACCATTCATCCATATATTTCCTAGTCAGGACCCTATTAAGATCAACGGCGGCAAAGAAAATTACAGAATTGGAAAGCTTAACATCCTCCTCTGAAATTGTATTGAGCAAAGAATCATTCGGGACCAAAACAGACTTCAAGAGAGGAGGTGGCAACTACTTACCTTGTCCCCCGAATCCATTGTTTGAGAATGGATTACCCAAGTCTGAAACAAATATTTCAACTTGAGGAAGCCTCACACGCTCACCTGCCACGATGTCCCTGAAAGACTTAATGACATGTTTGGAAGAGCCGCCAGTGGTGGAATCATTTAAAGGTTTATCGGGGGGATTAGTATCCCCCTCCATCATTAATTCAAAATTCCTCAAGACCTTTGCACATGCCTTGGCACAATTTTATGATTGCAACCAAGAGAATCCCATCAGACCTACACCACACCAGGGCAGAACCTAAGCAACAAATCTGTCAGAGAGGTACAAGTTGTACTGAATAAATTATCAAGAGGGGTGGAGGAGGGCCGAGCCTCCTCTACAAGTGCCCGAGGACACCCACAAAAAGTAAGTTTAACACACGCGACCAAGTTGCAGAGCTTTTTTTCCAGTTACCTCAAGGGAGCCTGTTTTCTTTTTAATAAATTTTAGTCTTATAATGAATGTTATATATATTATTTTGTATAAAAAAGTAAATTATGAAAAATATTTATAAGAGAAACATAAGGGTGGAATGACAATGCATTCAAAATTTCATGTCAAATTGACTTTTAATCCAAGACATGAGAAAAAAATAACAAGCAACTAAATTATTAAACATAAAATACTTCAAGAAATAGCAAGAGATATATTTGAATCATTGAGCTTACACCAACCATCAAGAAGGTCATGGTCATCAAGAATCAACTTCTACCCCTCATGGTTCCTTCTTCAATAGAGCTCAATGATAAATTTCAGACAAGGAAATTATCTACTATATAGCCAACCAAGAGAACCTTTTTCATAGTAATATTGGTAGGTAAAAGGCAAATATCAACTATGACCATTATCACCTAAATTCTATGCAAACGTGGTTGATAATTGTGATAACCATCATAGTCATGTCTATGATCATTGAAATTGTCCTTATTGTTTCCCTTGAGTAGGGGAATGACCCCTATTAGAGGGAGAGAATACTGATACTCTTGCATTCATTTAGGGTGCATACCCTAATGACCAAGAAGAGCCTATAGATGAGAAATCTAGAGAGAAACTTTATCAAGCTTAAGATTTTTTCTTTCTTATTTCTCTGTGAACATGGTTTTGGTATGACTTTCCCTATCTCTAGAATATAAAAATCTATATGAAAGTGTTATCTACTCAAAACACTTCATTATGCACTCTATATTTGGTATAGAAATTTTTCCACTTCTTTTCTTTTTGTGTCAACTCTCTTATGTATTCATGTTTTCCATTTCTATTCTTACAACTAATTTTAGGATTATCTCAGTGCTGATAAAATTTTAGTATACCTTTAAAATAATTAGATCTTTTTTTACAATCAAAGATCTTATCAATCTTATATTTCTATAACTTATCTTGCTCAATTTATCATAGCATTTTTGCAATCATATCAATGCATCAAGAAAATTATCTATGTTATTTTATTTTATATGATTGATAGAATCCTCTCATGATATCCCACAAACTGTGAAGATCAAAGCTTGAATACTACTGTTAAATGAATCTTAACTAATATATTCATACAAATTAATTCAAGTCTAGAATAATTCAATAAAAATCAACCAAAATCATTCATAAAAACACTTAGATTTGAAATTCCAACATAAAATAAACATATTTACTCAAATAATTGCTATAATAGAGTATTTGATTCAAATAGTTCACTCAATGATTATAAGATTTGTCACTACATCACAGATCCCTAGATCCATTTTTTCCACATCACATAAACTACAATAACTCTAAAATCCATATGCAAAGGAGGGCCCCTATCATCAAGGTGACCCCAACCTCCATCAAGTAGGCCCTTTCCACCATCAATTCACTCACATCCAATAGATCATTTACTAAATTCTCTTATAGATGATCAATAAGAGTTCCTAGACATTGATTATCATCGATTTGAACATTATTGCATTGAGGTAAAAAAAGTCAATAAGAGTTCTACCTTGCATAGGGAGGAGACAAACTCATTTCTTTCTACTCAATGTAGGGAGGACCACCATCAATGGATCTAATAAAAATATCAAGAGGAGCCAAATTAATCATGCATTTGGTCCAATTGAGGTGACCAATTGCAAGACGTGAATGTCAGGGGCACGCTTTCAATGATACATAAGGAATTACCCCAATGATCCAACAAAGCTTATAATCCTCCCACCTCCAAGGCCACTTTATTGACCTAAACTTGAATCTATGTTAGCAAATTCAAAGTTATCTAAGACTTGGTGTGAGTAGAAAAGTTGATATCAAGATTTTTTTTGTTAAAAGTGATTGAATTCATATCTTTCCAAATGTAAAATAAAATCTCTCATCCAAACCAAAATGGAGCAAAATTAACAAGTGAACAAGCCACATCCCATAACAAGAAATCATGCCAAGTAAAGGCTCTTTTTTTAAGGATTTGAGAAAACCATGTAGCCAAGACCACACTTCTTGTACACAAGGAAGCCCTAGTTCAACAAAAACTAAGCAAAGTGAGCTAGCTTGACCTCACAATTATTTTCCAAATAGTTTGAAACAATTTTCTCTAATTGGAGGGAGTTTGGATATTTCATCCCATATACAAATTTTGAACCATTAATAGATGTGGGGAAAGACATTCACAAGTAACCTTTAATAAGAGTATATACATAGGAATGGGTATCAAAATAGAACTTCCAATATTTCCACAATAACTTAGTTGATCTAATAGAGACTTTAAGGTGATGTTGAAAGGACCCAACCTCAATAATAGCATAAAAAAACTCTATCTCTATTGTTCAACTTAAGTTTAACCTCAAATTTCCAACAAGGAAAACAAGTGAAAACACACTTGGAATACAAATCCTCAATGAATATTATGGCTCTTCTAAAGAGTTTAAGAGTATAGATCCAAGGAGTCTTATCCAACAATTAATCTTGGAAGGTGACATTGGGAGACCACTATCGATATTTTTCATTAATAGAAATTCCAATATTAAGGCCATTATTGTTTTATGTAAACAAGTTATAATGGCTTCTCAAACCTTCTAAATGATCTTGGCAATATAGGTTCTAATAATTTTTAGAGGAATAAAAGAGACAACCTAGGAGTGAAACCCTAATTCTTCCAAGTGTTCTTCCATAAGGAGTAGATAAAGAGATCATTTATAAATAAGACTTTCTAGGCTTCATTGTCGTCAATAGCACACATTATCCACTTGTCACAAAAATGCATTTCCTATCAATGGATATTCATAGACCCACGCTAGAAAAATATCTAAGAAGAAAAAAAAAAACCCTTACCACAATGTGGAATCCTTTGTTGTGGTCAACCAAGGTTATTTTGAAATACATATAGTCCAAACTAAACACCATTCATAATGGAGATGCATTGGGATTACTTCTTGGAATTTCTTATCTTTAAACCTTTCTTATTTTTTAGGGTTGAGATTTAAAGGGTCCAAGGGTTATATTGGCTCCTCAAGGAAAGAGAATATTCCCTACCCACATAAGGATTTCTTGACTTTAAGTGTGCAAACACATGTCAATGGTTTACTTAAGTAGGGGCATATATTTTTAAAATTGTCAAAATTTATTTAGCTAGGAAATGGCGACTTAGTAATGGTTATAGTTAGAAACTATTTGTTTTGATTAATAGGGAAAAATAAGTTACATCGAATCAAAACAAAATGTTGTTGATACAAAACATAGAACAACTAAAATAGCAGCTACAAAACCCATACCGAATAAAACCAAAATACTGTTGATACGAAATAAAGAACAACTAAAATGACAGCCAACCAACAACCAAAATGAAACAACTAAACTAGCAAAAGAAACAACATGACACAAAGGAACTATTTCAAATTAATCAAGGTGTTAGCCACCTCGATCTCATGAGTATATAATACAGATTAACCATGTATCCAATAATTCCTTTTTCTCTTCTTTGAAGGATTTCCTCAAACTATCCCTAGTCCTTGAACTTGGTCCCTTAACCTCATCCTTCGCATTATTTTTTCAGTTTTCCTTGTTTATAAAATCTTTGTTATAAATATTTTTTCTTAATGTAAATTGTATGGGTAATTGAACTAATTAATCATGGTCGTCGTTATTGATCAAGATTAAGAAGTCTTTCCCATAAATACATTCAACAAGATAAGTTGTGCAAGACATTAGATTGTTTGTATGACAACTTAAGACATCATCATATTTAACTATGGTCAATAATTTGGTTTTATTAATGAATTGATTTAAAATAAAATTCTAACACTATTGGACTTTTTCGCCAATAATTTTTGTATGGGCAGTACAACGTACTCTTGCTTAATTTACTACAATCATACAATAAAATCTTTAATTTAACTCAATTTTTTTCCTTATTCATATTTTTTTGCAACATTTATTTTCTCAAAGCATTGTATTTAATAGTCCTAAGAATATAATAATCTGCAATAAAGGCATAGTAATGACATGGTACATACATGTAGTGTAGTAAAATGCATACCCTTGCATTTTCACACTTGTTTGGGCCTACCTTGCTTTATTTATGTTCATTTATGGCTTAATTGGTTCTATTTTGCATCCACAAACCTAATAAACTATATATTTTTATGGTAAATTCTGAAAACATCAAAAGATAAATGATCATTTAATGTTTTTGTCTGTGTGTCCCTAATTTGTGGACTAGGACTAATACGCCACCTTGGGCGTCTTTTTCCTCCATGGGTCCTGGGACCTTGATTTTGAAACCACCTAAAAAGGTCCCTTTTTGGAGTCTATCCCCCGAGATTTGAGCCTTGGGACTGAGATGCCACCTAGGGAATCTTAGTCCTCCTTGGCTTATTTTCGGGATCCAATTTCAAATTTGGATGAGATTTAGCCTCCTTTAATTAATGATTTCATATGTCAGCTTTTTGTGGTGTAATTTCAGGATATTAAGCATGAATAAGTATAAATGCAAGGTTCATTCATTCATTTTCATCCTAAGCAATCTATCTTTTGTGAGAGCATTCACTATACCAAAATTGAGTTCACAAGAGCATTCAAGAGAAAATATTTAAGCATTTGGAGCCATCATCAAGATTCAAGCATCATGTTAAAGGCTATTCTTGCATCATGTGTGTTGTTGTACTAACATTTGCAATGTAGGGTTTTGATTCAAGAAAGCAAGCATTTCAAGATACATATCCATTGTAGCCATTTCACACAAGATTAAAAACTTTACAAGGGTTTGATTTAGGTTGAAGACTTAAAGATCACTTGGAGTGAAAATTTGTAAAAGTTGCAAAGTTGCATTGCAAAGTTTTCATCTTCACGGAAACTCACCTACAAGCTAGATCTGGAAGTTTCAGAACCTGAGATCCAAAAAGAAGCAAGTGCAAACCTTGGAGCTCAGGACCACATTCAGACATTTCAAAAATTTAGAGTGGGATTAATATGCCACCTTGGGTGTCTTAGTCATCCCAGGCATATTCTTCGGAGATTCTTTCATATCCGATTCTGACATCCGAAGATTCTATATTTTCCTCGAAAAACAATAGCAGGACTAATACACCATCTTGGGCGTCTTAGTCCTTCGAGGAATATTTTGATAGCTTCTTTACATTTCCAGAATCCTCACATCATCTCTAGACTTCCCAGGTACACATACCCTAACGTGGTGTTGCTTAATTCCATCATTTATATCTCTCATATAGATTATTTTAGGTCATTTTTCATATCACATTGTGTGTTCTAACATTTATCTTTACAAAGCATTTGCTTGGTGGTGAACCCCTTAAAGCTAAAAAGAACCCCTTCCTAGGTCCTCCTAATTATGAATTGACTCACCTTGTGAGGTTGATAGTCAATCCAATTAGGACTCCTAGGACATTATTGAATGATAATAGCAGAAATGTGGTGTTCATAGACCTATGTTATCAAGCACCCATTTTCGTATTGTTCATTTTGGTGAACCCGACTTCTTCAGCATTCATTTTCTGATTTGGAGTACATTAAAGCCCTAGATCTAGGTTGCATTCATTCTTGCATTGCATCTTGCATTAGTGAAATTGCATCTAGGGTTTCTTGCATTTTGCATTAGTGAAATTACATTTAGGGTTTCCTATTTTTACATTAGTGAAAGTGCATATAGGTTGCACTTTTTCCTTCTTGCATCATCTTATCTCATTGGAAAATTGAAAAGTGCATTATTAATCATTCTAATTGCATTTAGGAACATTCTTATTGCATTCAAAAATTGAAAAAATTGCATTCAACTTTGCATCTAATTGCTTCATTCTAGCCATATTTCCTTGCATTCATTAGCATATTTTTTTGTTTCCAAACTTTAGGTCCCTGGATAGGCAATTTTGGAACACTGTTATCAACCCAAAATTGTCTTGTTTTCTTAAAAAACCCTAATTGGGACAAACATGCCCTTGGCGGCATCCTAGTCCCACTCTAGATTCCTGTCTCAAATCCCTATTTGAACCATTTACTATCTATTTCAACTTTTGAAAACTTAGAATTTCACCAGGAGGACTAAGACATCCTTACTAGCATATTAGTCCATGTTGAATTTGACTTTGCAGTTTTCAAGATTTGAAATTTCTTTTTTGTGCTTTTATTTTCTGCAATTACTTTCCTGTTTCAGTTTTCTAATTTGATGTTTCATCAGATTTATTGAATTTAGCTTAATTAGTCTTCACTCACTGCATTGTCAACATTCAAAATGGCATTTAAAACATCTCATTTTCAGTCTATTGCATAGTGTAGTTAGTAAATTACTTTGTTTTAGGTCTGAAAATCTGAAAATGTTTACATTTTTGAAAATTTGCATAATATGGACAAAAGTACTTTTCACTTTTGTATATATAATGTTTACATTCATAAAAATTTGCATAAGTTTGATAAAAGTTCTTTTCATTTTTGGATATACATTGTTTGAATTCTTAAATTTTTGCATACATTGGATACATGTGTTTTGCATCTTTGGATATACATTGTTTACATTATTACAACATTGCATGAGATGTTTAAAAGTGCTTTTCATTTTTGGTCAAAAAATGTTAGTACCTTACCTTTCTAGGCATGCTAAGAAACATTTCATATCCCCTCCCTATAAGAATTCTTTTGTGAAAGAGAATGCAACCTTGAACAATCCTAATGATCATATTCATTCTTCTCCTAATATCTCCCCTATTTTTGAAGAAGATATTTTGGTGTTAGAAGAACCAATCAATGAGAGTTTTGAGAGTCCTAGTTGTTTCTCTCCTCCTACCGCCCTTAGTGAACAATAAATTGATGAACAAGAAGAAACAACCATAGGAAATCATGATGATAGCATAACACAACAAGAAACCATTGAAACTTCAACTAACCTACATTCACCTCCCAACATCTTCCCTTCTCATAATAATGTTTTAGAGGATGAAATTGTACATGAGGAAGATATGCTGGTGTTGGATGATCAATGGAGTGAAAATGTGGAAAATCATGACAATAAAATTTTTCTCCTCCTAGTTTTAAAGAAGATACTTTCATGATAGAGAATCTTACTTGTCCCCCTTCACCTAGGGAAACCTTTATTGAGCAATAAAATCATCCCCAGGTACTAGCGATAAAGTCCTTTTGGAAGAACCAATCCTTCAATGTCAAGAACATTTGGTTTGTATCTCTCCTAAAAACTCTCCTACTAAGGAAGATATCACAATGGAAGAAAATGAGAACATTGACAATAGTAATTCCTTAGCACTAAGAGATCATGAAAATAAGGATCAGTCTTATGAGGTTATGCACATTAGATACCCCTTGGAGTACTCTGTTGAGCCTAAAATTATCATTTATCCACCACAAGTTCAAACCAAACCTGTCCTTATCCTCGAACCACCTAAGAACAATGTTTCACAGCAACCGTGTTATAATACCATTGCTCATACATACAACACTAGGAACAATCTACAACCAATACAAACACTTTCAACATCTCTCCCATTTCCTAATCCCATCTTACGAGGTCCCCCTGGTTTACCTTCACAAAGTGGAAAGGAGTATGATCTTGTTGAACAACTTAAGAATACTCCCACAAAGATATCCCTATGGGACCTAATTCAAAATTCACCTAATTATCACATTATGCTTCAAGCATCCTTGCAACAAGTTGTGGTCCCCTCTAGTGCAAATTCAAATGACATAGCAGCCATGATTCAAGGACTAAACGTTGACATTGTTTTCTACCAAAGTGATCTCCCTCCTTTGGATGTGAAAAAAAATGTGATTCTCTCATGATCATAGCTCAATATAAAAGCACAGGGATAAAGTGAACCCTTGTTGATAATGGCTCATCCTTAAATGTGTGTAGTGCAAGCCTTTTTGATAAACTTGGTGTTGATAAATCAAAAATTCAACCTGACTCTTTATCTATTAAGGTATTTGATAATGCGGGAAAGAAATTGCTTGGAGTGATAACTTTACCTATTACAGTTGGAAAGGCTACCTTACAAACCCCTATTCATGTTATGTCTCATGATATTTCATGTAATCTTCTTTTGGGAAGGATGTGGGTTCATGAGATGCATGTAGTGCCTTCTACACTTCATTGTAAAATGAAGTATGTCTACAACAACAAAGTGTAAACATTGGATGTTGATAATGGGCCTTACAGTGTCTTACAACTCGAGAAAAACAAAGAAAACCCCTTGAAACATTAACACCAACTACACAAGTAGAACCCATGAAATAGAAAGACAAAGAAAAATGCATTGAAGAAGTCATGAAGCTATTTGAAGATGATTGGCGTCCCTTAGATTTTGAACATACATTCATGGGAGACTACAAGATCATAAACAAAGATTCAAACAAGGGAAAAGAAAAAGTGGCAATTTCAATACAAAATTTGGATGACCCTTCAAAAGCATCCACCTCAACCACTCTAGAACAAAAGACAAAAAAAATTGATGAACTTAATCATGAGAAACCCCCGAATCCAAAATAAATGAAAAAGATTTATCGAAAAGGGTACGAACTTATGAAACAACTTGGTAACAATGGAAAAGGATGTGGTGCTAGAGAACAAGGTATATGTGTCCCCATAGAGCTGCAAATGCAAGAAACAACTAATGGTCTTGGTTATTATCCCTTGATAGAAATAAACAAGACTTCACTTAATATCAACACCATTACAAAATATTATTTCAAAGAAATAAAACAAACAAGGAAATCTTCGCTTAATGTCAATGTCATCATGCAAAACCCTAATGATTAAAATTGAGTAGATTTTACACCATCCTTTAAAGAAGAGAACAAAATCTCACAATTCAAAAAGTCTTGTGTAAGCATGACATCTTGTACTAAGCAAGAAATATCTTTGTCAAAAAATAACACAACATCCTCTACTTTTTACCAAGAGAGTATCTTGACAAGACTCCTCCAAGATCATCTGATCTCTCTCCCCCCAAGAACATGAAAGAAATTTTATTACAAGACTTCATTTTGTGCATATCATATAATTCATGGTCATTCTACTAATGAATGTAAGGCTTTGAGTAATAAAATTCAGCATCTTAAGGAATTTGGTTATCTTTCTTATTTGTGAGCACCTAATTCCTCTAATTGATACTTATTTTCACTCTAGCATGTTTCTCATTTTGGCTCATCCTTGTCCTGCACTAAGTGGGGGCAAGGGATAGTTATCCTTGTCCTCGTATGTCACCTTTCATTACCTCTTTTGTATTTGATCACCTTTCAATTACATATAAGAGCAAGCTTGGGATGTGGGTGACATGCCTTAAGTTGGCCCACATGTGGCGTACTAAGTTATGCATTTTGGGGGCCAACCCTTTCCTTTTCATGACGTAGCTTATTGGAAACATTTGAATTGGCATAGGGGTTTCTGAATAAGCTCTTATGTCTTCTTTTACTTTAAATCAATTGCTCACAGCAATGGTGTTAGCAACTGCTTTAAAGTGGGGACATACATCGACACTCATGTTTCATTATGTTATTTTCTCTGTACCTACAATGCGTCCTTTTCTTGGTGGTGTCATTGGGTTTTATTTCCTTTGAGAGTGTGATATTTCCTTACATTTGTCCTCTCTTGGAAACATTAATTATAATGTTCCCTAAGATGAGACCTTGCATTTATCCTCTCTTGGAGATAATAACCACAATTCTCCCTAAGATGAGACCTTGCATGAACTAAGAAAAATCCCTTTGAACATCTCTATTTCTTGTTGTGTTGCATCTTGTGCCTTATTAAAGTCATGGAGGTATGGCTTTGATATGGTCCCCTAGGGCTCACCTAGTGGACACATAGCTCCCACTAACCCTTTTGAGCATGCATTTTTTTTGCATAGTGGAAAACACATTCCACTTGTAAACTTCATCAAGCCTAGACCCGGTCCATCATGTTGGATAGTCAGTTGAAGCTTGATCTGTAGCAATTTTTCTCCGTTTTCCATTTTCATTTTTCTTGTCTTTGATGGTATATGTTTTTGATCTGGTTATAGCTTCATATATCATCTACAAGCATGTTCCTTTGTGTCTATGTTGGTTTCCTATAGGATCTTGATCTTGGGGGCTTGGCCACACTATTTATTATGGTCATCTTATCCTGCTAACATTTGTACATTTGAGCCCCTCGTGATTACATGGTTGGCTACTTTATTGTGAGTTTGAAGAAAGTTCATCATCTCACTAATAGGGGGTAAATTTAGTGTAGTAAAATGTGCACACCCTTGCATTTTCACACTTTTTTTGGGCTGGCTTGCTTTATTTATGCTCATTTATGGCTTAATTGGTCCTATTTTGCATCCACAAGTCTAACAAACTATATACTTTTATGGAAAATCTTGACAAACATAAAAAGATAAATGATCATTTAATGTTTCTATCAATGTGTCCTTGATTTGTGGACTGGGACTAGTACATAACCTTGGGTGTCTTTGTCCTCCATGGGTCTTGGGACTTTGATTTTGAAACCACCTAAAAAGGTCCCTTTTTGTATTTTGTGCCCCGAGATTTGAGCCTTGGGACTAAGATGCCACCTAGGGAATCTTAGTCCTCCTTGGCTTATTTTTAGGATCCAATTTCAAATTTAGGTGGGATTTAGCCTCCTTTAATTAATGATTTCATATGTCATCTTGTTGTGGTGTAATTTCAAGATATTAAGCATGAATAAGTGTAAATACAAGGTTCATTCATTCATTTTCATCCTAAGCAATCCAAGTCTTTTGTGATAGCATTCACTATAGAAAAATTGAGTTCACAAGAGCATTCAATAGAAAATATTTATGCGTTTGGAGCTATCATCAAGATTCAAGCATCATGTTAAAGGCTATTCTTGCATCATGTGTATTGTTGTGCTAACATTTGTGATGTAGGATTTTGACTCAAAAAAGAAAGCATTTCAAGGTCCATATCCATTGTAGCCATTTCACACAGGATTGTAGACTTTATAGAGGTTTGATATAGGTTGAAGACTTAAAGATCACTTGGAGTGAAAAGTTGTAAAAGTTTCAAAGTTGCATTGCAAAGTTGTCATCTTTAAGAAAACTCACCTATAGGCTAGATCTGGAAGTTTTAGAACCTGAGATCCGAAAAGAAGCAAGTGCAGACCTTGGAGCTCAGGACCACATTGAGAATTTTTATAAATTCAAAGCAGGACTAATATGCCACCTTGGGCATCTTATTCCTCTCAACCATATTCTTTGAATATCCTTTCATATCCGATTTCGACATCTGAAGATTTTGTATTTTCCCCGAAAAATAGCAATGGGACTAATATGCGATCTTGGGTGTCTTATTCCTCTAAGGAATATTTTGGTAGCTTCTTTACATTTCCATAATCCTCACATCATCTCTAGACTTCCCAGGTACACATACCCTAACTTGGTGTTGCTTAATTCCACCACTTGTATCTCTCATTTAGCTTATTTTAGGTCATTTTTCATATCACTGTGTTTTCTAACATTTGTCTTTTCCAAGCATTTGCTTGATGGTGAATCCCTTCCTAGGTCCTCCTAACTGTGAATTGACTCACCTTGTGAGGTTCATAGTCAATCCAATCAGGGTTCTTAGGACATAATTGAATGACCTAGGTAGAATAGGAGGTAACCACCCCTTCCCTAATTTATTTACGGTTCAATGCATACATCCACTAGATAATTTATAATATTAAATTAATTAGACTAAAAAAATTTATCCAATTATAAATCATCTTTGCCATCATTTACACACTTTCATATTAGTTTCCTAAACTAATGTAATGATATAATATTGAATAAGTTTGTATAAAGGTTAGATCTCTTCGTAAAACAAAAGGATATTACTAAATATTTAAAAATATGACAACCATGAAAGGTTTTGTAATGTTGTTAGGGAAAACAAAATAAATTTACCAAATATTCAAAAACACATCAAATTTTACTCCATATCAAAAGTCCAAATCCTTATATTAAGGATCAAGGTAAGGATGCATCACACATCTAAAACAAACTCTTTCCAATAAACATGTCATTTGAATAATAAATAATGTTAAGTTCTACTTTCTATTCATTTCAAAAAAATCATAATAAATTAATTACGAGATGAGTTTTACAACACCAATATTGTGGAGGTAAATTATTGGGTAAAAGTACAAAGTTGTGTCACACTTTCAACCAACATATCAGCAAAACTGAATTTAAGTATTTCTAACTAAAAAACAATTTTGGTCAAACATATGACCTAGTAAGATTCATTCTAGCTAAGTTAGATACTTCCATAATTTATTCAACTAAAATTGTTGCCTAAAAATATATGGAGCACCACTTTGAGTCCAATTTACCAAAAAAAAAAAATTATTTGAAAAACTTGAAGTTTAAATAACTCCTCCTCATGTAAATAACATTTTTGTTAAAATGTAAAAATACCCTTTTGTAGATCCATAACTGTAGTTTTCAAAAATATATTTATTTTAATAGTTTAATTATTATTTATATTCATATTTTTATTTATACTAAAAGTAGGTTATCAATAAAAAATATTAGGTTGATTACCATGCCAAGGGAAAATACTAAAACTTATTAAAAAAAATTGAAAAAAATATGATGCACTAGATAAAAGAATCTATTTCAAGATGGTATAATTTTTTTTCCATTTTAGATAAATATTTAATATGAATGTTGACGTCCGATGGAAAAAATTATTTTTATTCACGCACATTTTAATATTTACATACAAATATATATTTATCAAAATTGGAAAAAAATATATCCATGCACTAAAGTTTCAAGTTATAAATACACACAAAAAATTTGAAAGAAAAAAAAAAAATTTACTATAAAAAGTTTGACGTCTCGTGCAACTTCATTTTTCAGCATTTTATTAGCAACTAAATTATAGTGTTAATTTATGAAAAACTAGTTTAAAATAATTTTTTGATTTCTTATAAAAAAGACAAACATAAAATATACTAAAAAATACATATTTTACTAGTTTACATCATTTAAAAATTCAAAACATATATGCTACTTTTTAGTGATTCAAGTTTAAAAGTTGGATCAGCATTGGTCATTTCCTTTATAAAGTGTGACACAACTTTGTGCTTTTACCCTATTCTTACAAGTTCATTATATTAAGTTATATATTTTCCTAAAGATTAAATTACCAGCAAGAAATTAAATAAAACTTAAAGCATTCAAAATACACCTTTCTTAGTAATGAGCATGGCACAACCTTAACTTATCAAGAAAAAACAATAATAATAATTAATTATTACTTCTTATCTATATTATGTTTAATGTTTCGAGTCATGATATACATGCCAACACTCATAACGATAACCATCTCATAAGATGGATCTAAGCCTAGGAGCACTTGTGCATGTGGTTGAACAACATCCTCTAAAGTTCTCTACACATTCATGACAAGTCCTCCACAAAACCAACATTGTTATTCAAAATATAAAAAATATATAACACAAAGATAAGTGATTTACCAAAAGAAATAAAGAAATATTAGATATGAAATAGTTGAGATCTATTTGACAATTTCTTAGAATATAATATTGACCACACAACATAAGATCTAAAAGAGAACATTTTCGTAGAAATTTCACTTTTCAAGAAAAATCTTTGTATGTGCATATCAAATTCCAAATCCATGTTGCTCGCTTGGTCCAACCTCAAGTCCAAATTATAGACCTAAGTTTCCCTTTTATTCAAGACTCAATTCTAACATATTATGCCAAGGTATCAAAGAAAAATCAACTATCAAACTAAAAGTAACAAATCTTTGGTCAAAGGTGTGCCAAAGTTGGGCATCTTATATCTGACTACAAATCTTCGGTCAGTCGGGAGTCTAAGGATGTGTTAAATTCCATGAATCTGACTGTGGATACCTCGAGGCCTTTGGTTGTCTCTAAGCTCGTCCCCCTAGACTCTATTCGGCCACCTGTGTTTTCTCTGCGACCTCCACCCCCTGCTTTTCCTCACACTGATCTGAACCCTTGTGTCTCTTCGGTGTTGGAAACCTTTCCTAGGGAGGTCTCTTTGTCTTAGGACCCTGGATCCTCAACTGTCGTTACCTTGCCTGTGGGGGCCTTTGTTGGGATCTTTGGTCCTGGCTCATGGGCTGTTGATCCTCTGTCATTGAATGTTACTCAGGGGACCTGTGGGGATTTAGTTGAAGAGGGTTAAATTTGGGAGGAAGAGTGTTCTGGCATGATTGAAGAGTCTATTAAAAACTTGGGGAGCTTAAAGTTGAAGAAAGTAGAGGATGAAGGGATATGGACTACACCTAAGAAGAAGGGTAGGAAGAAGAAGGAAGATGTTGGAGGGGATTCCAAACCTGGGAGACCCTCTCAGAGATCCACCAAAACGCAAGAAACGACAAATGAGATATCCCTGGGGAAGCAAAGGACATTGGATGTGTCCTCAAAAAAAGGTCAAAAATTAGGATTATGTCTTGGAATGTTCGGGGGCTTAATAGTTTGCACAAACAGCGTGCCTTGAAGAACTATATAGTGGAGCATAAGATTGATGTTTGTCTCCTACAAGAAACTAAGATGTTGATGATTAATTTTGACAAAATTGTTAGATTTTTATAGCCTAATGCTGCCTATATTCACAGTGATGTTGAGGGAGCTTCGGGTGGTTTGGCCGTGCTTTGGAATTCTTCCTGTTTACAAGGTTCTGAATTATTTCATTGTAAAAATAGTATAGGGGTTTCGTTCTCTGTTGGCGGAGTTGAATGGTCAATAATAAATATTTATGTTCCTAATCAAAGGAACTTGAGGAATATTCTTTGGAATAATATGGTGGATAAGATTAATATGAATAAGGGAGGTCGGTGGCTGGTTGCTGGAGATTTCAACTCTCCCCTGTTACCATCTGAAAAAAGTGGGGACCTCCTGGATTACACTAACAACATGACAGATCTTGAAAACTTTATGTGTTCTTCGGGGTTAATAGATATTGAACTTTTGGGCCAACATTTCACCTAGTCTAATAGAAGGGCTGGTGGTGATTTGATTCAGGTTCGGCTTGACCGCTTCCTCTGTTCTCCCCATTGGACTAATGCCTTAGAGGCCAACTTGGTAACTCTGCCTAGGATGGTATCGAACCATAATCCTCTTCTGCTGACCACTAATATTCATCCTTCTGGTGGTCCCTATCCTTTTCGTTTTGAAATAATGTGGAACTCTCATCCCGATTTCAAAAAACAAATTGTTGAATGGTGGAATATTCCTATCCAAGGTTCCCCTATGTTTAGGCTCTGCTACAAACTCAAACATATTAAACTGATGGTTAAAGGTTGGAATAGGAATGTGTTTGGGGATGTTTTTCAAAGGAAAAAACAACTTGAGGGGAGGTTGAGGACCTTGCAGAAGAATATGGATGAGGGAGATGTCAGTCAGTGGACCAACAATCAGGAAAAGGATGCCATAATGGAATGGGAAAAGGTTTTAAAAAATGAAGAGGTCTACTAGAAGCAAAATCTAGGGTCCAATGGCTAAAGGAAGGAGACAGGAACATGTCCTTTTTCCATGTTTCTGCCATCAAACATCAGAAAAGGAATCAAATTTCTAAATTGATAAGTGACTCTGGGGAGGTTTTATCTAATCAAGCTCATATTAAGTCTTGTGTGGTTAATTATTTCAAGGAGGCTTTTTCGGCCCCTACAGGGGCGCCCAACATGGCTATGGATTGTAAGATCCTCCAGCATCTCCCTGCTTCCATCTCTCTGGAGGATAACTTGGGAATTCTTAGGAGTGTTTCCATGGAAGAGGTTCGGTTGGATACTTTTAGCATGGGGGTCTTCAAAGCTCCAGAACCTGATGGGTTTCCTCCTACGTTCTTTCATATCTTTTGGGATATTGTGAGTTGGGACCTTGTGCTTGCGACTAGGGACTTCTTTAAATCTGGTAAGATTCTTAAACAAATGAATCACACTTTCATTGCCCTTATACCCAAGATTAGTGAGCCTCTATCTATGTCTGATTTCCAACCTATTAGTCTTTGTAACACCTTCTATAAGATCATTTCTAAGATCCTTGTTAATTGGATCAAACCTCTGCTAGATAAAATTATAAGTCACACTCAAAAGGGGTTTGTCCCGGGGCGACATATTCTTGATGCTTCTTTGACTACTCATGAACTTCTCCACTCTATGGATAGATGTAATAATGCGGGGATGGCGCTTAAGCTTGAAATTTCCAAATCTTATGATAAGGTTCTGTGGGAATTCATTCCAAAGGTCCTGGCTAAGTTTGGCTTTAACAGTTCAGTCATTAAGTTCATTATGGAGTGTGTCTGTACTGTTAAGTTCTCAATTCTGGTGAATGGATCCCCCTGTGGATTCTTCTTTGCTGGCAGAGGGCTCAGACAGGGATACCCTCTCTCCCCCTATCTCTTTGTTATGATTTCCAATGTGCTTAGTAGGAACTTTACGAGTCTGCTGTCAGAGGGCTCCATTTTTGGTGTTAGAGCGGCTACTTCTCTTTGTCTGATTGTTGTGCAGCAATTTGTGGATGACACATTTCTATTTGGGAAGGCCTATGTTGTGGAAGCTAGGAAGTGGAAAGCTTTCCTTAACAGTTATGCCTCCTGCTCTTGTCAGTGCATCAACTACAATAAGAGCAAGATTTACTTCTTTAATTGCTTGCCAAATTTGGGAAACAGGGTGACTACGATTCTGGGATGTGTTGGGGATTCTCTCCCATCGGTTTACCTTGGAATCCCACTAACGATTAAAGAGGTTCAACTGGAGTTTTGGAATTCTATCTTGGAGAGGATCCAAAGGAAGTTGGCTGGTTGGAAGGGCTCTTTACTTAGTCATGTTGGGAAACTCCAACTTCTTGTTGCGGCTATACAAGGTATCCCCACCTACTTTCTAGCTATCTTTAAGATGCCCAAGTATATTGCGGAGAAGTTTGAGAGAATTCAAAGGAATTTCCTTTGGTCCGGTATTGAGGAAAAAAAGAAGATTGCTTTGGTAAAATGGGAAAGGGTTTGTCAAGCTAAAAATTATGGTGGGCTTGGAATAAGGAAGATTGTTATCTCTAACAGGGCACTGATGGCCAAGGTTGGGTGGGACCAGTTAAGGAACACCAAGGACTGGTGCAAAATTATGAATGCTAAGTACCTCCAGAACAGGCCTTTGATTGATTGTCTTTCAGATCCCCATCCCCCTGGTTCCGTGATCTGGAGGAGTATCTGCAGCACACAAGGCCTGCTAAAAAATGGGATCAAATGGAAAACGGGAAACGGGGTCAAAATCATATTATGGGATGATGCTTGGATTTTGGAATCCCCCTTGGATGGCTCTAATTTTGGAGCGGTGATGAATGAAGCTCAGAGATTCTTTGGTTTATATATTAGAGACTATGTGGCTGGGCCTCCTAGAGCTAGGATTTGGAGAGATCTCTCCTTTTGCTGCCCCCACTCTCTTGACCTTTGTTGCCTAGCTAGATCACTTCAGGTGTTGCTCTCCAATATCAGGTTTCCTTCCTATGATAGGGAGGATGAGTTCATTTGGGCTTTAGATAAGCAAGGGGATCTTTCAGTTCAATCCACTTACAGATTGCTGACTAAGGAAATTTCAGTTGAGAAACACTGGAGGAGGGTTTGGAATCGCCACATGATCCCTAAAATAATTTTTTTTTGGTGGACGGCCTATCATAATAGGATCTTAACTCAGAACAATTTGAGAACTTGGGGGTTGTGCTTTCCCAATAGATGTTTCCTTTGCAAGGCAGGGGAGGAAACTGTCAGCCACCTTTTGTTACACTGCCCGTATGTTGTTGAAGTTTGGGGGATGGCTTTTGAGAAACTTGATGTCGATTGGGTTATGAGAAAATACCTTTTGTCATTTATTCTAGGCTGGAATGGGCCTTTTTTCCATCCTTTGACTGATGAAATTTGGAGACAGACCCCCCCAATCTTAGGATGGTGTTTATGGAAAGAGAGGAATAACAAAGTTTTCAAGAATATTGAGTGGAGCCCCAAGGAGGTGTTTGGCATTGGTGTTCAGCTCATAGAGGAGAATATCTCCCTCTTTGATGGGAAAATTCCTGAGTTGGGGCCGCTGGACTACGAAATAAAATTGGCTAAGGATTGGCACCAGGATCTAAAGGCTAATGCCTTTGATAATTCAAAACTATTAGCTAGGAAAAATACCAAATGGGAGCCTCCGGATTGTGGATGGTTCAAAATTAATTTTGATGGGGCTGCTAAAGGCAACCGAGGAAGGGAAAGTATAGGTGGGATTATCAGAGACTCTATGGGGAATATGGTGGCGGGGTTTGCTGGTGGCATTGGGGTTCAGTCGACTCTGGTTGTTGAGGCTCGTGTGTTGTTTATGGGCCTCAAAATCATTGTTTCTCAGGGGATTGTTAATCTCCATATTGAAGGAGATTCCAAAGCGATGACGGATGCAATGGAAAAAGATAGATTTATAGGTTGGAATACCAAGGACATTTTGATGGATGCTAGCTTCCTTATGTCCAAATTAAGGGACAAAAAGGTGACTCATATTTTTAGAGAAGGCAACCGTGTGGCAGATGCCTTGGCTCAGGTTGGGATTTGGCTAGATGTTGGAGGAATAAGGAAAGACTGCCGCCAAATATTCAAGCTTTGATAGAGTGGGACAAGGCTACCATGGTTTATAATGATGTTCAACTTTTGGATGACAAGAGTTGATTGGGGGGCCCACTAGTTAATTTGGGTGTGCTGGTGGATGAATGTCAATATTGGTATGGAGTACAGGTGGAGTTATCCTGGTAAACCTGAGTGGATGTGGGGTAGGGAAAGGAGCATCCACGTGTCTGTCCATTGGACTTGGTGGATGGGTTTAGTTTATAATATTATGATGAGATGGCGGGGAGGGGATTTAATTAAGGAGTTCAAGTCTAGTTTTGGTAGTGTGATGCGGGTTAATTGGAAGGACATGACTTCTTATCAGGTGAGGGATCGTACTGTGCGTGCTAATCTATTGGGAATTGGATTGTTTGTTTTATCTCCTCATTACATTTGGAGGAGTGAGTGTATTAATAATGATGTGAATTTCTATGATGCAATTAGGCCGCATTCTAGACTTCGGGCCATCTAATTTAGCTAGGGGTTCCTTTGGTTTATTTTGGAAGTTTACTAAATTTATTTTATTGGTCCATCTGCATGGGGTTTCATGCTTTCCCTACAACTCCACCAACGTTTTCCCTCTCTTCTGTAATCATAAATTCATCAATTTTTGTGTATTTTCTCACTATGGTATGTTTCCTCTCTGCGCATGCGAATGGTATGCGGGGTTTAATTTGCTTCGCTATAATCCCTACCTTAATTATCTTTTAGAGATTATTGTTCGCGACTGCTACTTTTGGTATTTCTTGCATTTCTGTGAGCTTCCTATGTAGTCTAGCAGTATGGGTGGTGATCGCGTACAGACGGAACCGGACAGTTGTGATGAATTTCGAAACAACTCGCTAGTCTAGCACATTTGTGTGGAGGGAGGAATTGCTCCGCTCATGGAATGCTTAGTCGGCCATGATCCCATTTTATCGGGTCAGTTTGCTACTTCGTGGAAGGACGGGAGGGTTTCCATTGGTGGGATTTCATTCGAAATCAGCGAGGATGTTATTGCACAAGCTACGGGTTTGTTGTGTGAAGGGAAAAAATATCCTAAGCACACTAAAAAGCTAGACCACGAGAACCTTAAGGCATTTTTCAGAGGAGAAGAGACCCCAGTTA
Organism: Sequoiadendron giganteum; assembly: GCA_007115665.2. NCBI lineage: Eukaryota > Viridiplantae > Streptophyta > Pinopsida > Cupressales > Cupressaceae > Sequoiadendron > Sequoiadendron giganteum. The sequence continues at coordinate 73,313,348 of CM021109.1, forward strand.
GGAACCAGGCGGGGTTTGAAAGGGAAGAGCTTCCTAAGCCGTGGGACCTGGTTTGCATGGTGTTGATGAAATATGTAACGCTGGAAGGTAGATGCAAAACTTGTTTCTTTTATCATTTCCCTCTGTTAAACCATCTTAGGCATAAAATGCTACTGAGTTTTCTATTTTTCCTTCTAATGGACCTGGAAAGTTCTTTGGACAAGTGTAAAGCGTCGGCCAGCCAAAATCCCTGTGATCTTCCGCCGCTCCCACTCCATCAGGGGCTAATCCTCCAACTGTATCACTTTCATCTTGCCCTCTGCCCACCTAAAGCCATTACCGCTATCCGTGTTGAGAACATCGAACCCCTCTCCATGGTGCATATCTCCCCAGCCGAGTCCAAGAGTCCTCCTTGGAAGTCTAACATTAACAATATGGGGAACGCCAAAACCAAATTTACCACCAAAAAGCTTAGGGGTGGGTTAGGCAAGGCCCATGCCAGTGCGGTGGAAGGGCTCTGTGAGCTAAAAGCCACTTAGGCTGACATGACTGTTACTATCACTATGTCAAAAAAAGGTAAGGAGAAATACATGCAGGTTGTGACTGTTAAAGACGACAAGGGTAAGAATGCAGTTAGGAAATATTCCAGAGGGGATACGGTTGTGGGGAACACGGAGATGACTGGAGGGGAAAGTGTTAGGAGGAGATCTGGGAGACTGGCTAAGAACAACAAGAAGAGGTTAATCATTGAGGATTCGAAGGAGGAGCAGTCAGACAGCAAGGGTTACAAGAAGAAGAGTCTAAAGATGTGGAAGAAGATATGGTGGAGAGGCCCCAGCTTACTCTGGAGGACAACAAGCTCCCCTTTGATGGCTCTGGCTCACACTCTTCGCAGCCACTGGTGGATGATCCTGGTGAGGTTCAGGGTGCTATGGATGTTGGGGTGGATTCGGACAAGGTGCCGAAGAGATTGGACACTTTGGACAAAAGATTCCGGGGGCTGACTCGCTTCACCATGAAACTGGGTCACTTTGTTACGAGTACTTTGTCTAATGCCATAAAAGAGGAACTGAAGGGGAACAATAGCCAGGAAAATAAAGAGTGGGTGGGAGATGAGGCGGTGGACCTCCTGATTAAAAACTAGGATGATGCCAGTTACTTGCTCCTGGTGCTGGTTTGTCGGTTGTTTCTCGACTGTGGATGTGTTGCCTATGGGTTGTCTCTATTTTTTCCTGTTTATGTTAGTTGTTTAAGACTTGTCCTTTTTTGGCCCTTGTGGCTCATTGTGTAGGGTACAACGCCCTGTAAATATTGTTTAACTTTTCAAAAACATAGCCAAAAATGTCATATAAGTGGGGTGATTGTTCTTAAGAATAATAGAAGAAATGATAAATAGAAAGACCCTTTGGAAGGGGAAAATTTGAACTTTGATGACGTCTCACAAGGTGATCGTGATCTAGCTATGGCTAGTTATGAGTCTTGGGACTTTGAGGGTATCTTTTTGTTAGGTGAGACTTGTCATTAATAGCACAAAACTAATAATGAAGTTGAATGAGAACTCTATTAGTGGGAATAATGGTTATGTACTCTAAAGGATGTCATAACTTAATTTGTAAAGGGGTATTTTTTATTGTGGTGAACACATTGAAAAAATTCTTCTGCATTGATTAGAAATGTTGCTTAGTTTGAGAAGAAATTTTAATCTAGAAAAGTAAATTTGATAAGGTTGAAGTGGTGCACTACTATACAAAGAAAAATAGCATAGTGGATTTTTTGGCCAAGGGAGTTGAACTATCTAATTTTTCCTCCATAAAAGTGGTGACATTAATGAACGGAAGTGTTTAATGAAGCTTTTAGTTGAAGATCAACCATATTGATAGATTCACATCCTATCCTTTCCCTATATGTATGTCATTATTATTAGTTAAGCATCATAAGAGGTGGATTTTGAATGGTAAGTGATAGATGCCTTTCACACATGTAAGTGATGGGTTAGGTCTAAAGATTATCACCTTATTATGAGCAAGGTCGAATGCTAGAATTTATATGTAAGGCATATTGCCTCTTCCCATATGTTAATTGTACTCTATTTTTTTGACATAAATAAAATTTATATATTAAAACAACAATTTATTACAAATTACATATATCGGTCTTAAAAGTCTCATGGCATAGAAATTCTAGATAATCAAGAAAATTTAGATAGACTAAAAAAAAGCAATCAACAAGAGAGGAAGGACCCTCAAAACTCTAAAAATAGGGCATGAGCAATTCTTTTCCTAAAGATTGTACATGTTATAAGTATTAGAAGTAGGGTATGTGCAGGATCATCATGGAAAAAATAGGCCCTTAAGTGGCAATAAAAAGACAAAAAATCAGAGTTAGACAACTTGATGTAAAAATTTGAATAAGTTATCTATATTATTTCAAAAAAATGTAAAAATAGAATCTATAGAAAATTGAATGCAGTTTCTAAACTACTAGACCTTATTTTCTTTTTTTAAATCTATTTGGTGAAAATTTAAAATTTCAATGCAGTAGTATTTAAATTTCAGGGTAAAATTAAGAAGTAGGTGTCTGTCTGACCACCCTAACCACAATAAAATGATAATATTTTTTTATAAGCTTTTAGGTATAAGTAGAGGACTCATGTCCTGATGTGATGCATATTTTTTAATAATTTTTTTTCATGTAAATAATTAATTATGAATTTTTTATTACAAATTTTAAAAAATATAAAAGCTCATTTGTCTAACCACCTTAACTTGGTCAAAAATTCATGAAATTCAATTTTATTTTTTTTAATCCTATATTATGCGAAGCATAGAATGTGACGCATGTTTCAGATTCAAAAAATATGATACCATTTGAAAGTTATAGATGTTTTTCAATCAACCTATCAATTAGGACTTTATTCGTAATTCTAATAGAAAATGAATAATAATTATTTATTAAATTCAAAGTAAAGCATAATTTATATTGGTGGAAATATGAGAGTCTCCTCTAAAAACCCTTTTCGTTTCATCAATTTTGGGTAAGAAAAAAGTCGTCAGCCACATGGGCCATCATATAGCTTACATATCGCCACTTTTTGGCCCATCATAATCCTACACATACCCAATAATGTTTTCCCTTATGTTAAAATAATTGGACCATTTCAAAAACCACTTTAAAACAATAATATTAAAGTTATCTATAGGGGAAGAAAAAGAAATAACACTAGAGAATCAACACATTAGCAAGAAACATATCCACAAGAATCGAGATTCTAGAGAGGCATTAAAATCTAACTTTCACAAAATCACTAAAATATCTACTCATGTCCTAGATAGGTCAATCCAAGTTATTTCTAGATTCAACTTTGTTGTCATTCCACTTAGAAGTTGAATAACTAAAAATCAGCAATTTGATTTTCTTCCCATCTAGTATAGTTTCGCTTAACAACATTGAAACCATGAATTAGGATGTTGATGTCTTTCTCCCATTCATTCAACTATCACTCCTAGAAGTGAGAGGAAGACTTTCTCTTGAAATGATCAACCAATATTTTTGAATCAAGGATTCTAAAATAATATTAACAAAATTCCCTAGTCATTGCCTTGACAATAATTATTAGAACCAACATCAAGACTACCAACAAACCAAAACTTTCCCTTGCCATTATGATCATGACAGACACCTCCCATGTCACTTCTTTTCTTTGAATTTCCTTCCTAGAGAAACTTTCTCATCTTATGGTCCAAATAATAAAATATGCCTTTTGGAGCTACAAGATCCATAGATCTATAAAGTGGGAGAGATAAAATCACAAATTTAAGGACTATACAAAATATCAAGAGCTCACCTAAGAAAAATAACTTCCTCAAGAGGCACTACTCTTCATGCACGTGTCATCCGGAAACTAAAGATGGGAAAGTGGATCCATACCTTACACAATATGAAAGTCAGAAATAGAGCCAAAACACTTAAGATGATTTAAAACCCTACCAACTGCTTCCACCGAAATGTGAAAGAGATATAAAGAGAAATAATCGTCTTAATGCAGACCTCTTTCAAAGTAAAAATTAGCAAAAGGAAAACCATTTATAATCATAAAAAATGAGAGGTGAAACACCCCATGACCCATTGAATCTATTATCATCAAACCCAAAAATGTGTAATCTATCTTCCAAAAATTTCCAGCAAACCATATCATAAGCCTTACAAAGATCAAGCTCATGAGCATAACACTCTTCTTGATAACATGCATAGAGTGAATGCCTTTACAGACAATAATAATAAAATTGATGATTTGGCAACATGTTCAAGCTTATCAAAGACAAGAATGGTCTCCTAAACTTCAAGAGACTCAAGGGTTTCATGCACATGTTAAAGTGATTGTTCTCTCCTAGTCTATTATATTCCTCTATTTATTTTATCTTGAGGCTCCTATGTGGGCGGTGTGGCTATATAGTGGCACTTTTCTAATGGCTTGTAGGGGTATATCTCAAGACCCTCTTTGACAAGGGAGATTATTTGATCATAGGTTAAAGATTATTTTTAATAGTTTAGGTTCCAAGAAGCGACAACATTGAAGAGAATGGGATGCTATGTTTGTGAGAATCTATTCTAGATTATTTCAAAGCTAAATTGGTAGAAAATGTTCAATAGACAAAGGTGAGGGATATCCTTTCAGAAAAAATAGTGAGGCCTTTGAATAAGGTGGAGTTGCAAGAGGACTTAAAGTTAATGGTGGAAGAAAATTTTTCCCAATGGGTGCATGGATATGGACTTGCAAAGCTTGGATCCAAACTAGAGAATAGGGAAATGCATGAGGAGATTCAAGCTTTAATAAATGATGTTAATACCCTTAGAGAATTTTACCAAGATCTATGCATGGTTAAAATATTTATTGGTATCTTAACACAAAGGAGTGGTTCAAGTTTCTAGTGATCACACACTACTATAGTTAGAGAATTTCAAGCTAGTACAAGCAATCAAGTGAGTAGAAGTGAAAAAAGGAATTATGTTTGGTGAGTTTGAGATGGAAGAGGATGTCATGGTACAAACAATGGAGGTCTCAACTAATGGAGTATATAAAAGGGCACATGAAAAATGGAAAACAACGTTGGGTGGTTCAAGTGAGGCCCATCAGGGTCTTTCACAACTTCATTGAATGGGTGTTGGTGGTTTTGCACTTTATGGAGTTTTGGTTTCTTGTCTTCATCTACAATTTTATGTCAATACTATCCATTATATGCTATAGTTGTACGCTTTTTTCTATGTTAGTTTACTTTTACGGTTGTCTTTGGTTGTTTTCTCCACCAATAAATGGGTTTCTTATCTGGGTCTTTTGCTTCTTTAGTTTATATATGATTTTTTTTGGTTGATGGGCTATAGTGCCATAACAGATCCAAAATAAGTTTATATATAAAAAATCATAGTCAAAACAGAAAAAAATTTGTCTCAATATTCCAATTTTCATTATTGTAACTACTAGGTATTGTTGTCAAGTCAAATTATTAGTTGGATTTTCTATCAAGCTTTCTCCATAAAGATTGGAGTGTATTTTCTAAAATAGAGAAAATATAGTAGAGTGAGAAGTTTTTTACCTTAGATATGGTATTGATTGATGGCTTCATCATGAAGCAATAGCTTAAAGATTCAATCTGTTTACTACAAAAGTGTAGTGGTTGGATGATGGGAATCCTCAAACATCATACAATATGACATAGATCAATTTTTTAGAAAATGGTTTTATCTTGGAGGATGATTATTTTTTGGAGTATATTCCTTTATTTTATTATCAAATTCCTATTTATTGGTTTAATGGTTTAATTTTTCCATGGGCTACATTGTTGAGTTTTAATTGTCAACAGTGAAAGCTTCAAACATAGTACTAATTAATGGTATGATCCTCAAAAGTTTGATTCATTTTCAATTTTAGTAGTAATTTGAATGGGAAAAAAGGGTATGGGGGTGGACTGTATTTCTATTGAAATACAGAGGTGGGGTTATATATGAGACTTTGATTGTGGATTTTTTACTAGAAACAAATAAATCTATCTTGTGTTGTGATATGAATTGAGGTGAGAATTCAATTAACAATATTTAGTGTAAAAAAGAACTTGCAAAATCGTCAAAGAAATTTTCACTTATTAGTTTATGATATGATAATACGAGACTATCATAGGAAAAAAACCCACATCCATACTATAGATTTATATATGAGATACTATTAGTTAGAAGAATTGGTCCATTGATTCCCAATCATGTAAGGTTGAGTTTCATTCTAATGTGGGAGAAGCTTGTGTGGAAATCCATTAGGGAAGCCATTATTTAAGCCTCCTTGCCCAACAATCTATAAGAGATACAATACAAAGATAAAAATATGTTTCTCAAGAATGAAGTCTAGAAGGTCTGAGTTTTGAACAATAAATAGTTCATTCCTTGGTAATTCATCCATAAAGGAGATTTCAAGATGTTGAAATATTTTTCCAACATAGATAGATTGGCCAAATAACTGGTATTTATTGTTTGTTTTGAACAAAAATTGTTTAATAGCTTTTCAATATCTATGTTTTGAATCAATTTAAATTCATGATATAGATCCTATATTAGTATTATTTTCCATCGTATTTCAAGTGGATCCTTTCTTGAAATTGCATAGAAGGACTAACTGAGGAATCCTCCCCTTTAACCAATTTTTTTGTAAGGTTTCCTTTATATTTTTGTGTTGTAAGTGGAATATGAAGTTCCAAAATAAAAAAGGTGCTTATAGTCATGTAAGTCATCTCCAAGCCAATTTTCAAACAATCAAACATAGTGAACTAGATTATCTAGTAGGGCATTTCAAGAAGAGAAAGCCATCGAGTTGGGCATTTTGGCTCCAAACAAAAATTTCCTTTTGGTTTTATTTTTTGGATAATTTTGTTCTAAAAATGTTTCATTTCAATATTTAGACCTTATTTATTCCAATAAATTGTCAAAAAAGTAGGTGAAACTTTATGTTTTATTAGTTACCTTTCATCTCTTCTCATATAGTTGAATTAGACCATTTTATATCTATTTCACCTCTATTCTTGAAGGCCATATAATATCTTCTTTAGGGAATTTTTAACATGCATTGATATCATAATATCTACAAGTTTTCAAACTTCTACCTTTTTCAAATCTAATTAAACTATTCCTCATTCTTTATTTCTATTATTCTTTACTAAGTTTACCCATATTTCCTTTTTTATTTTTTTAAAATATATTATGTTTTCTAATAGCTTCCCATATTTGAGAAGCCTCTACCCACTATCATTAACCTCTCTTCAAATATTTAAGATTGCACCACTTTTCACAACTGTTTTCTACCCTTGGACCATTGTCTAGGATTAGGTGTAAGGTAAAGAATCTAGGTCATCTAATAGAGCATGTAAGGAAGATTAGGCCAATCCCTTGGGTGTATAACCCCATATTACAATGTTCTTAACCTCAAAAATTTTAAATTAATATTATATTGCCACCCTTTCCTAGGTAAATTTTGACCCACTTTTATGCTATTTTATATATCTTAGTTATGTTTTTAAATTATTTGTTTCTAAATTCCTATTACTTTTTATCCCTTTATTAGTCCCAAATCTAATTGTATTTCAATAAGGACTAAATAGGATGTGTTAATACACATTTAAGTGTCATTCATTTAATTTAATTGTACACAAACATAATAAAATAAATGTTTTCTTTTCTAAATTACAAGAGCTAGGTTTGGAGTGTTTGGAACCTTTGAAAGTGGACATAGCATACTTTAAAATCACGTGTAATGTTTGTTGATTCTGAAATAAATCAAGGGTAATGTAAGGATAAAGTTGACTTACACAAATTATACATCTAGATGATATGAAAAATATTTAAGGCTTTAGGAAGCATCATGTGGTGAAATTTGATCAAATATGAGGGTAGCAAGTGATCAAAGTTTGAGATTCAAAAGAAATAAAAATGGGTGAGGAATTTTTGATTCCAGTGAAGGTCAACTAGAGGAAACAAGATGAAAGATCTAAGTAACACCTCTAGATAATTAAATATAACAATAATTACAAACCAAAATTTAATCCTTTCATATTTGAGTAAGACTAAGATGATACAACTTAAATACTATGAATCAAAATATTCTAAAAATTGATTTCAAAAATTGGGTTAAACTATGATTATTACAAAATAGTAAATGCATTTAATTCAAAATTTATTCTTGGGAAGTATAAAAGAAAATAAAAAACAAAGGATTAGCTAAGAGATATATATGAGTAAAATAAATTAAATTAGAAATAAACATAGGTGAATAAATAAAAATAACATATCAACATAAAAAACTTGGAAAAACATAAAACCATCGAGAAAATAAATCAAGAAAAGAAAGCCAAATAGAATTAAAACAAAGGGAAAAAAATATAAACAAAAGTTAAATAGAGAAAATCATAAAAATTATTCTTCTAATAGAGGATTAATTATACTCTATTATCTGATTTAAAGGGGGTTTTAGGTCTAAACTAGACAATTGCAAGTTGTCATCATAATATGTACCTCCTTTATGAAAATTATCATGTAGAGATTTCAATTATGATGTATTCCATGAAATAATTGGCTTAAATATTATACCATGTATGTTATTAGTTCCCTTATATTTTATTAAAAAACTCATGTGTGACCACTAAAACCAATATAATTTTCATTGAAAAAATTAGAAGAATTCTCATCTTTCAAATTCATGTGATTGACCTCATTATGTGAAGTAGATGCATGATAGTGAATATGACCAATGTGTATCATCATTATGGAGGCTACTGGCACTAGATAGTGGAGGAATTTCTATCATCTCAAGTCATCTTCTCACTTTGAGATGGTGCTTTGCATGACAAGCAATTTTTTCTTTCTTTGTTGTTTTCCTTAATGATGTTGATGGATTTCAAGAATACATGTATTGTGAATTTTTATTTTTGGACATAGGTAAGGGATTTGGTGTTGAACCCAATAAGGATTGTTGTCCAACGAATTGATGAGACTATGATCAAGAATTATACCCTTACAAGGGTCAAGATACAACTTGATAGAGCCCTATATTTGTAGAGCTCATATGGATTATTCTCAAATAATTCGAGAATCAGTGATTCAAGAGTTTGGGAAAATGGTAGTCCAAGAACTCAATAATTTATCTTGAAGTTACACCCTTCCGAGGGTCATGAGGAAACTTGATGTAGTTCCACTTAATTCAAGATTTTTTTCTTTAGAGAAAAATCTTCTCATCAATTTCTATTTATGTAATTGAACACAAGGAAATTGAGTTCCACCTTTTGGGAGATGGAACTATGATTTAGGACCTATTTCACTCTAGTTCACTTAAGGAAACCCTAGAGATATCAATCAAAGGATGGAATTATGGAAAATAGATTTGCAATAGGGCATCCTAGGGGTGTGATTAAATACTAAAAGGGGGTTCACCACCAAGCAAAGGCTTGGAAAGAAAGAGATAGATGCAATATGAAAACCTTACTATATGACATAGAGTATGAAATTGAAATACAAAATAACAAACTGAGAATGAGCAGAGGGGTACCTAGAAGAAAGATGTGATCAAAATAAGCTCTGAAACCCTGAAATTTTGTTGTTTAATGCTCACTATGACTCATATGCCAAACTGGGCGATTTAGTCCCAAACTAGAGTTTTTGTGCAGAAATTGGAATCTCTTGGTGCTTGATCTAGATCTCCTAAAATTTGAAAAAAGGCACTATTAGGAATCATACACCCAAGGTGGCGATTTAGTCCCAGTATTAGGGTTTGGCTAAAATTCTGGCATTCTTTGGCGATCTCTTGTAGCTTCTGCCCTGTCAAATCTTTGATTCTAAATCTTGAATTCTAGCATGTAGGTGACTTTCCATGAAGATGACAACCTTGTGACAACTTGAAAAATTTCCTCAATCTTGCAACTTAGTATTCAAAGGATCTTCAAGTCTCAAAACACCTAGATCTACAACCACACATCAAAGAAGAGAAAGACTTGTTGATTGTTAGGGAATAGGGGTTTGCATACGTCAAAACCCATTTAGGTAATTAAAACTTGTGATGAAGTAATGAAATAGAAACATGAAATATGAAATATGAAACATGAAACAACGATACCTTGAGTGATGCCTTGAAATCTAAATCAACAATCTAACATGAAGTGGCCATGTAGAATGTAGATCTTGATCTTGAATTGGATATGAAAAAATGTTTAACTTTGATCTTCAATGCTACATCACAACACTATCTCAACAATATACTTGATACATTATGCCTTTGACATGATGATGGATCTTGAATTGCTGCAACAAATGATGAAGAAATCTACCCTTGAATGCTTTAGAAATTCTCTTGAATAATCTATGATTCTCTTGTGAAGTATTAATTTACTTGAATCTTAATTGCCTAGTAAAATAATGATTTGAAACCTTTTTTATATGGGCACTTTATCTAATTTACCGTTTATTAGATCCCAAATGTTGACATTCATGAAATTTGAATTCAAAACCTTGATTTCTCACTCAAAACCCTAAAAAGGGGCCAAATGGGACTCATACACCCAAGGTGGAATATAGGTCCCATCTGGGTGGGACTAATAAGCCCAAGGTGGTGTATGGGTCCAACCATAGCTTTCTGGGCAGAGGAAATGTTGGGGGTTAGTAAATTAAGTGTATTTGTTGATTATGTCAAGATCTCAGTTGAAATAAGCCTCGAGATGCATAATAAAGGGTCTTAGAGGCCTATTAATAATGATATGAAGGTCATAAATGCAAAAGGGCCCAAAATTTAATGTGAAGGTGTAAATAAATACACTTTACAACACTAAACTAAGGAAAAGTTAGGTCTATTTAGTTTAAAAGGGCCCCAAACCTATTGTGAATGTGTAAAACACATTACAACACTAGATCAAGGCAATAATAGGTTCATTTTAATGTTAATCATTCCCAAATTAAGTATGAAAAAGGGTTACTTTTTTCTACATTATAGTAATCAACAAATTTTGTTATGTAAGCCTCTAGGGGGTCCCTTGGAAAGGTGAAATTTGATATTTCAAGGGTAACTTTACAAGAATGATGTAATAAAGGGGGGATGTTAGCACAAATATTGTATTATTAGTTACAAAGTTACAGTTATTCCTCAACTGTAATATTCCTTGTATAAATCTACTCTAGTGTTTCAATAATATTAATCAAACTAAGAGAAGCTTGTAGCCTTAGCAAGGGATTTTTAAGGAAACCTATACTATGGAGTTATAAAGTCTAGTGTGGAAATTAAAAAATCCTAGCATACAATAATAAATTTAAATATAAATCAAATCCATCTGAATACACTTTCACAAATTTTAGTTACCCAATAAACTCTATGCTTGGTGGCCTACAACAAACTCTATTCTTGATGTTTCTTTATTTCAGATGCTTTCTAAAGATTTCAACACCTTCCCATGCACAAGAATACACAACAACACTTCTATTTTGCATAAACGTCTACCTATATTCTTCATTAGAAATGCATAAAAATCCAAGTCCATTTCTCTCCTCCACACACCCTTAGGGATTATTCAAATTCCTTGTCTACACCTCCATTAAATTCACACTTGAAACTTTTATTCAAGTACAAATGAAAAATAAGATACTTGCTCCAAATTCTCATGCTTCAAAGCAAATCTCTCATGAATGAATGCAACCAATTATTATTATTGCACTCCCATAGGCCCGACATCTTTATAGATCTGATACAATATGAAGGGTCAAATTCTTCATTGGTCTTATTGTAGATCAAAAGACATACATTTATGTAAGGTGAGTACAGTTACACTTTTGTAACTCAATCAACAATGTAATATAATAGTTAATAGTTAAACATAACTACTACACTAAAAATTTTATATTCTACTTAGACTTTATTCTTTGCATTGGTTAAACATGGTTGTCTTTCTATGCCATCTATGTATTAGTATGTTTTCTCTTGTTATCATACAATTACTACTTTCTTTATATTTCATGTACAAAAATGAAGATCAAAGCCAAGTTGAATAGTGGTATCCCTCTAATGGTAATAGTATCATTTGTGTTTCATGATTACATAGATGTCTTTACATTATAATTTATTTCATAAAGTTATTTTCTCTACGAAATCATAATCTTTTTAAAGTGGGAAAAAAATGAAATAATAAAAATTGTATACTCTATAATTCCACTATTATCATTTTGTGCATATTTTACAACCTTCCCTTTTAGGTTTTTTTAAAACTCATTTTCATACTTTATCCCTCTCCAAAGTCATCCTTATACTTTTTAATGATCCTCTTCCCCTCTTGACCTTTATTTATCGATTTTCTCTCATAATTTATTACTTTTCCCTCTTCATGCCTTTTTACCATGCTTATCCCCTTTCATAAAATCATTAAATGTAATTATTATATTTTAACCTATGTTCAATGCTCCTATTTTCCTTGACTTTTTTTGGGGGGAAATCACTACTAAGAAGGGTAGCACTCTTTTCATTACTTCAAATGCATGTGTACATCACAAAATATCAGAACAACCCAACCACTCACTGAGTGTTGGAAAGAAGAGTAATCAATCCTATCCCCTAGATCAGTCATCCTACTAATAAAATACTCATAAAAAAAATTGTTATTAGCTATTACAATGTCCAAGAAACTGCTTAGATCCTTTGCCATTACCACAAACCTGATTTTTTCAACTACTTCGCCAACCATCGGTTTATTTCTTATTTGGGCCACATCCACAATCCCACACAAAAAACCTTTTTTTGGCCAATAATCCAAGGTTTCTATAGTCTTCGAAGCCATCTCCACATGTAAATAAACCAATAGTGTCAAATAACCCATTGTCACGCCCTTACTTCTAGTTGTGTACAATACATTAGTCACCCTGGAGCATATGCTCCCTATTGACCCTCCTTATCACAACTAGCAATTCCCAAGAAGCACATTTGAATAAATGTGAGAGTTGGGAATCATAAGTCTCCAAGCCCTCTTCTCACAATTGGCCCCTACCTGTCGACACTTGGTAGTACCTGCATAGTACTGGAATCACCATTACCCTTCAGCACCCCTTCTCACAAAGTCAAAAAAAATCACTGCTTAAAAACCAACCCGGCTAGGTGGAATTTAAGGTTGCATCCCCTAATGCTTCAGGGAACAAACCAATTTCCACCTTTGATTGGGAGATCTTTCATGGAGCCAGCTGATTGTAGTGGTCGTAGAGAGTAAAAATATTTCCAAATCACTACTTGAGATGTGTTTCCATAACCTTAGGGTTTGGTAGAGATTTTTGACTGCTACCCATGTTTCTTTTATGAACATGAGCCGGATTGAGCTATATGATGAGGAGCATATGATTCCCCCAACCTTAGATTCCCCCCTTTAAAATTAGACTTTCCTCAAACATGTGAATTCCTTGGACCAAAAGGATGTTTCCCACATCCATACACCCAAGGTTGTAGCTAGGTATTTTAATCATCCCAGCTCAAAAAAATAAATGGGAGATTAACTAAGTGATATTGGTTCAAGCTACTATATTTTATAGATAACTAATCACCAAAACTTTTATAAATAAGGCCTCTCTCTCATTTTCTAGCAACTTGGCATGTGCTAAAGTGGGACTAAATAAACTTCTAGTAATTTCATTATCTCTACTAAAGGGAAGATAATCTAGAAAAATATTTGCCAGTTGGCTATGTTGTACTTCTACGACAAGTTGTAATTCTTGCTAGGTGGTTACATTGTACTTCTGTGATGATTTGGCATGCACCTAAATTGTAATTATGTAATTTGAAGATGAATCAATATCTCTTCTCATGAGAAATAAATTCCCCCCGCCTAAAGCATGGGAAAAGGTACTAGCTTACTCTATTTAAAGTGGTAGGGCGATAGCCTCCCTATCCTTCTTTCCCATTAGTTGGCTAGTACTAGTTTGAGGATGGACACCTCGATATTCCTCACAGGTTCAAGGCACTAGATAGATTTTTTCAGTGCTATCACAGACTAGCATTTGAAGGTGATCATGAAACACCCCATAAGAAGGGATATCAATGTGGTAAATATGATACTTGGTGCTAATTTCCTAAGGGAAGTAGAGTGCCATAGGGTAAACATGAATATCATGTCAAGTTTTTTAGCTTCCCTCCTATAGTTAGTGAAAAAAGGAGTTGGTGGGGGTCTTGACAACTAAATTCTTTGAAAAACATAATCTAGGCGGGCTCAAGGCTACTCTAGAAGTAGCTTGCTTAATTTTGGCATTCTGAGGCCATGGGACATCCAGTGTGTGCATGAGGAGGGTGTTTTATTGGAATGGCTTCCATTCGTTGGAAAATTTTACATAGTTTCAATATAAGGATAGGTCTAGTTCAAGATCGAAGCAAAGGTAGCTAGAGAAGTAGTAGTGGTTTACCTTTTTGAAGTTTCACCACTGTCATTCCATTATCACCCTTATTTTCTATTACGTATAGAATATATTCTCTCGATTATGGCCCAATCATATGAGAAATACTTTTGATCAATAAATGAGTGGTTTAGGAAGGGGAGGGGGGTGGGTTATTTCAACATTGTGCTCTGGCGTGCATGGGCAGCTGCTTCCTAAAAAAGATGAACAATCTAGAGCCAATTTCATATATCCAATGGATCATGGTCTTTGATGCCACCCCTCCAGTGGTATGAGTAGTTCAACCTACCCCCTACATCAAATTTCTCCTCTCTCTGGCTTTTTCACACTCTCGTTTGAGGCTTATCTTCTCTTTTGGCCTCATCTCATCTTGCTACTAGTATTTTGGGCATTGTGTTCTTTTTTTGCCCCTTGTCTACATATAAATTTTGTAATTTTTTTGTAAAGAATTTATTCTTTCTAGGTATAATTTTAAACTTTTATAATATTAATAATAATTAGGCTTTTGCCTTTTATCTAAAAAAACCATATTAACGATAAAATTTGTACTTGTTTGTTCCGTTGCAACTATTTTTGATAAAATGTGAGGTCTCTACACTACACTGGATATCACAAGTATTTTTTCCATAATTATAATATATCCAACCATTTTTTGGAGGACCCCAACATTTGCATAAGCAACTTTTTTTAACTAGATGACTAGATTTTCCTTGTTTTTCACAATGTGAGCTAGTTATTTCTTCTAATTATATTCAAGGCTTTCATCTATGTTTTATCTAATGTGTAATTTATCCTTCCCCTACCTTGTCTCTTTCCATCCCTTATATTTTCATAATTTTATATCTTTTAGATACCCTTTTTTCATTTCCTACCCTCTCCTCCCTTTCTAAGCCATAATTTTCCCTAGTTCCCATTTTCCTCCCAATTCCCTTTTGAATTCAATAAAATTTTCTTTAATCCAATGGGTATATAATTGCTCCTTCTTTCCAAACTTGACATTGATGGTACCACATGGGAATAAATATAAGTTCTAAACAAATGATATATATGATTAATTTTCAATAAAGTACACTCACATTTGCACACACTAGCACATAAATCTAAAAATGAATTATAGAGCTTACAAAACACTAATCATTTTATGAGTGGAAATATACTATTAACAAATAAAGTTCCAAGTTTATCATCCAATAATTTTAAATTCATGTTATTAATCAAACCTTAAACTTTTAATATACAATCCTATATTGGTTCTTGTTATTCTTTCTTTCTTTGCATGAAATTAGAAACAACGCCTATCTTAGAATCATTATTGTAATGCAAATGTTCCATGAAGGCATTAGCCAAAAAAATGATAGAATCTTGTGGTAATAAATAAAACTATGTGAATGCATGACCATTTGAACTTGTTGGAAAAATTAGAAAGCAACTTGTCCTCAAGAAAATAGAGTTGAATTTGAAAGGAATCTAAATGAAGCAACGTATCACCTCTACCATCATACTTTGTAAAACAAGGTTCCAAATTTACTTGGTAAAGGATAAGTCAATGTGTCTTATGCTAATGGATTATGTAATACTCCATTAGTGTAATCTTTTAATTTCCAAATATTTCTTCATAATCATCAATACCACTATTTAGGTGGTCCAATCTACTTATAATAGATTTCAAATAATGCAAAATATCATGCTTAACACATGATAGATATATATATATATATCATGTGTAATAGTGGAGGAAGAGATATCATCAACTAGTGGTACATCATCATCACATATACTATATGTAGACATGCAAATAATCCTAACTGACGTAGTGCATCCAATTCCAATCAATTATCATTAAATTCCTCTATTAATCAAATAAAGCATTTTATTGGATTAATTCACCAATGTTTATCTAATTTAATTAAATGAATCAATTTATCCCCAAAGGCCTCTTATTTGATTAAATAAATCAAATGATTTAAATAAAATCCCCTAACCCACTCAAAGTTAATTAAGTTTTGAATTAATTAACTATAATCACCTCCTAACCCTCATTACCCATTCTCTAGGTTTTGACTCAACCTTGGTCAAACTAAACCCCTGATTAACCAACCCACTTGCACATGAAAATAGTTTTTTTTTTTACTAATTACCTCATCTATCCTCTCAAAAGCATATTCTAGGGAATATTCCTTCATTAACTCCCTTTATTTGACTTTCTTAGCCAAACAATTTCCATCCAAAACATCTCAACCACATGCATTAACTCCTCTTACATCCTCATTTATTCTTCTTACATCCTCTCACATCTTCAACCATATGCATTTATTTCTCTTCCATCCTCCTTTCCTCTTGCACATTCCCCAAAATGTGCTCCACCTTCATCCAATGGATTTGAGATAAGTGCCAATCTCATTGGCTCTCTTTTAGTCTCGCATTCCTCCCATCTCTCCATTCTTCAATCCTTCATCCTATAAATAGAAGCCACAATCATCCACAATCTCATCTACAATCTCATGCATTTGCATTATAGGCACTTTTCATCTCCATTTCATCACATTTTGAAGGCTTTTTCATTATCATTTATCTTATCAAACGGGGTGGGAAAGGGCATCCTTTTCACATCAAAGGAGCACTACTCCCACTATGGGATAGGTTTGCACATGCTTCTTTATATGCTTTCAATGATTTTCTTTGGTATTTCATGGTTTTGTTTGCATATCTAGTATGTTTAGATATCTCATAGGAATACTTTCTTTGCTTTGTTTAACTTCACATATATGATAATGTTTGTCAAAGTATAACATCTGCAGATTTAGTGTTTACATCTGGCACTAGAAGGAGGGCACCAATTTGTTGGTCGATTGTCTTGTGGATTCTATTTTAATTGCTAACTGCAGGTTGGTTTACATTGGCGTGAACTCTCTATAAAGTTTATTACTATCTGCAGGTTTGTTTATATTGGTGTGAACTCTCTTTGTCCTATTTAGATCAATATAGAAGAATTTAAGCTAGATGTGCAGTCAACTAATTATTCATATAGAAGAAAGCAGAGCTACGCATTGAGACTAAATTTTTATAGGTCATCACATTAGTTAATGTTAACGTGAATTCTTAGGTTAACTTCGCATAAGGAGTCTTTGCCTTATTTTTCCTTATTTCATTGCAATGCACATATGATTTATCATTCATGGGTGGTGATTATGAAGTGGCTAAGACTCAAGTAAAGCTACAATGATGGAAAATATTGACCTGCATCATTCTCTTCTATGAAATATTTGTGATGTCATTTTTTCAAACAGTTTGCATTGCTTGACTAATATACTTTGGTTTTTTTCATTCTTCTTTTTTAGTATTATTGAATAGCTACGTTCCTTATCTATGCTTTCTCATCGCTCTATTTTTTCTTTGATAAATACCTATGCTCGAATTTGGTTTTTTAGTGTTCATTCTATCCACATGAATGTTAATTTGTTTGAGATGGGGCACCCCTTTATAGTTTTAGTAGGGTGTGGCATTTTTCAATCCGTCGAACAGTAACTTCCTTTATTTCAGTTGACCAATTCCATTATAGAGTAGGGCGCAGATTCATTGTTCATTGTGTTTTAATGGTCATTTTATTTATCAGTAGGATTGTTGATTTGTTTGATTTAATAGTCTACATAAAGTTTTTATGTCTAATTATGTTGGTCGAACTACGATGATGATTCTACAAGATTTGCATAAGCATTGTAGACAAGTTGTGTCTCTACGCAGGTTTCAAAGGAATTACATCGAGTATGGAATATGAGGTGGGGCCCCCGATTGTGTTGAGTTTAAGACAAGATACATGTCAAGTCAAGGCTTAGGAGTCTGTTATGACACTTATTAACAAATCTGAAGGGTAGATTTGGGAACGCTTGATGTGTAAATGTTGATCAAAAGTTGTGGAATTCGGTTTTACACCTTCCAATTGCATTAGCTTGAAAGTTTATAAAAGCCATTCGCTGATCTTTTCATGTCTTGTAAACCCGATAATGATGGCGGATATTTGCACAGGCACACCCAGGCTCTCTTTTATGGCATGCCTCTCCACTGTGGCATGAGGTTTTCGTGATACTTTCCAGGAAACCTCACTCATCCAGTTCAACATAGATCCAACAATTTGCCTTGGTTTGGAAGGCCACACAAGTAGTGGAAGGCCATGCAAGCATAAAAGGCTGACCTATATATATATATTATGCTTTGAGAAGGTTGTTTATCATTGACAATTATAGATTGTAGATTATCAAAGAGGGTGGCATGTATTCTTCTAACGGTAGCGTCTTTGATAGAAGCTCAAAACCTCCATTCATATTTGCCTATGTACAAAGGTCAACCCTCATATAGAGGCCCACACACCGGCAGAGAAAGGGTGCCATACTCAGTGAGTGAATTGTGTTTTGATTTTTAATGCTAAATCTTTCACATGATTTGAATTTGAATTTTATTTGGGGATTGCTAAAATATATCTTTATTCACTTTAACTACTGTGTGGTCAGCCATTTATTTTGATTTGAAACTAATGAGACATTGGTCAAATGTATTGGCCTTGTTGCGTGCTGATTAGACTTGGTTCTATTAATGTTGAGTAGTTTCTTTTCTAAGCTTTCTACTTAAAATTCTCTTTGGTTTTGATTGCATGCTGATAATTACAAATTCCATTTATTCTTTTATGTAAAGCTACAAAGTTGTTACAGCATTTGAGAAATTGTCTTGCTTCATGATACCAAAATTTTCCAACAAACATGAAATACACTGGTATAATCTTGTAGTATTTGTTGACCTTTGTGCAATTGATGCAACTTTTTGAACTAACCACCATAATTGTCCTTTCATAAAAGGAAGATGTGAATAGAAAATTTCTTGACATTTGGTATTTGTATTGAGTTATAATTTCATCAAAGAGAACTCATGTGTTTTGCCAATTCTTTCTTTGTTTCTTTAAAAAGTTTCATCAAATAGTTGACATGTCTTGTTCATACTTGTATAGTTTTGCAATGAGTGCATACTTCTTATTTGTGATTGCTTTATAATGTTTGCAAGTTGGAATCAAGAAACAAATGGTGGTCTATCTCTCTCACATGGGAATCAAATAACAAGCAGATTTGAGTTGGAAAATTGAGAATTAAACTTAAACTTGAAAAACCCATTTTTTAATGCTTATTTTAATAGCCTAGGGCTTTCATTCTTGCTTTTGTTTTTTGTTTTAGGACAACTCACTTCAGTTTTGGTTTTAAAATTAACTATTGATTTGATCTTTTCAAGTTGGTTAAAATTGAACTTAGAAACATACTAGACTTTGATTTTGGACTAAAATTTAACAAACAAATTCACACTTGGTTTTTGGTACTCTAAAAAGAATTCATCATTTCTTTGAGAATTAAAACGAACTTGTGTTTTCTTTGTCTTGTAATGTTTTTTGCAACTTATTTCATTTGAATTTGTATGCACTTCTCTCATGCTTCACAATGATCTTGAGAATCAGAATCATTCTAGTGACATTGGTTGTCTAAAAAATTACCTACACATTTCAAGTTTGGGTTTAAAATTGAAAATATCAGGCTAGTGTGAGATACATTATGTGTGCTCCCTCCTCGTGCTTTGTGTGAACTGGGCAGTTGAACAAGAAGTGTTATTTGTCACTTTTGTCACCTTTAGAGGAGCCTGACTAAGACTAATTCAAAGGCAACTCCAACCGGTTTTTCACTCGGGCCCGTATATAAATGGATAAGACTAAATTGTCAAGTCCTCATGGTATGTAGGCCTTAGTTGTATAGTGTCTTTCATAATGAGGTGCTACTATAAAAAGTATAAGAGCCCCTAGTAGGATTTATTAAAGCCTTTAGTGGCTTGCTGGACGCTCACAAGGTGCCATGTCCCTAATTACCCTAACTAAGAACCAATTTGTATAAAAACTAAAATCCTTACTATTTAAAGTAGAAATAGAATAAATCCTTTTAATTTCTAAATTTTTAGGATTTTTAGAATTGGTGGTCCCAAGAAGTGTGTGTCGAGAAAGGGGAAGCCAGTGTCACCAAATCTCTAGTTATTCACTTTTTCTCAGTGTTTGGAGAAATCCAAGTGGGGACTCAACAAATATTGTCCTTTCTATCCTAGGGTTGTGCAATTTGTGAGTCAGTTAAATACTTTTCTTGGATCTAAAACTTTGAAACAAACATTCAACAAAGTCCTCAAAACTTCAAACTCTTTGGAAAGAACAAATATCTTTGAAAGAGTCCACATATTACTGCTTGTACCTAGGGATTCTATCCTTAGAGGCTTCTACGTGTTTGGGCCCATATCACAATTTCTTCTCTCCAAAGTCAACATAGGAAAATCGTGTCTTTTATTCCTTGATTTTCACATAATGGACCTTGTGGAATCAAATGGAGTTGAGACATAGACATTCAGTTTGAAAAGATAAACAATAAAGTGTGGATGTGGTAAAAAGAATCCATTAAGCAAAGATAAAAGACAATTGAACCCCACACATGTGTTTGTTCAAATTATTTACCACAAAATAAAAATCCCAAACCAAAGTCTATCCATCGTCATAAGCGTCTTAGTCCAAGATCTTTCAAGAAACATCTTTCAACACTTTACCAAGTTAGAGATAGATTTCTCTATAACTTCTACAAACATGCTTCAAAGGAAAATCCAAACTTGTACTCATTCTATTATTGTCAAAATTCAGCTCTATTCCAACATTTTGAGTATCTCACTCTGCAGGGTTGAAATTTTCAGAGGTATAGCATTTTCTTCAAAACCTTGGTCTTGTAAAGAATTTTTCTCTAGGTTCATCTAGGATCAAATCAACATTTTCATCCATCATCATCATCAATCCAAATCCCATCTCACAAACAACTCTTGGAACATTGGAAAAATCATTCATGCTAGATTTTTGGTAAATCCTTCAAATCAAATCAAAATCACTTTGTTTGGCTAAATATGTGTGGATGAATCCTTCTTCACATATCTAGTTGAATTATCACCTTTGTGGACAAGTCTACTCCAAGATAGCATCTAACATCTTTGGATTTATGAGTCCATTATCCAAATCTAATCAAACCAAATCCAAATCAAAATTTGAAAATCCTAAAGTCTAGTATTCCTCCAAAATTTCTCAAAAAGTTCAAACATCCATATCATTCATCCTTCATTTGTCACAACATCATCATTTGGTCCTTAAACATCCTAGATTTTCTTTTTGTACTTAAAGTTTACACCAACCCAAGGAGTTAGAGGTTTTCCTCCTATTCCCAAAACTTGATCCCAATTTTATGGTTCAAATGAGATCACAACACAAGAAGAGCATGGAGAAAAACAAAGAAACATCCACTTCAAGTGATTTGAGTCAAACTGCATCAAAATTCAACCCTAGGATATACATCTACCTTCCACTTGATCCCCCTCAAATAACTCAAAATCCTCAAGAGGGAGGTTCCCAAGTGGAGGATGTCACCAAAAACTTCCAAGGGATGACCTAAGCTTAAATAATTGAGCTAGTCCAAAATCTTGAAACACACAAGATTGTCAACATAGTCATGAGACTCAATCCCACATAATACATGTTGGCGTTAGCAAAATAAGGGGATAAACTCCCTTCTAATTTTTATGTGAGCACTATTGTTGAACAAACTCTTGGGAACATGCCACCAATATCATTCATGCCTTCATTCCCAAACACCATCCAACCTATCATACAACCAACATCATCTCATGCTCCTAGTAAACCCATGATCACCAAGGGAATTCCATTACTCCAAGCTCTTCAAACACATCCACTTGTCAATAACCAAAACTTGGAGGAAAACACGATCTTGGGTATGACTAGCACCATCCTACAAGACCCAAAACATCCATATGTACCACTCATCTTTCATGGTACAAAAAATCCCTCCACCTTTTCTGAAACACCACCATACCCTCTTGATACACAAAGTTATCTTCCCATGATATTACAAGGACAAGTGGATATGTTCACACAAGTGGGAAATTTTGATGCATCATCCTCACTTTTGCAAGGAATCACCCCACCAATCTTCCCATCATTCTCATTATTTCCATCATCATCCACAACTAATCAAGGTATGGGAAAAATCCTTCCATCCAACACATCAATCCCAAATGAAACAAATCAAATCAAATCTGAATGCAAGTCAAGTCAACAAATCCATCATACCAAATCCTTTGGCTATGCCACTGATATTGCAACACCAAGTGGAACCAATCCAACCAATCAACATACCAGTTGTACAAAAATCCAAGCATCTCAAAACATGGTCTCCCAAGGACTAATCATACCAACCATCAATCTAAACCTACCATCCACCACTCAACCCATCATCATCACTCATACACCACAACAACCACCTCAGCAAAATATTGCTACCTCATCTCACACCATTCCACCAAATCACCCACCTCCACCACCAAATCCAACTATGGAAAACCAATACAGTATCACATTACAAGTAAACCAACAAGCATACCAAAAAACACTCCAACAATTCCAAGCTTAACAAGTTGTGCAACAAGCACATCAAGAAGTGCAACAAGATCAAGCACAACAGGATGCCCAAGCACAAGCATATGCATTGCTACAACAACAACAGGCTGCTAAAGCCGCACAAGCTACTCAACAAGCTCAAGCTCAAGCACAAGCTCAATACCAAGTGTGTCGCCAAAAAGTGTAGCCTTTGACACTTTTCACTCATTTGGACCCTTGCCTATGGATTTTGGACCTTTTTCAACCTATTTTTACCCCTTTCCAAGCCTTGTGCCAATGTGTTGTAAGGTGTTGTAATACATTTTCACACTTTCCTAGGCTTGTCATCACTCAATCAACCATTTATTATGCTATAATGATCCATTAATGTGCATGCATGTCTTACCTCAGTGTGTTTCATGAGACAATCCCGAAAAGCATCAATAACCACTTCTTAATCCCCGAAAACCAATAAAAAATGCACATGTGGACTAGGTCGCCACCTTGGGTGACCTAGTCCCATGTGGCATAAAATTTAAATTGAACTTAATATTCTTTCAAGATTTTGTCTCTAAAACCTAAGATCGGCCTGTGTGGTGTTATTTTGGGAAAATTAAGGCATAACTTCTATAAATAAGGGTTTTTCCCCTCAATCTGCACCTTACAAGTCTCATTTTTCTCCATCCCATTCACTCATTCAATCTTCTCAAGAACTCATCCACCACTCTTCTCAAGCAAGCTAAGGTTTCTACATTCTAAGTCATCAAGACATCTTGTTGAAGCACTCAAAGAGTTGAATCCTTCATTGATGCAACACAAGATCAATCATCATCACAAGGTAAACTGCATTTTTTCATGCCTTATTAGATTTTTATCTTCATTTGATTTAATTATCTACAAAGGGGTTTGACCAAGGCAAACCCCTATACTCTAACAATCAACATTTCTTCTTCCTTCTTTGTGTGTGTTTGCAGATTTAGGTATTTTGCAGGTTTGGAAATCATTCAAGAGTGGACAGAAGACTTGTTGGAGACACATCCTTCTTGGTTAGGTTAATAATCTACACAAAAAAACACCTACAGACTAAAAATCAAGGTTTCAGATCCGGACACTTGGAGAAGCAGAAAGTGTAGATTGAGACCTCCAAATTCCACTTTCAAACTTCCTGAAAGGCTGAAAGGGACTAGGTTGCCATTAGTGGTGACCTAGTCCCATCATACATGCATTTTTGGGATTTATGTAGATCTGAGTACCCTTTTGGTAGAAACAGGTTCGGGCAGACTTTCACAGAAGGACTAGGTCGCCTAGAATGGCGTAAGTGTCTCAGTAGGCCTAAATTTCATATTTGGGTATGTGCAGGATCATGATGGGCCAAAAAGTGGCGATCTGTAAGTGATATGATGGTCCATGTGGCTGACAACTTGTTTTTTCCCAAAATTGATGAAACGAAAAGGGTTTTTCAAGGAGATTCTCAGCTTTCCACCAATAGAAATCATTCTTTACTTTGAATTTAATAAATATTTATTATTCATTTTCTATTTGGATTACAACTAAAGTCCTGATTGATAGGCTAATTAAAAAACATCATAGGTTTCAAATGATATCACATTTTTTGGATCCAAAATGTGTGTCACATTCTATGCTTCACATACTATAGGATTAAAAAAAAAAAAATTGAATTTCATGACGTTTTGACCAAGTTAAGGTGGTTAGACACGCGATTTTTTATATTTTCTAAATGTTGTAGTAAGAAATTCATAATTAATTATTTATTCGATAAAATTTTTTTAAAAAATATGCATCACATTGGGACATGAGTCCTCTACTTATATCTAAAATATTATAAAAAAATATTATCATTTTATTGTGGTTAGGGTGGTCAAACAGACACCTACTTCTTATTTTTTCCCTGAAATTTAAGTACTACTGTATTGAAATTTCAAATTTTCACCAAATAGATTTTTATTTTCTTTAAATAAACCTATTAGTTTAGAAACAAAATTCAATTTTCTATTGATTCTATTGTTACATATTTTTGAAATAATATAGATAACTTATTCAAATTTTTACATCAAGTTGCCTAACTCTGATTTTTCTAAATTTTATTGCCACTTAAGGGCTTATTTTTTCCATGATGATCTTGCACATACCCATTAAGTAGTATTTCCATCCTATACAAATTTCTAGGTGCACACCCCTTTTATTCCTCGGCTTTTTTTTTGTTTCATGTTCTTTCTTAGGTCATTTAGTTTAATGTTTGCATATCATGTGTTTTCCAGCACCTTACATTTCTTGGGTTTTATATTATTAGTTAGTTTCTATTTTCAATCTATTGCAATTAGATACACACATACACACACTTGGAACATCACAAACCCCCAATCCCCCTTTGAATGTTACATATACATTTTGGTATCCCTCTCTATCCTCTTAGGTGAAAAACCCTAGAAGTGTTAGAGACCCTAAGTGAGTACCAAAATCTTCATTACATTTTGGTGAACCTGAATTTTGAACCCTCTTTTCTGCATTGGAGTCCATCATCATCCTATGTTTGCATTGCATTATGTATTGTTTAATTTGCATTCTAGGGTTTTAAAATTTTGCATTAGTGAAAGTGCATCATAGGTTGCATTTTTGCATCTTAGAACATTACACATCTCTAAAATTTTGCATTTTCATGTTAGGTCTGCATCACCCAATATAGAAACCACCTGAATCCATCCAAAAATCTTGAAAATTCCCCAAAAAATCACCAAAAGGACTAACTCACCACCTTGGGCGACCTAGTCCCTTTAGGCCTCTAAAACTATCCTTCACAGAGCTAAAAACCCTATTTTTAGGCTTCTATTTTGTGTCATTACCTATCTGTATCACTGGGTTGTGTTTCTCTAGCATGCATTTCATTAAATCTAGCATAAATTAGCTCATTTCATGCATTGTACATTTTCAATTTTGAAATTACAACATGTCATTTTCAGATCATTTCATAGTGTAATCAGTCATTTACCTTCATTGAAATCTGAAACTTTCCTTTCATCTTAGGTACTTATTGATGCCAAAAAATGACAAGGTAATAACCCTTTGTGAGAAACTTAGTTAAAGGGGGGACCTATTGTGCTAAACTGAGTAACCTCTAGATTTTAAATAAGTTGGCTCTTCTATAACTGGGGTTTTAGAATGGGAAAAGGAAGCAAATATAAAATAAAAGGATCTAACTAGGGCGATGCGCCAAGGTTTAGATGTAAACCACGATAGATATATCTTGTAGATGTGATCTAAGGGCTTGTTAAGCAATCTGCTATTTTCAAAATAACAACCATTAAAGAGAAAGACCTAAATAATTCATTTCATGACATAAAATAATTTGCACAGAGCTTTACTGAACAAAAAGAGTCGAAGACATGGTTGTAAATCAACATTCTATTCAAATCATTGAAGTTGCAAACAAAATATTCAGAAACAACACAATATAATATTATCAATAGTTAAGAAACAGAAAGGCCAAATTACAAGGGCACAGTCTATGACTCTTTACAATTATCTAACAAACAAAGGCCTGGTGTCTCCCTAATTCTTCTATAGATATTTTGAACTAACAATAAAAACCAACCCCTTCTCCAAAAGAAGTAGTATATATAGCCAGGGGTGTCCACCGCCTGAAATATTGTGACATAAAATATTCCTCATCATGAATCATGATGCTTGCAACAATGATTCATCACGACTGTTATAAAAAAAACATTCTCGAGCATGAACCCATTCATTTCCTAGCCAGATGCATTCCCTACAAATGATGGTAGTGGTCCTGACCTGCCCTATGTAAACAAGTGTTGCCTCTTAGCAAAAGCAATTAGAAAATGTGACACAATATGGAATCTTGGCATTCGCACCACTCCTCCCTTCTATGTAGTTGCACTGAAGGAACACATGGCAGTATTTCACAACATGTAGTTCATCCTCCCTGTCCTTTGATGAGAGACTGTGATGAGAAGACATGTGGCAGTGTCCTTGTTATCGGCACCACTTGAGGGCCCGCCAAAATTTTGCATGGGCGAAGGCTACGTGGCAAGCAGTCGGGGCCTGAAAGAGAGTTTTATGAAAGCATTCCAAACTCGCCCGATCTCTCAACATGTGGGGGTAGAACGGGGCTCGAAAGAGAAAGGAAGAGAAGCTCCCCTTTGATAAGCGCTTAGGTGACACATGGTGGTAGTGAGTCGAGAGCACCGAAAGACTAGTAGGGAGGCTTCTAAAAATCATCGAGTGCGATCAAAAATCGGGCTAAACATCAAAAACAACCCGAAGGGAGCATGGGGGTATATTAAATATCCACAACTTTTGGTGACTATCAGGGGCATTTCGCCTATAGAACGGTGAATCCAAAATATTTTGGTTTCATGACCAGGGCTTATCCATTGGGTATTGGAGTCAGAGCTTAGAAAGGGCAGCCTGCAAGGCCAACCAGTCGGCCTTGAAAGGCGTTTATATGGCATGCAGGATCTCGTGCACCTCATGCAGATTGATTATTTCATTAAAATGCAGCACCATAGATATCCCAGACCCGTCCTCGAGCTGAAAAAGCAGTCGTGCGATCTAATGAGTTACACCCTCAATGTCCTCGGTGGTAGGAGGTTGGCTAAAACTCTAAAAAACTAATAAATTTTGCTTCCTCTCCTTAATTTTGGCTGCAATCTTCTCCGAAATAGCCACCGATTCACCAGCAAGAAATGGAGAGGGAAAACCCATCTGGGTTAGTTAGGAAATCCTTGTCTGAATGTTGTCCATAGTCTGCCTTAATGTAATCATACACCGTTGAGCATGAAGGGTGGCCTCTTGGCAGTGGATAAACTCCTTTGCGACCATGGTGGCTGACCTCCGATTCTCGATACCCGCTCATTCCAAATCCTTGCTCGAAATAGTGTATAGCTTACTTAACAACCTTTCTGCTTTGAGAACCTTCTCCCCTATGAATTCCGAGAACTATTCCATTATGTCACGAACCTCTCTGCATAAAGCCTTGACTCTATCCTAGCAGGAAGCATATAGTTGTTGGGATATTAAGCAGAGGTCTGACTGTGGAGTAGGATTTTGAATGATCTTTTTCAAGAGATTAATCTTTGCATCCCTCATCGCAATCTCCTATGTTAGCCATGAAATTTTTTCTATGACAGAGGTGAGCTTCTCCTATAGGTCTTTTTGTGTGGCCAGCCACCTTTCCTTAGCCTGGTTTTGCGTTACATATTCTTCCTCCAGGGAGAGCCCGAAATTCAAGATATCTTCTTGAAATTGAGCCTCTTTGCTCACTTGGTTTACCTCCTTTTCTTGTACTGCTTGCTCCAGATGAGCACACAGTTGTTGTAATTCTTTGTTCCTTCGCTAAACTTCCTCCTTTGACTCGACCAACCCGTTGGATAATTCTCGGTTCCTTAGTTGCAACTCGGCTATCCAATTATACTCCTAGGATTGGAATTTCTTGATCTCCCTTTGCAAGCTAGCTTGCTCTGCCTACATATTTTGTGTGAGGCACACCCTTTCTATTTCCTGTACTTTGTCTTTGACCAACAATACTTCTAGACTTGTGTTGATTTTCTTGAGCTCTTCCTCCACCTTCTTCAATTTATGACCAGAATTAAGAAAGTCAGTAGTCACCACCCGTTGTGTCTCTTCCATTAGCTCAACTTTATCCTATGGTCAGGCAACACGCAAGTCCAGTCTGATGGCATGGATATTGTAGTCATTGGGTTTCATTTCTCCCTATAGTTTGGAAACATTTGGATGCAAGGTTGCAAAATGCAATGATTGTTGAGCCTCGTTATAAATTATCTAGACTCTAGGCTTTGTTGGCCTCTTGGCATCTTTTTCCTTTTGCTTATGAAGTCGGAGAGCTCCAGCTTGCTTTGATATATTTCTCTGAGACAAGAATTGAGCCAGTGATCTGATGCGTTTGCTTGCAAAGGGTGCACTAGGAAGGAAAAAAAAAGGGAAGGAGAGGTAGGTGACCTCAGATGTTTTCTTCTTTGGAAGAGGAACTATGAGCGGAGAGAAAGGAGGAATGCTCCAAATCCCATGTGATGAACGTGTGGAGGGGCTCATAGGAAATGGTGGTGGTAATGGAGATGCACCGGGCTCTGACGACTAAGAAAGTTGAGTCATAATTGACTCAGACGATGCAACAAGGATGGTGGCTTTGGATGCCAAGGGGGTGGAAGACATGGATATGGATGAGGAGGCAGGTGGGGTGGCCGAAGAGGCTCTGACCAGCAATGGGGCAGCTCAAGGGGAAGTGAAAACCATATGTCCTTGATATGAGAAAACTGGGAGAAACCTCCCATATCCATTGTAGAGGGGATCGAGAAAGATAGACTCATATTTGGAGCAATGGGTGTCATAGGCACTATGGAAGAAACAAGATACTGTGAGCCAAGAAGAGAGATAGAGAGAGATACCTGAGTAGTCGATTCCATCTTCGACGCTTGGCTGACCGCAACCTCCTGCGGACCACCTCCTGAAGTGGTATCAGTGCGATGTATTTTTCTCGGTGGAGGGTTCTCCACATCCACTACTTTTGACAATTGTTGCATTGCTCCAGGCTTCCCCATGACCATGGGTCAAGATTGTGAGGACCCTGATCATGAGATATTCATTCGCACACTCCTAATAGTTGTGCTTGGCTGCATCACCATTTTTTATTTTTGTTTTCCCTTATCGAATGTGGCAAGGCATCCTCAGAGTCGGGCTCCTCTGCATCAGTTGCATCGAAATCTAGATGCTCCTAGTTCCAGAAGGTATCAAATTGATCATCGATGTCAAAAACTGATGCATGTTGGAAAGGGTCAATAGTGTTCTTTATCTCCTGATGATAGATCCATAAATCATTAATCTTTTTCGGCTTCCAACCTTGTTGCCTCACTAGGCTATTTCAGAGGGTAGTACTTATGCGACTATTTTCATCTACCTTCCCGCTGACGAGATATAAACCGATCCATGATGGCCTCTGATTATCCATCTGCATGCATGCCAAGTCTACCCATATTCTACTAACATCTTCAAGTGGATTTCATCACGCTTCCCAATATGGCCAAGGGCTATGCTTTACCTTAATAAATGTGTCACCCAAATCATCCTCAGGGTTGTAGTCCCATTTATCACAAATGAAAACCAGCCTGAGGTGTTCCAGCTTAGCCTCTAGTAGCTCTATTGACTTCTTCTTTACCATGATCATTGTTTTGTAGGTCATCAGGCATTCGAAAATCCCCCTCTTCTTCTTCTTTGGGTTTGAACAAAATATCCAGTCCATAATATCCATTTGTCAAAAAACCTTGAGGGCTAATACCCGATCAATGATGGATGCGGGGATTCAAATCAACTCTTCACAAAAGCCATGCACCCAGACACATGTGAACTCTTCGTCGAGGAAGCAGTCACACTTGGGGAATAGAGATTGCATCTAGTTGGTTTGATCGCCTTACAGGCAATAGTGGTCATCATCCTCACCCAGACCGCGCGAAATCGGAATCGAGAATTTCTGTGAAAATGCATAATAATCATAGGTGGAACAAAGGATGGGATTCCATACCAAAACTAGCTTCCGATTCTTTTTTCTCATTGAATATTGACAACTCCATTTTTTCCCTAAAGAAATCGGGATTTTGATGTAGAAACATATAGGCAAGAAGAGAAGGATACCTAAACTTACCCACGGTCTTGAACTCGCCAATCTGCTTCTTCATATCTTTGATGATCATTTATGTGAAACCATACCGGAAAGGCTCCTTCTGCCTCCTGAGTTGGAAACCCAGGCCCAACTGAGCTTCAGACATGATCATGTCGTTGCCCAAGCCGCACACAAAATCCATCATTATGAAGGCATCCTGCATATCCGCCTGGGTGAAGTCAACACGTTGGTTCAGATTTCTTAACAGTTGCTAGAAATTTTGGGGTCTTCTGATCTCTGTATTATAAAATTTGAGGGCAATCCTCCTACCCTTCTAGAATATGAAACCCTTATCCCGGTTGAAGGGCTCCATCGACCGTTCTCTGGTGCCCATCTCAGGAACGCACAACATGTGCCTAAGAGCCTCCGCAGTTAGCATGACTCTCAACCTTCTTCTTTCAATGGCGCCAATCACCGAATTGAAGCATCGAATACTTTCATGAAATATTTCTAGGCAGTTGTGCACATAAGGGATGATATATTGGGAAAGTTCGCAGTGCCATTGCTTGAATGTTAGTTAATTTTTGAAGGTTTTCTTCATCCTTGCGAAAGCATCTTCTCTCAGGCCCTTAGGGTTAGTCTTGAGGACAGGATCATACATGTTATCCCACTCCTCCTTTACCAAATTACCATCTCTCAGCAGGGCCTTCTTGGTTGTCCGCGTGTGAAACCACTCTGACTTATTTGGGATCCCAAGCATAGCATAGGATTTCTCCTCCTCAAAAATATTGACCATAGGTGTTGTGAGTATCGCATCGACCAAGCTTTGAGATGCTTCACTTGACTCATTCACCTATGGGTTCTAGGCTACTTCAAGGGTAGTGGATTCCCTTTTTCTTCTAAACTTCTAAAAAACTTCTACTCGTCTCTTAGCAACTTTGCACTTTGATAATTATCTCACAATTCTTGTGTTCAAAAATCCTTCTTTGCTTTAAAACAAACATATGCAATACTTAGCTTTTATGTCCTCCTTCGAGTGGTAGATGACACTTGCTTTTCTTTTGCATTAAATTTGGCATGTACTACCATCCTTTTGGTTTATATGAAGTGAACTACTTGTCATTTTGAAATGAAAAGGATTCATAATGACCCCAAGTACCTACAACCCATAGCACAATTTTCCTTGCAAATTGAGTCGACGATTTGAAAGCAGGGTAGGCGTTGTATGCCGTGGTAATTAATACCCCGAATGGAATGATTACACTCAAGTATGGGATAAGTATCAAATAGATTTACATCTTTTCTCGAGTTTTGGGGAACACCTAGCACGATGACACCTCATCGTCCTGTCGAAAATCCTATTGCCGAATGCTACCAATAGGTTGTGCTAATTAATTAGCTTGCCTTGATGTTGTACGCAACAACTCATACCTACAAACGCAACTTGGTGAGAGTTTCAAGCAAGCCTTGGTGTATTTTTTGAGGTGGTACCTATTTAACCTCATGCTTATGGTATGCAAAATGAAATGATTATCCCTTGCTACATCTATAAATAGGTGCCTAGGCAGTAGGGAAATTAACTTAGCAGTTTTTAGCAGAATCAGCATTAGGTGATTGGCTTAGCATTTGGTAATTGTAGTCTGTGCAGTATTCACATAGATTTCAAACTTAGACATCTTCCATAGGTTGTTTCCTAACAGTCGTATAGTATCTGATACCATGGATACCCCAATTGGGCTGACCTCCCATAAACCACAAATGGCTTTCCTAGGTGAAATTTTGACTATGCGTCTGAAGAGGATGATGAAGAATAAACATTCTTTGGTTATCATGGCTATGAAATGGGTCCTTGGTCATGACTTCATCAAATATGAGGACAAGTATAAAGTAAATACTGATGTGTGCTCTCATTTTGTGGCATTGATGCTTGGCATTCAATTCCCCAAGCCACTTATCAGTCGTTTGGTGACGGAAATATTCTCGAAGAAGTACCTGAATGGCCTTGGGAAGGTGGTGGCAAATGTTGCATTTGGCGGAGGGATTCTGACTATGAGCGACCTTCATAGGTTTATTGAAGAGGATGTAGTCATCCCGTGGTTGCCATTTCTGAGCAATTTTCATATTCAATCGCGATAAGTCCATTGCCAAAAGTTTACCCGTGCTTGCCACTTTCTGTTCCAGATATACAACGTGGTGCCATTTTATGATATTGACTGGTACACTAACTTTATGAACTTGGTGCTCCCTCCACCACCTGTTACCGCATCTCTAGATGGTTTTGTTGGTGTAGTTAGGGATGAGGTGGTGTCAAATGATGTTGCTATTGTTTCGACCCAAGACTAAAAATTCTCTCTTTTTTTGCTTTAAGATCGAAACTTTGTTAGTATTTTGGTATTTAGCCTAGAAAAGGCTTCATTGTATATAAGTAAATAATTATAGACTCCTCTAAAGGCATGGCCTCTGAACCATTTTTCTATTGTACTTTGTGTAGTATATAAATATAATGAAGATGTACCTTGTGTTTAACATCTTTGTCTTGCTGCATAATTTTTATCCCTTCAGGCATTTGTGTTATTTTCTGTATCACAATGTGAGTCTTTGTTGTATCATGGATTAGGAAGACCAGTTGAACAAACAAAAGAACAAAGAGAAAAAAAAAATGGGTATGTGCAGGATCATCAAGGAAATTAAGTGGCAAAAAATTCAAAAAAAATAGAGTTAGGAAACTTGATATAAAATTTTGAATAAATTATCTATATTATTTCAAAAATATGTAAGAATAGAATTTGTAGGAAATTGAATGTAGTTTCTAAACTACTAGGTTTATTTACAAAAAAATAAAATCTATTTGGTGAAAATTTGGAATTTCAATACAGTAGTACTTAAATTTTAGGGAAAAAATAAGAAGTAGGTATCTGTCTGACCACCCTAACCACTTTAAAATGATAATATTTTTTTATAATATTTTAGATATAAGTAGAGGACTCATGTCCCAATGTGATGCATATTTTTTTGTTTTTTTTTCCAATCAAATAATTAATTATAATTTTTTTATTACAACTTTTAAAAATATAAAGACTCATATGTCTAACCACCTTAACTTGGTCAAAACTTCATGAAATTCATTTTTTTCTTTTTTAATCTTATAGTATGCAAAACATAGAATGTGACGCATGTTTTGGATTCAAAAAATGTGATACCATTTTAAATCTATAGATATTTTTCAATCAACCTATCAATCAGGACTTTACTCATAATTCAATAGAAAATGAATAATAACTATTTATTAAATTCAAATTAAAGCATTAATTTATATTGGTGGAAATCTGAGAATCTCCTTTAAAAACCCCCTTTTTGTTTCATCAATTTTGGGTAAAAAAAAGTCATCAGCCACTTTTTGGCCCATCATGATCCTACACGTACCCTAATCACAGTAATTATATTTTACACTGTAAAACTATCTAATTGAGCTCTATAGAATTTTCAAGGCAAATTACCCTAATGGGAACCCCTATCGCTTTTATTTCTATGCTCTTTGATTTGAACCTCATATTATTTGTACTAAATCATTGTGAACGGACCCTCTAAGAGGCTGTCAAATTTCTCGTGCTAACCATTTTTTTCTTTCTAATGATTGAATTTTATCACTAGACTTTTAGCATCCATCCTCTGGTCTAGACAATCATCCAATAGAGAAAACACACATGCACTGGCTATGCCATGTAATATTGATTCCATAGAGGCTGGTGGGTGATGATTCCTTCCTGGCATTTGGTTTAGGTAGTGGAAATTGATACATAGGCAAATATCTCAATTCTTCTTTCGGACCAGGATGAGACCGAAAACCCAAATGCTAGGCTCGACCGAGAAGACAATTTGCGTCGAGACTAGCTTTGTCAACCTTTGTAGGTTCATTGGTGTTTCAATCTTGAGACTCACTCATCTTTGCATTTGGCACACCGATTGAGTCTCTCTTTTTGGTTCTATCGTAGGTTAGATGATGTCGGGATCATATCCTCTGAGTTTATCATACGACCAAGCCAATACCTACTCATTTTCATTTAAAAAATATATGAGCCCTTCATTACCTTAATGTAGGATGCTCCTTCTCACTTTAATATTATGTGCATCTCTCATTAGAAAATCCGTATAATTGCCTTCATTTGCTACGAGATTTCTCTTATTACTTCTAGTATTGCCAAAGGGGGAGCTCTCAAGAGTGACTAAACTCTTTGGAAGCTCATGGAGTTCTTGTTGTATGTCTTGTTCACCATCGATTTTGGCGATCCCTGCTTGGAATTGGTTGGTAATTTCTCCTGACTGCGATCTGATCAAGGTGATGTATTCATCTCTATCAAAAAATTGCTAGCTCTTTCCATCATCTAGATTTGTGAGTTGGAGTATTACTCGTACAAAGTGTTGGTTATACATTGGGTTAGGCACTAGTTTGGATTGGGATCCAATTTTGGCCATGCAATTGGCATCATCATTGTGTTCTTGAGGAACCGCTTGAATATTGAAAATTCCAAAGCTCTCAATTAGGTCCCAGACCTTCTCTCCAAAGGATCTCATACGAGCATCCTTTTCAATATCGATGTTTTGGACTTTCCTAATGATTAATTTGGGAACCCCGAACAGATTCATTCGCTTGATGTCCATTTTCTCTTCCAAGCTAGACCCTAGGATAATTCCTTCATAACCAACCTTGTTGTTGGAAAAGTAAATTTGGGATCGAAAAGGTTTGATTATCTCCTCACTGCTTTGGGAAGTCAGGAATACTTTAGTTCCTATACCACTCTCACATTCTGCACCATCAAAGTGTAGCGACCACAATCCGGTTGTTGAAATTCCTTTGAGCTTTTGTGTCACCTTTGGGATAGCTTGGTCTTCATTATAAATGACATAAGTTCCCTGTCCAATGGCATGATAATTTTTGAAAGGTTCTTTATCAATGAACTCACTTAGGAGAACCTCTTCTTGCTCAGTTCGATCTCTAGTGATTTCTTCATCTTCTAGAACTCAGTGCAATACATCTCTTCCTTGGTTATGGAGGTGTGAGTAGACTTGAGGACTACCTTAGCTTCATCTACAACATGTTTGGAATGCAAAGGTTTAGATACCAGCTTCATTTTGGATATGTATTTTGTCCTTATAATTAGGTGTGACCAGTCTAAAGAAAGGTATCCACCTAGCTTAGAAGTGAATTCCCTGGACAAGCACAACCCGAATATTGGAGGTATATCAATGATCACAGTATCCTGCTTGACTGTCATATTTGGGTAGGAAAACAGAGTTAATGGGAGGTCCTTAATGATCCCCACAGTATTAACCATGTTCCCATCTAGTTGCATGACTCCCTTTTTTAAACTTGTTCGTAGCTAAATCCCAAGGCTTCAGCTATTAGCCTGGACATGACTGTGTTGCTGGTGCCGAAGTCAATCATGGAATTATGTAGTAATTTGTTACCCACAATAAGGGTTAAGAAAAATGGCCTCGGTTTTGGTTTTCCTTCAGTGAATTTGAATGTCGGTTCTTCCTCTTGATCCTCAGTGGAGGCCTCCTTCATGATTTTCACAAGAATTTTGGCCAGTGATGATTGCTCAATAGTCTTACCCTAATGTGATTGCTCCTTTAGATTTGTGATCGGATCTTCTTGGAGAGCCCTTTATAGCAATTTATTTGGTTCTGGCATGGATAGGATTTCCCACAGGGAAACGTTAGTAGATAATTTTTTCAACTGCTCCACCACATCCAACGGTGGTGGACTCTGATGCTTTTTCTCCTTAGTCCTTGTTGTTATGGTCTCCCTTTGCGGAGAACTTTGTGGTACCGCTATAGGGGCACTAGTCTGGTGGTCAGGAGTACTTTTAGGCTGCAGATTGACTCATTTTGGGATGACTATTTTTCCTGTGAATCTCCCTTTGGAGTGAGTGTTGTGATCAAACTACACTTGTGGGGTCTTGGAAGTGGATGCTTTGAATGTGAATACTGCCTCCTCTCCTTCCATCCATGAGAAAAGTGTGTGGTCAACGGCTATATCGGTCTCTTGTTCCAGAGACATTCCTTGCATTTGAGCGGTGAGTACTACATTTTCCATTTGCGGAGAGCTATATGCATAATCCCCGCCATCTGACTTTGAGCCTTGTCTACGCTGCTTTGCTACCTTTTTTTGTAGATTGCCGCATGGGCAGTTTCGAGGCATATGTGAATCACCGCAAGGAAAACACAATGGGTTACCATCATCGATCAAATTGTTGTGTCCTAGAGTCAGCTCTCTATTAGAGCTTAGTTTGGCATTCTGTAATGGGGTGGGTACCGATACTATTTCACTTGTTGCTTGCACCTGAGGATTTGGGCGAGCACCTCCTTAGAACTGGTTTTGTTGGTAAGAGGGCCTTCTGCCTTGATAATTTTGATAGGTCATCTTTGGAAGAGCAACTTGGTTGTGTTTGATGATTGTTATCTCATTGGCCATAGCTCACAACATCTCCTTTATGTCACTCGTCTCATCCTTCGAGGGGCCAAGTGTGATGTTTTGTGGTGCGCTTGCATATGTGTACATAGGTTGAGGAGCAGCTAGTGCGGTAGGTGGCATTTCCCAGGTGGAAGCTAGTATTTCAGGGAATATAGGCATGATGGGCCAAGGCGGAAGCTTTCCAATGTCGATTAGATTGTTTTATGCTTTAACTGCGATGCTATATGTATCTAGTACAGTGGTTTCGTCGAGTGATTGGATCATTATTGAGATATCGGCATTGATGGACTTTAGGTGAAACATGAATGGCAGATCGAGTGGCAGGCAGATTGGAGCCTGAATTCTTTGCTAAGTTATGTGGAACAGAGCGTTGAATTCGGTTAGGGCCTCATATGGAGCTCACTTGATG
This sequence comes from Sequoiadendron giganteum, assembly GCA_007115665.2. NCBI lineage: Eukaryota > Viridiplantae > Streptophyta > Pinopsida > Cupressales > Cupressaceae > Sequoiadendron > Sequoiadendron giganteum. Next base: position 73,350,789 of record CM021109.1, read on the forward strand.
ATCTCCAACTGATTATACTGGGAAGACCTATCTTCGTCGTTCGAGAATATTTCATAAAAAGGATCCCCAAGCTAATCCCAAGTGTTGATAGAATTATTTGGTAGTGTGTAATACCACTCCAATGCTTTTCCTCTGAAAGAAGTTGTGAGCAACCTCAGTGCTACATTTTGGTATGTAACTCTGTGTACCAAGCATACATCTGCCACATCTTGCAGATGTTTGGATGGCATTCTTGAACCATCTCTGGTGAACTTAGGGATAGATTTGAGAGAAGAGACTAGGATGGGAGCCTAAATGGTAGGTGCTATAGGTGTTCTAAGAGGAATTTCATTGTCCCATGCCACATAATTTTGGTTGGTGATAGGCAACATGGCTGGTGGAGGGTTCAAGATGTTTATGTGATGGGTTTTAGTTGGTACTGAACCTAGAACGGAGGAACCAACAAACCAGGGTTGTTTATTGTTTGGGATCTTGTGATAGGTCAATGGCTCATATACTTTCTTAAGGCTTAAGCACATTTGTGGTCCCACCAAGCGTTCCAGGAAAAATAAAAAATTGTTGATGCCAAAAAATGACAAGGTAATAGCCCTTTGTGGGAAACTCAGTTAAAGGGGGGACCTATTGCGCTAAATTGAGTAACCTCTAGATTTTAAAAAAGTTGGCTCTTCTTAGAATGGGAAACGGAAGAAAATATAAAATAAAAGGATCCAACTAGGACGATGCACTAAGGTTTAGATGTAAGGCATGATAGATCTATCTTGTAGATGAAATCTAAGGGCTTGTTAAGCAATCTTCTCTATCTAAAATAATAACCATTAAAGAGAAAGACCTAAATAATTCATTTCATGACATAAAATAATTTGCATAGAGCTTTACTGAACAGAAAGAGTCGAAGACATGGTTCTAAATCAGCATTCTATTCATATCATTGAAGTTGAAAATGAACTATTCAAAAACAACATAGTATAATATTATCAATAGTTAAGAAATAGAAAAGACAAATTGCAAGGGCACAGTCTGTGAGTCTTTCCAGTTATCTAACAAAAAAAGGCTTGGTGTCTCCCTAATTCTTCTTTAGATATTTCGACCTAATAACAAAAACCAACCCCTTCTCCAAAAGAAGAAGTAGTATATATAGCCAGGGGCATCCATTGCTTGAAAGACTGTAACAAAAAAGATTCCTCATCATGAATCATGATGCTTTTAGTAATGATTCATCACGATCGTTATAACAGAAAGATTCTCGAGCATGAACCTAGTCATTCTCTAGCCAGATGCATGCCCTAAAAATGATGGCAGTGGTCCTAGCCTGCCCTGTGTAAACAAGTGTTTCCTCTTAGCGAAAGCAGTTAGAACATGTGGCACAATATGGCAGCTTGGCATTTGCACCACTCCTCCCTTCTATTTAGTTGTGCTGAAGGAACACATGATGGTATTTCACAACTCATAGTTCATCCTCCCCATCCTTTGATGAGAGCATGCAATGAGAAGACATGTGGCAGTGTCCTTGTTATTGATGAGGGAAAAATGTGTTATCCTTTTACCTCTCATTTGTGTCAACCCTTGTCATCTTTCCTAGTGTCTCCTGTCGTTCCTGTCACTTTTTGTTAATGAATAGATGATATTTTATGAAATAGAAGAAAAGGGTAAAACTAGTGAAAATACGGATTTTGTTGATTGTTGTTAACTGTCTTTTTGATTCTGGTGACAGGAAGTGTTTAATGGTTGACAGTGCGCATGAAGGATATCAGTGGAAGGATAACTAAATTGCTGAAGTTATACTGTCATTCTTGCTTTTACTCGTCAAAGATTAGTCATTCTGTTTTAGGTTGTTACATTGTTCTTCGAAAACTTTCAGAAGACTTTAAAACTATTTTTGATTATCTTCTAAAGGTTGTTGGCTGAAATTCACTAACAACCAAAATGTTTTATTGATTACATCTGAAATACTGTTAGACATTTAGGTAAGCTTCAATATGTATATATATGCGTGTACGCTGAAACTACATATCAATATACATAATTAAAAGCAGAACCATGGTGATTTTCTATATAATCTGTCTATGATTGTTTGGATGAATGGAAGTGATAGTAGCATAATTATGTGAATGCAAGTTTTATCATCCAATGACCGACGAAGGGAGGGCCACTTCCTCGATTGATTGGTGATTATTGCATTAGATTGTGTGTGTGGTAATGTATGCTTTGAATTTATAAGTTTTTAAATTATTTCATTACTGTATTGTTGTCTAAATCTTCTGTTGTGTCATTCATTTCCATGAGGGTATTAATCAGTATTAAGTTGTTAAATACTTACCAATACAATCTGTATTCATTCAATAGTTGTTTGCTGGTATATGCAGATCATTAAACATAAGAGCAGTTGAATAAGTTAATGGGATTGTTCCGAATTTTTACTAAGTAGTATTGGAGGTTTGTTTTCAGTAGTTCAATTTCAACTCTATGAAATGTTAATTTTAGATAGATTTCTATTTTGTTACCTTACTACTCTTCTGTTAAGTGCTAGTAATCTGTTTCTGTGTAGAACTATTTCTTCATAGGTTCCTATCACACTTGTGATAGGAAGTCTATTAATCTGAATTTTCCCATAAGTAAATTATATTAGGTTGCATCCATCAGCCCTTGGTTTGTTAATTGCAACTCTTCGGCATATTGCCACAACACAGTTCAAAAGCCTACGTTCCCGGATTGACACTCTAGGATGAACTAAGGAAGCCATTTCCAAAGAAGTACGTCAAATCCAATTTAAAGAGTAATTTAGAAACCATAGTTTTATCCAATCAGTTATCAGCACCTCTTGAGGGGCCCACCAAAATTTTGTACGAGTAAAGGCTATGTGGTAGGCAGTCAGGGCCCGAAAGAGATTTTTATGAGAGCATGCCAAACTCGCTCCATCTCCCAACACATGGGGGTAGAACAAGGCTCGAAAAAGAAAGGAAGAAAATATCCCCTTTGATAAGCACTTAGGTGACACGCGGCGATAGTGAGTTAAGAGTGCTGAAATACTGGCAGGGAGGCTTCTAAAAATCATCGAGTGCAGTCAAAAGTCAAGCAAAACATCAAAAACAACTTGAAGGGAGCATGGGGGTATATTAAATATCAACAATACTTACATTGCATTTTAAGTTTACATAGATTTTGTTACATTTTCAATTGCATTCATGGTACTTGTGGATAGCATTAGATTATTTTCATTTGCTGCATTAGTTCCTAGATCATTTAAATCAGATTCTTTACAAAATGAACACAACACTTTAACATCACAAGCACCCACTCACAAACTTAGAGATAGAAATCCCTTTAGTAATGATGACTTAGACATGTTAGATGAAGCCCTTGATGACTTCATCTCTTCTAGCTCATCCACTAAAGCTTTGACTGATGAGGATACAAACATTGATAATCATGATAATCATAATTGTTCTTCTCCTGATACCTCTCCCATTGGTGACGAAGGTATATTAGTGCAAGAAGACACAACCATTGAGTATCATGATAGTATTTATTGTCTTCCTCATCCTCCTTCCCATTTGCAAAACATTAAGCAACACAATGAAAACACCATCCCCTTACCTCACCTCTATACCCATGACCCTCAAACTTGTTCTTCTCATATCCCTCTTCGAAGCAACGAGGATAGGTCAGTGTTAGAAGATACACCTATTACAATCCATGAGACTCTTGACCCTCCCTTTCCTAATGCTCCTACCCTTTGGGACAATCTATTTGACCATCATAGTGGTCCCTCTCTTGATGCCTCCTATCCTTGTGATGAAGCATGCGATGAACCTCTTCCAAGCTCTTCTACTAGGGTAGGTTATATGGAAAAGGAGAATGAGATCTTTGATAATCAAATAGAACCCTCTCCTCCTCCTCCAACCATTGCTAATACCATCATTGATCATTCCCCTACTTGTGATGAAGCTATTTTAGAAGAACCAACCCTTGAATGTCAAATTCATGCAGCTTGTGATTCTCCTAAAATATCTCCTCCTAGGGAGGGTATCCTAATGCACAACAAGGATAAAATTGACTCTCCTTCCCAAGGGGATGTTAATATTATTCAACCTCAACTCATCCCTTACCCACCTTTAACTAAACCTAAACCTAAATTTACCCTCTATCCACCTTAGAATAATGTGTTGCAGCAACCGATTAATTATACCATTATTCATACACAATACACTCGAAACAATCTGCACCCACCCCAACCAACCTCCCCACCCTTACCTTCATCCCCTCCCATATTACCTGCTGCCCCTTGCTTAAATTCACTCATTAGGGAGTATGACCTTGTTAACCAACTAAGGAATACTCCCACTAAGATATCTTTATGGGACCTTATTCAAGCCTCACCTCACTATCACAACATGATGTAAGAAGCCTTATGACAAATTCTTGTCCCTTATAATGCACAAGCAAATGATATAGCAGCTATGATTCATGGCTTGAATGCTAACATTATTTTCCACCAAAGTGAGCTCCCTCCTTTGGATGTGCAAAAACAAGTTGAATCTTTCATGATCATATCTCAATACAATTGCATAGGGATCAAGCGAACCCTTGTTGACAATAGCTTTTTTGTTAATGTGTGTAGTGTCAATCTCTTGGATAGACTCTATATCGATAAATCAACCATTCAACCTACCTCCTTAGCTATCAGTGGATTTGATAGTGTAGTAAAAAAGCCACTTGGCGTGATGACTTTACCTCTCACCATTGGAATGGACACATTAGACACACTAATCCATGATATGTCCAATGATGTTTCATACAACCTCATTTTAGGTAGGCCATGGATTCATGCAATGAATTGTGTGCCTTCCAATCTTCATCGCAAGATGAAGTACATCTACAATAACAATTTGTACACACTTGACATTGATCCTAAACCTTACAGTGTCTTACAACTTGAGAAAAATAAATTCAAACCCTTCACCACTTCAACACCAACCAAACAAGTGGAACTCATACAACCAACACCCTTTAACGATGATTGGGGTTCCTTAGACTTCACACCTCCTTTACTAGGAGAATCCAATATCACACACAAAGACTCTGAAAATCGAAATGCAATCTTGTCACCACAAGACTCGGTCGATCCTTCGAAAGCATCCACCTCAACTACTTTAGAAAAATTAGCCAAAAACACATCATCACCCAATCCAAAAGTGCTGAAAAAGCTCTATGGAAAAGGTTATGAGCTTATGAAACAACTTGGATATAGTGGAAAAGGATGGGGTGCTAACGAACAAGGTATCTGCAGCCCTATCAATCCTCTCATGCAAACAACCAACCATGGTCATGTATTTTGTCCTTTCATCGAAATAATCAAGCCTTCACCTCCCCTCAACACTATCCCAAAATACCCTCCTAACCCAACCTTAGAAAGTGATCCTTTGAAACCAACAAAGGACTCTTTCCTTAATGACAATGTCATCTTGCAACCGACTACTAATTCATATTTTACACACTCTTCCAAAAGAGTACACAAAATATAACAATCTATAGCACCTTGCGTAGGCATGATATCCTATACTAAGCAAGAAAATTCCTTGTTACAACCTAAAGGAACAACTTCTACCCTCAATCAAGAGGGCATCTTGAGACTCCTCCAAGATCACTTGATCTCCCTTCCTCCTAGAACCTAAAATAAATGTCCTAACAAACATTCCTTTTGTGCCTACCACTGAGTTCATGAACATCACACTAATGAGTGTAAGGCTTTGAGTTGTAAAATTCAACATCTTAAGGAATTTGGTGCTATCCCTTATGTGGGGGCACCTACTTCCTCTAATTGATACCAATTTTCACTCAACCTTGCATTTCGCCAATCCCTTCAACTCACTCTTGTCATTCACTAAGTGGGGGCAAGGGGTTGGTTAGCCTTTTCCCTCGTATGTCACTTGTCGTTGTCTCTTTTGACTAGTCATTAACCTTTCATGAACATATAAGAGAAAGATTGGGATGTGGGCGACATGTCTTAAGTTGACTCGCATGTGACATACTCCCCTTTTCATGATGCAGCTTATCAGAAACATATGACTTGGCATAGGGCTTTCCAAACAAGCTCCCATGTCTTCTTCTTCTACTACTTTAAAGTAATTGCTCATAGTACAGTGTTTCACAATTTCTTTAAAGTGGGGGCATACATCAACACTCACAACTCATTGTGCAATTTTCTTTTTCCTACGATTCCCTCTCTTGGAAACATTAGGTACAATGTTTCTTAGGATGAGACATCTGCATTTTTCCTCTCTTGTATACAAGATGAGTCCTTGCCTCTCTCGGATACAAGATGAGTCCATTTGCATGTTTCCTCTCATGGTGAAATTACACATGATGTTCCTTAAAATGAGACATTGCATGAACTAAGAAAAATCCCTTTGAAAAAATCATTTTCTTTTGTGGCACCTTATCAAAGTTATCAGGAGGTATAGCTTTGGTATGGTTTGAGTGGGAAGCCCAACCAGTAGAACGACTTTCCCCATAGTCACCTTTTGGGACTTCTCACCCAATGGACAACCAAGAGTCGCATTGCCCCAGAGTGAGTACACATCTTTTTGGAAAAATAGCCTAGATTTGATCCACAACTAGCTGGACAAATGGTCAAAGCTTGATCCAACTTTTTTATTTTCATTTCTCTCTTCCTTTAGTCCTCGCCATTGCATGATCATGCATCTCATTTTTTCTACAAACCATTCACCCTTGAATGTGTCTCTTGTAGTGATATCTTTTCGGCTTAGAATCTCAAATCTTGGGGGCTTGACCACCTCCTTCTTCTTTGTAATTATTCACCATCTCCATTGGGCTACTTTAGTGTGATTTTGAAGCAAGTTCATCCTATCACTAAAGTGGGGGCTAAATGTGTCACCAAAAATTGTAGCCTTTGACACTTTTCACTCATTTGGACCCTTTCCTATGGACTTTGGACCTTTTCAATCAATTTTTACCCCTTTCCAAGCCTTGTGCCAAGGTGTTGTAATACATTTTCACACTTTTCTAGGCTTTTCATCACTCAATCAGCCCTTTATTATGCTATAATGATCCCTTAATGTGCATGCATGCTTGACCACAATGTGTTTCATGAGAAAATCCCGAAAAGCATCAATAACCACTTCTTAATCCCTAACAACCAATGAAAAATGCCTAGGTGTCCACTAGGTTACTACCTTAGGCGACCTAGTCCCATGTGGCATAAAATTTAAATTTAATATTCTTTCAAGATTTTATCTCTAAAACCCTAAGGTCGGCCTGTGTGGTGTTATTTCAAGAAAATTAGGGCATAAATTCTATAAATAAGGGTTTTTTCCCTCATTCTGCACCTTCCAAGTCCCATTTTCTCCATCCCATTCACTCATTCAATCTTCTCAAGCGCTCATCCACTACTCTTCTCAATCAAGCTAGGGTTTCTACATTCTAAGTCATCAAGACATCTTGTTGAAGCACTCAAAGAGTTGAATCCTCCATTGCAGAAACACAAGATCAATCAACATGGAAAGGTAAAATCCATTGTTTCATGCCTCGTTACATTTTTATCTTCATTTGATTTAATTATCTACAAAGGGTTTTGACCAAGGCAAACCCCTATACTCTAACAATCAACATTTCTTCTTCCTTCTTTGTGTGTGTTTGCAGATTTAGGTATTTTGCAAGTTTGGAAATCATTCAAGAATGGATTGAAGACTTGTTCCAGACACCTCCTTCTTGGTTAGGTTAAGAATCTACACAAAAAGACACCTACAGATCAAAAATCAAGGTTTTAGATCCAGACACTTGGAGAAGCAGGAAGTGCAAACTGAGACCTCCAGATTCCTCTTTTAGAATTCTCAAAAGGCTGAAAGGGACTAGGTCACCACTAATGGTGACCTAGTCCCACCATACATGCATTTTTGGGATTTTTGTAGATCTGAGTACCCTTTTGGTAGAAACAGGTTCTGATAGATTTTCACATAAGGACTAGGTTGCCCAGAATGGCATAAGTGTCCCAAGAGGCCTAAATCTCAAATTCAACAACATTTCCAGCCTTTGCAAGTTTCTAGGTGCACACCCCTTATATTTCCCATCTTTTTTTTATGTTTCATGTTCTTTCTTAGGTCATTTAGTTTAATGTTTGCATATCTTTATGTGTTTTCCAGCACCTTACATTTCTTAGGTTTTATATTACTAGTTAGTTTCTATTTTCAATCTATTGCAATTAGATACACACATACACACACTTGGCACATCACAAAACTCCAATCCCCCTTTGAATGTAACATATTCATTTTGGTATCCCTCTCTATCCTCTTAGGTGAAAAACCCTAGAAGTGTTAGAGACCCTAAGTGGGTACCAAAATCTTTGTTACACCAAGCAGAACAAGCACAAGTACAATATTTTTCATGTCAACAAGTCTTGTAGTAATACATGAAACAACAAGCATTGATAGCATAATAGTAGCAAACCACAACAACAACAAGCACAACAACAAGATTTATTGGCCCAACAACAAAAGCAACAACATCAAGCCCAACAACAAGAATTGTTGGCACAACAGCAACAATAGGCATATCAACAAGCATTGGTTACACAATAGAACTTTCAACAAACTATCACAAACAACTTTAAACCATTCCACCTTTTACACAAGCAATCGGACCACCATCTCAAAACACATTCATCAAACCACCTGGTCTACAAACTAATTTATCTGCGGAGCACAAGTTAAATTGCACTCTTAGAAAATACTATACATACAATCAGGAAAGGAAAAGAAAACACAAGGGAATTTCCCCCCCTATTCCTTTGATAGAAGCATCACAATGGTTCCATTCTCACCAGGCTTTGATATACCAAAGTTTGATAAATACCAAGGAATTGGAAATCCTAAAGATCACATTAGGGAATTTCATTTACATTGTATGTAGGTCGCATACGATGATTCTTATTTAGTGTGACTCTTCCCTTAAAGCCTGGATGGTCTAGCAATGGAGTGGTTCTCTCGTCTCCCCACTAGTATTAAGAAGTTCCAATAAATGGTAGACTTATTCATTAAGATTTATTCATTCAATATAGGTGTGGATGTGAGCTTGAAAGAATTTTCCAATCTAAAACAAGCCAAGGGAGAAACATTCACAACCTTCTTGCAACAATGATGATCCAAGGCCAACAAGAGCAAATGGACTATGCCAGAATAACAACAAATTGGGACTATCATCTCAAACCTTGAAGGGGCCTTGGGCTTTCATTTGAAAATACAATGCATAACCACACATGACCAATTGATTCCCAAAGTGCTCAACATCGAAATATCCCTTATAATGCAAGGGGGCATGCCCACATACCAATACAATCGACCATTGATAACTTAGAATGATAAACCTCACACATGGGCTAAGAACAATAATGTCACCAATGATGTTGTTGTTGATTCCAATTTTTGTATTTGTGTTCCAAGACCAAATGTGCAACAACAAATGTACCAAAAACCATAAAACAACACCCAAAACACTCCGCAAAACAACACATCACAACAACAAGCCATCAAAATTTCAATAAACTAAATGCTCAAGGGGGATCACCCCCAAAGAACAAATATCCCCCTAAACAAAAATACACACCCCTTGGGGAAAAAATTAAATCTATCATGCAACAGCTCATCCAAGCCAACATCATCACACTCCCAATCATTGAAAATTACCAAGAACCCCAAGTTAAACCCCCATGGTATAACAACAAACACCTTTCCTATTTTCATAAAATCAAGGGGCACATGACAACCAGCTACATGCGGCTTAAAAACCTAATCCAAGATCTCATTGATGATAAGACCATAACCATTGAACAACCCGTTGGGAATCAAGATCTTAAGATATACACAAATATGATGTAATATCACAATAAAGGAAAAAAAAATGGTAAAGTCAAAAAGTACAACAATGTAAACCATATTTATGACCATATTGTTGGATCCTTGGGTGAGTGGATAGACGTCGTCAATATCAAAGGATCTAGAGCCGAGTGTAGAGTTACCACATGTGGTAGAAAAATTACCATCCCAAGACCTTCACAACCATTCAAGGCACCCACCACAAATCTAAAATCCATCCCTAATGGTTATAATGTCCTAGATCAACTAAAAAGGACCCCCGCCCAGATCTCCATCATGGAGTTGCTAAAAATCTTTCCCACACATAGGGATATCCTAAAGAAGGCATTGGTTGCATCCTTCGTTCCCATGGACCTTGATGAAAACCAATAGCAATCTATGGTCGTACATATCATTACACCTTATCTCCTCACTTTCTTCAAACAGGATCTCCCAACCTAGCTATCTCACAACTGTGCACTCCATCTTGAAGTCCTAGTACACAAGAACAAAGTCAAAAGAGTCTTGGTGGATGGAGGTACGAATTTAAATATTTGTACCTTGAAGTTGATAAACAAATTGGAATTCTTAGAAGATGTTACTGAAAATGGAAAAGGTATCACAATAAGAGCTTGTGATGATCAAGAACAGGTGTCCCAAGGCACCATTCAACTCCCCATTCAAGTGGGGCCAGCAATGATACATACCACTTGCCAGGTCCTTGACCTTGAACTCCCCTATAATATTTTCTTGGGATGCTCATGGATCCATGGGATGCAAGCTATTGCATCCACATTCCATCAATGTGTCAAATTCCCCTATGAAAACCAAGAAGTCACAATCCATGGTGATCTTGAGCCTTTTTATTATTGAAAAAATTTGGAGGCTAAGTATTATAAGATCCCCCAAGTCCCAAAAATGATGAGGGACCCACATCTCCTTATATTGACCCATCCACCTTAGTGTCCACTTCTGAGACAAAGACACCCTCCATTCCGAACAACTCAGATATCAAGGCTATTATCCAAGCTAATGGATGTGGAGATTATAAATTAAAAAGAGTGCCTTTGTGATAGGAGAGTTGCCTCAATCTCTTAGATCCCATGGAAAATCACAACCGATTGACCCAACATCTCAGACCTTCACAGCAGCACCCTCCACTTTCAAAAGGTGGGGAGACCTAAGTAAATAGGTGTTAGATGAGAAAGATATATCAAGTCTGTTATATCAAGATGAAAGGACCTTTCCAAATCTCCCCATGGAAGAAAGCAACAAAGGTTTCCAGCTAATACTTGGCATGGGCTACAACAAAAATGAAAATCTTGGGAAAAATGATAATGGCCAGTTTGAAACTATCATTATTGAGAAGCATCTTAAGAATCTTGGTCTTGGATGTACCCCTCAGAATATAACCATACTTGGCAAAGGTGACAAGGTTAAAACAATCAAAGCTCCCCCTAGGTTACCAATATCCACTAGCCTTCCCCCAGACAATTATACATTTCATATAACCAACATATGTGATGAAGATACCATCTCTAATTTACCCATTTTATTTGAGGATTCCTCCCTTTTTATGATCACAACCATGTCTTTTGAGTCGAGTAACCAAACCACTAAACTAAATTTTGTTTACCCCCAACTAATAGATTGTGACCAATGAGGACCACTGATCTTAGACACATTTGAAAATGATGAGGCTCTCTCAGAATTCATGGGACCTAGGGATACACTACCATGTGGAGATCACAAAGCAAGATTTGATATTGAGTTGCACTCACATGCATACTATGGGGAAATGATTGAATCTCTCAGTCGCAAAATAGAAAATTTAAGAATAGCGTGTAAGATCTTTAAGTGAAAGCCACACTATGGCACTTGCTGATCTGAAAATAGTAAAAAGAAAGGATGTATCCAATGGTGAAAAACCTCTCTGAGGTGCCAAAGGATGAGGGATTCAATCTTCCCCTTAGTGCCATCCATCAGGAAAAATCAACAGTACTGGCAGAAAAATGCAACCCAATCAATCTAGGAACTCAAGAGACACCACACATCACTTTCTATACAGAATCACTTTTGATTGAGGAACAAGAAATCCTCTCTACATTTCTAAAAGAAAGGAAAGTAAATTTTTCATGGGCCTATGCTGACATACCAAGTCTTGATCTAGAGGTGGTGGTCCATCATCTAGCAGTCTATCTAGAATCAAAACCAATAAGACAAAAATTAAGGAAGATGCATCCGTAAATCACATTATTGGTCAAACTTGACCTGCAAAAACTCCTTGATATTGGCTTCATATGACCCATTGATTATCCTAAATGGGTTTCCAACCTTGTACCTATTTATAATCCCACTAGGGGCATCTGAATCTACATTGACTTCAGAAATATGAACAAAGCATTACCTAAGGATGATTTCCCTGTTCCCAACATAGACATGATTGTAGATTTAACAATAGGACATGAGATGCTATCTCTAATGGATGGGTTTTCAAGGTACAATTAGATTGTGATAGCAAAGGATGATCAACATAAGATAGCCTTCACCTATCCATGAAGAACCTATTGTTGGAACATGATACCATTCGAGTTAAAGAATGTTAGAGCTACCTACCAAAGGGCTATGACTTTGATTTTTCATGACATGATCCACAAATCTATAGAAGGCTACATGGATGAAATACTAGCCAAATCAAGAAAGTGTCAAGACCACATAGCAGCACTAAGCTTTATCTTTGATAGACTAGAAGAATATAAGGTAAGACTAAATCCAAAGAAATGTGTATTTGGTGTCACATCAAGAAAACTCCTAGGGTATATTATATCAATGAGGGGGATCGAGATAGACCCTACAAAGGTCAAAGAAATCCTTGAAATCGAGGCACAACAGACATTGAAGCAGTTAAGGGGCTTCTAGGGAAGACTCTAATCCATTTATAGATTCATAGTATAGTTAGTAGACAAAGTTATCCCATATTCTCATATACTCCACAAGGGGGTAGAATACAAATGAAATGTGAAATGCAATCAGGCATTCAGTAAAATCAAAGAATACTTGTTAGCACCATCAATCCTTATGCCACTGATCCCAGACAAACCATTGATCTTGTACATATCAACAATAGTGGCATCCCTTGGTTCTCTTCTAGTACAACACGATGAAATGGGAAAAGAGAGTCATTTACTATATCAGAAAAACCTTGGTAGGGCATGAACTCAACTACACATTAATCGAGAAAGCTTGTTTGGTAGTGGTGTTTGTCTCACAAAAATCCAGACACTACATGCTTTCTCATCAAATAAATCTCATCACCAAAATAGATCCTCTCAAGTATCTACTCTCTAAAGCAACACTCATAGGACAAATGGAAAAATGGGTTATGATCTTAACACAATACGATATTGCATATGTAGAGCATAAGGTAATCAAAAGGATAGGTAATTGCCGATCAATTGGTTGAGGCATCGATAAATGCAGAGAATCCATTAGCGTTCAAGTTCCCTGATGAGTCAATTTTCAATCTCAGTGTAGTAGATCATTGGAAGGTGTATTTTGATGGATCATATACTCAGCATGGGTCAGGAGCTAGAATCTTCTTCATCACACCACAAAGGGATTGCATCCCAAAAATCATATAGGTTGTCTTTCCCTTGCACCAACAATATTTTCAAGTATGAGGCCCTGGTCATAGGACTTTGAATTGCAGTACAGTGGAAAATCATGGCACTTAAGGTCTATGGAGACTCACAACTGATCATCAACCAGGTCAATGATGAATACAAAATGAAAGATGACAAACTTACCCCGTACAAGAAACTGGTGGAGGACCTCAAGAAATTATTCATCGACATCACATTTGTAGATTTTTTACCTAACCAACAAGGATATGTCTTCAAAAAGTCTTCAATCAATTATCCAATGGTTTCCAAGATTCCAAGATACCTAAATCTGCAAACACACAAAGAGAGAGAAGGAAATTTTGATATTTAGGGATTGGGAGTTTGCCTTGGTCAAACCCATTTTGAGTAATTAAACCAAATGAAGATGTAAATGTAATGAAGCATGAAACAATGGAGTGATGTATTTTACCTTTCCATGATGAATGATCTTGAGTTGTAGCAATGTAGGATTCAGTCCTTGAATGCTTCTTGAGAGATGTCTTGTTGACTTAGAGTACTCAAAACCCTAGCTTTCTTGAGAAGAGCAGTGGGTGAGTGCTTGAGAAGATGAGAGAGTGAATAATTAACTAGTTAGGATGAATGAATTGGGGTGAAAAGGATGATAAAAACCCCTATTTATACAAGTTGTGCCCTAATTTCTCCAAAAATAACACTACACAAGCTGACCTTAGGGTTTAGGAAACAAAATGCCAAAACAAAGTTAAGTTTATTTTAATTTTTACTCCATAAGGGACTAGGTCACCTTAGGTGGAAACCTAGTCAACCTGGGCATTTTTGATTGGTTTTCAGGGATTATCATGTGCTTATTGTTGTTTTTTGAGATTATCTCACAAAATACACTAAAGTTGGACCTATAAGTGAATTAAGGGGTCATTATGCCATAAGAAAGGGTTGATTTAGTGATGAAAAGCCTGAGAAAGTGTAAAATTTTTTTACAACACCTTATAGAACTTTGGCACAAGGCTTGGAAAGGGGGTAAGAAGAGGTCTAAAATCCATAGGTAAAGGTCCAAATAAGTGAAAAGTGTCAAAGGCTACACTTTTGGTAACACATATAGCCCCCACTTTAGTGAGAGGATGAACTTGCTTCAAAATCACACTAAAGTAGCCCAATGGAAATGGTGAAGAACGGAAGAGAATTAAGAAGGTTGTCAAGCTCCTAGGATTCAAGATTCTAAGTCAAGTCAACATCAATACAAGAGGACACATTCAAGGGTGAATGATATGTAGCAAAATGAGATACATGATCATGCGATGACAAGAACTAGAAGGAAAGTGAAAAAGGTGGATCAAGCTTCGACCAATTGTCCAGCTAGTTGTGGATTAGATCTAGGTTGTTTGTCCAAAAAGAAGTGTACTCACTCTAGGGTGAAAGAAATATTGGTTTTCCACCGGGTGAGAAGTCCCAAAAAGTGGCTATGGGGAAATTCGTGCCACTAGTTGGGATTCCCACTCAAACCATACCAAATTTATAACTCCTGATAACTTTGATAAGGCGCCACAAAAGAAAATGAATATTAAAATGGAGGAATGTTCAAATGGATTTTTCCTAGTTCATGCAATGTCTCATCTTAAGGAAAATCATGTGTAATGTCTCCAAGACAGGAAAATTGAAAATGGTCTCATCTTGTTTGTAAGAGAGGATAGTTGCAATGTCTCACCATGGGCAACATTATACCTAATATTTCCAAGAGAGGGAATCACAAGAAAAAGAAAAATTGCACAATGAAATGTGAGTATTTATGTATGCCCCCACTTTAAAGTGGTTGCTAACACCATTACTATGAGAAATTTCTTTAAAGTAGAAGAAGAGGATGACATGAGAGATTTTTTGGAAAGCCCTATACCAAGTCATATGTTTCTGATAAGCTACGTCATGAAAAGGGTAGTATGTCACAGGCGATTCAACTTAAGACAAGTTGTACACATCCCAAGATTTCTCTTATATGTTCATGAAAGGTTAATGACTAGCCGAAAGAGACAACGATGAGTGACATATGGGGCAAGAGGCTACCCAACCCCTTTCCCCCACTTAGTGTAGGACAAGAGTGAGCTGAAAGGATTGATGAGATGCAAGGGAGAGTGAAAATTAGTATCGATTAGACAAATGAGATGGCCTCATAGAAGGGAGAACACCCAACTCCTTAAGATGTTATATTTTACTACTCAAGGCCTTACACTTATTAGTGTGATGACCATGAACTCGGTGGTAGGCACAAAAGGAATGTTTGTGGGAACATTTCTTTTGAGTTCTGGGAGGAAGAAAGATCGAGTGATCTTGGAGGAGTCTCAATAAGATACCCTCCTGATCAAGGGGAGAAGAAGTTCCTTTGTTGTGTAACAAAGATACGTCTTTCTTAGTATAGGATGGCATACCTACAGAAGGCGCTATAGATTGTGAGATTTTGTACGCTCCTATAGAGGAATGTTTAAAACCTAAATCAGTAGTGTGTTGTGAGATGACATTAAGCGAATATTTATTTGGTTGGTGCGAGAGTTGTAAAGGATCACTATCTAATGTTGGATTAGAAGGGTGGTTTGGGATGGTGTTGATTTTGGGGGAAGATTTGATGATTTCGATGAAAGGACAAAATCCAATACCATGATGTGTTTTTTGCATGTTAGGCTTGATAGGGTTGTGGATACCTTGTTCATTAGCACCACATCCTTTTCCACTATAGCCAAGTTGTTTCATGACCTCATAACCTTTTCCATAGAGCTTTTTCAGCACTTTTGGATCAGGTGAGGGTTTATTGTTGGCTTCTTTGTCTAAAGTAGTTGAGGTGGATGCTTTAAACGGATTTGTCGAGTCTTGTGTTGACAATACTATATTTCCCCTTTTAGAGTGTGTGTTTGTGATCTTGGATTCTCCTAGTAAAGGAGGTGTGAAGACTAGGGGACCCCAATCATCGACTAAGGGTGTTTTGTGTATGGGTTCCACTTGTTTGGTTGGTGTTGAAGTGTTGAAGTGTTGAAGGGTTTGGATTGGTTTTTCTCAAATTGTAAGACACTATAAGGCTCAGGATTAGCATCAAGTGAATAAACTTTATTGTTGTAGATGTACTTCATCTTACGATGAAGAGTGGAAGGTATGCCATTCATTATATGAATCCATGTCCTTCCTAAAATGAGGTTAAATGAGAGATCATGAGGCATAATATGGATCAGTGTGTCTAATGTGTCCATTCCAACTGTGAGAGGAAAAGTGAACACACCAAGTAGCTTTTTTCCTACACTATCAAATCATTAATAGATAAAGAGGTAGGTTGGATGTTTGATTTATCAATATGGAGCCTATCCAAGAGATTGACACTACACGCATTAACAATGGAGCCATTATCAACAAAGGTTTTCTTGATCCCTATGTGTTTGTATTGAGATATGATTACAAGAGTGTCAGCTTGTTTTTGCACATCCAAAGGAGGGAGCTCACTTTGGTTCTAGAAAACAATGTCAGCATTTAAGCCTTGAATCATAGCTGCAATATCATTTGGTTGCACATTAGAAGGGACAAGAGATTCTTGTAAGGCCTATTGCATCATGTTGTGATAGTGAGGGGAGACTTGAATAAGATCCCATAAATATATCTTAGTAGGAGTAATCCTTAGTTGGTCAATAAGGTCATACTCCCTAATGAGTGAATTTAATCGAGGGGCACCAGGTAAGATGGGAGGGGATGAAGGTAAGGATTTGAAGGTTATTTGGGGTGGGTGGGGATTGTTTCTTGTGTAATGTGTATGAGCAACGGTATGATGACTCGGTTGTTGCAACACATTATTCGTGGCCAGGTAGAGGGTAAATTCGGGTCTAGGTTTGGTTGAAGGTGGGTAAAGGATGAGTTGAGGTTGAATAATATTAACATCCCCTTGGGAAGGAGAGTCTAACATGCACTACATCTTCTTGTAAGGGCATAATATTATTAGGTAATGCTCAATGATGGGGGTATGAGGAGAGGGTTCTATTTGATTGTCAAAGATCCCATTCTCTTGTTCTATACTATCTACCCTAGTAGGAGAGCTTGTAATATGTTCACCACTAGCCTCATCACAAAGAGGGGAGGCATCAAGAGAAGGACTACTATGATTTTCAAATAGGTTTTCCCAAATGGTAGGAGCATGAGGTAAGGGAGGGTCAAGAGTCTCATGACTTATAATAGGTGTATCTTCTAACACTGACCCATCCCATTGCATCGAGGAGGGATATGAGAAGAACAAGTTTGAGGGTCATGGTTATAGAGACTAGGTAAGGGGGTGATGTTTTCATTTTCTTGTTGTTTAATTTTTTGCAAAGGGGAAGGGGGAGGAGGAAGAAAAGCAATACCATCATGATATTCAATGGTTGTTTCTTCTTTCACTAAGATACCTTCATCACAAATGGGAGAGATATCAATAAAAGAAGAATTATGATTATCATGATTATCACTGTTTGCATCTTCTTGGGTCAAAGCTTTAGTGGATGAGCTAGAAAAGATGAATCCATTAAGGGCCTCATCTAACATGTCTAAATCATCACTACTAAAGGTTTTAAGAAGGGTCTGAGTGGGTGCATGTGATGTTTTTAAAGTGTTGTTTTCATTTTCTAAAGAATCTGATTTAAATGATCTAGGAACTAATACAAAAAATAAAGATTGCAAAAGTATAATGCTATCCATAAGTACCATGAATTCTATTTATAATAAATTAAATGTAATAGAAGCTATGCATGCAATGTAATTTTTTATATTGTAAAGAAGGTAAATGACTGATTACACTATGTAATGATATGAAAATGAAATGTTGTAATTGCAAAATTGAAAATGTGCAATGTATGACATGAGCTAATTTAAGCTAGTTTGAATGAAATGCATGCTAGAGAAATACAACCAAGTGATACAAATAGATAATGACACAAAATAGAAGCATAAAAACAAGGTTTTCAGCTTTGTAAAGGATAGTTCCAGGGACCTAAAGGGACTAGGTCGCCCAGAGTGGCAACTTAGTCCTCTTGGTGATTTTTTTGAGATTTTACAAAATATTTTGGTGAATTCAGGTGGTTTTTGTATTAGGTGATGCTGAACTAAGATAAAAATGAAAAAAATTAGAAATTTTTAATGTTTTAAGATGCAAAAATGCAACCTATATGCACTTTCACTAATGCAAAATTTTGAAACCCTAGAATGCAACTTTACTAGGGTATGTGTAGGATCATCATGGAAAAAATAGGCCCTTAAGTGGCAATAAAATTCAGAAAATTAGAGTTAGGCAACTTGACGTAAAAAATTGAATAAGTTATTTATATTATTTCAAAAATATGTAAGAATAGAATCTGTAGCAAATTGAATTTATTTTCTAAACTACTAGGTTTTTTTTTTTTTAAATCTATTTGGTGAAAATTTGAAATTTCAATGTAGTAGTACTTAAATTTTCAGGGAAAAAATAAGAAGTAGGTGTCTGTCTGACCACCCTAACCACAATAAAATGATAATATTTTTAATGATTTCAAATATAATTAGGGGACTCATGTCCCAATTTGATGCATACTATTTTATAAAAAAAAATCCAATTAAATAATTAATTATGATTTTTTTATTACAAATTTTAAAAAATATAAAAAATTGTATGTCTAACTACCTTAACTTGGTCAAAAATTCATGAAATTCAATTTTATTTTTTAAATCCTATACTATGTGAAGCATATAATGTTACACATGTTTCGGATTCAAAAAATGTGATACCGTTTGAAATTTATAGATGTTTTTCAATCAGCCTATCAATCAGGACTTTAGTCGTAATTCAAATAGAAAATAAATAATTATTATTTTTTTAAATTCAAAGTAAAGCATAATTTATATTGGTGGAAATCAGAGAATCACCTTTAAAAACCATTTTTGTTTCATCAACTTTGGGTAAAAAAAAAGTTGTCAGCCACATGGGTCATCATATCACTTAGATATAGCCACTTTTTGGCCCATCATGATCTTGCACATACCCACTAATGCAACATGCAATGCAAGTTAATTCTAGGAAAATTAAGGACTCTAAACCAAAAAGGAAGGGTGCAAGGACGTAGGGTTCACCAAAATGAACTAGGGAAAGAGGATTCCCCAAGAGGCCCCTAGGGTTTTTCACCTAGAAGTTGGTTGGTGCAATGCCTCTTTCACACTTAGTATTCTTGGTGTTCATTCAAAGGTTAGGGGCTTCAAGTGATGTTTGTGGGATTCCCTAGATGTTGTAAACTAATTAAATAAACTATTTATTGAATGTAAACTTTTGAAGTGCAGAAGTGTTTGAAAACATATGATGATATGCAAACATTAACTAAATGCCCTAAGAAAATATAACCAAACTATTATAGAAACAAACAGAAATGAAGAAGTGCACCTAGAGGCTGAAGATGAATGGAATGGAGGTCTAGAAACCTAAATAATTTGATGTAGAGTTCAGTTGGGACATTTACGCCATTCTAGGTGACCTAGTCCAGTTTCTGTGAAAATCTATCGGAACCAGTTTTAGCCAAATGAGTATCTAGATATATAGAAAACAAATAAATGCATGTATGGTGGGACTAAGTCACCACTAATGGCAACCTAGTCCCTTTCAGCTTTTTGGGAAATTTAAAAGTGGAATTTGGAGGTCTCGGTCTACACTTTTTCCTTCTTCGGGTGTCCAGATCTGCAACTTTGATTCTCGGTCTATAGGTGTCCTTTTTTTGTAGATTTTTTACCTAACCAAAAATGAGATGTCTTCAACAGGTCTTCAATCCATTCTTCAATTGTTTCCAAGCTTCCAAGATACCTAAATCTGAAAACACACAAAGAGAGAGAAGGAAATGTTGATTGTTAGGGATTGGGGGTTTGTCTTGGTCAAACCCCTTTTGAGTAATTAAACCAAATGAATATGTAAATTTAATGAAACATGAAACAATAGAGTGATGTATTTTACCTTTCCATGATGAATGATCTTGAGTTGCAGCAATGGAGGATTTAGCCCTTGAATGCTTCTTGAAAGATGTATTATTGACTTAGAGTACTCAAAAC
Organism: Sequoiadendron giganteum; assembly: GCA_007115665.2. NCBI lineage: Eukaryota > Viridiplantae > Streptophyta > Pinopsida > Cupressales > Cupressaceae > Sequoiadendron > Sequoiadendron giganteum. The sequence goes on from CM021109.1 coordinate 73,371,355, forward strand.
CCTAGCTTGCTTGAGAGAAGTAGTGGGTGAGTGCTTGAGAAGATGAGATATTGAATAATTAATTAGTTAGGGTGAATGAACTAGGGTGAAAAGGATGAGAAAAACCCTTATTTATACAAGTTGTGCCCTAATTTCCCCAAAAATAACACCACACAGGCTGACCTTAGGGTTTAGGAGACAAAATCTCGAAAGAAAGTTAAGTTTATTTTAATTTTTATGCCACATGGGACTAGGTCACCCAAGGTGGTGACCTATTCCACCTAGGCATTTTTAATTGGTTTTTGGGGATTATCAAGTGGTTATTGTTGTTTGTCATGATTGTCTCACAAAACACACTAAATTTGGACCTGTAAGTGCATTAAGGGGTCATTATGCCATAAGAAAGGGTTGATTTAGTGATGAAAAGCCTAGGAAAGTGTAAAAATGTTTTACAAAACTTTGGCACAAGGCTTGGAACGGGGGTAAGAAGAGGTCTAAAATCCATAGGCAAAGGTCCAAATGAGTGAAAAGTGTCAAACAAGTGCCTTGTGTAAATAAGCACTTTCCATCCACCATGGATTCTTTGACTTGTTCTGCATCACCTACCATTTCCTTCTATCACCACCCATCGCATTCCATTGATCCTTCCATCACACATTTGTGTGTGCATCATAGCTTGATCTTGTGTCGGTATCATGTTCCCTCCTAGTACTATTTGGCACATTCCTAAGGTCATTTTGTCCTACCTATAACGAGGTAGTCTATCAAATAACGTCGGGGGAATATTCTTATACCTTCATTGGATCGGATTCGTGTATATCCTTAAAATTAGAAAAATCCAAAAACATTCATTAAATCCTTAAAAATTCAAAAACATTCATAAAATCCTTAAAAATCCAAAAACATTTAAATAACTCAAAAATCTAAAAACATCTAAAACATATCAAAAATAGGTCAAAATTTAGAAAAGGTCAAAAACAAAGTTTTCATGTCAAACTACATCATCTCTGAGCTTGAACGTAGGCAAGGCTGATCATTGATTAGCCCCAGAGACATTAGGTCAATCCTTTCGGAGTTCATCATAATAAACTGACAATCCAACATGTTCATATTTTCATCAATAAGCAAAGTTGTCAATCAAACTATGTGGTCTCTATGTGTATAACGTAGGCAAGACTAATCTTTGATCAGCCCCTGAGGCCCCTATGATAGGTCTTTAGGTTAGGTTCTTGGTCAAAATCTCAGAAAATACCAAAAACATTGGAAATTTTGAAAATCAAAACATTTGTAAAATATCTCAAAAATAGAAAAACAACCTCAAAACATTTTAAAATACCAAAACCATTCAAAAAACCCAAAATCCTCCATATCATTTCAACATTCACCCACAATAAACATCAACTCACAATAAATCAATCGTCATCCCCCAACCTTTGGAAAAATCATCAAAAACAGGTTTAGCAAATAGAAAGTGAAAACTCAAACGTCAAGGTTTCAAATCTAGGTCAGTAGGTAAACAAGTTGGTTAATTCTTGGTATCACTAGCCCATCATCTAGTTAATTCCAAAATCATTTCCTAGGATGCATCCTTCCTAGAATGGACATCAACATTAGGCACCACCGCAGTTTAGTCTTGGCTAGAGGTTTGAAGAACATTGACTCAAGTTTGTGTACTTGATCTTTTCTTTTGATTTATCTTATTGCACTCATTCCAATGACCTCTCAATGATGTCTAATCAATACGATTTAGAGAGAAAGGATCGGGGCATTGATCATTATCTTTTGTTTTCTATGCTTTTTGGATATTCTTATAATATAACCTTGGTCATGCAAATTTTGTTCATTTTCTAGGGAGGATGTTTTGGATACCTCGTTGGCTATTACATGGGGAGGTCTTTCCTTTCTATGTTTTGTTCTGAGATGTTCGAAATGTATGAAGTACATTCTAATAAGGTTTTGTATGTTGGCTGTGAACAAGGATACTCCTATCTGTTTGTCGATTCAAAGTCCATCTCACTAGATACAATGCCATCCTGGTTGTCTATACCTTGATGCATCATATCTATGTATGTTATCAAACATAAGGAAATTTATTCTCTTTACATCCCCAATCCCTAGATAAGCAATACATCATCATCACTCATCATCATATCTAATAAAGTCTCAATGACTCATAGACTTGTTGGACTTCTACATGATCTCAGATCAAGGTTTGATTTCTCTCATTCTTCTATTGTCTTTTACACTAACATGCTATCATAACATCAATGCATCCATCCTGCATTCATAAAACATCAACATACTCATCCTACTTACTCATACATATCATCATAATAGGAAACATCATCCATCTCTCATGCATTGCATCATCATTTCAGTTGTTTAGGATAAAATATGTTTCTTATTCTAAGCACCTTAATCCATCCCATTTACATCATCGATATCATATAGATCTGATAGTCTAACCATTCATACATCCATCTTGAACCTCTTTGTCATGAGATCGACCCTAAAATCAAACTCTTTGCTCGATCTCTCGAGGGGGCAGTGTACTAGCATACTTCTTTCCACTGGGGCATCCAAAATAATCGAGAGTTTTTTGAATTTCAATCTTGACAACATCATTCTTTGAACCAACAAAGCAGGTACATTGCTTCAAAGAGGGGCTAAATTTAGACATGCAAATAATCCTAACTGACATAGTGCATCCAATTCCAATCAATTATCATTAAATTCCTCTATTAATCAAATAAAGTAGTTTATTGGATTAATTCACCTATATTCATCTAATTTAATTAAATGAATCAATTTATCCTCAAAAGCCTCTTATTTGATTAAATAAATCAAATGATTTAAATCAAATCCCTTAACCCACTCAAAGTTAATTAAGTTCTGAATTAATTAACAGTAATCACCTCCTAACCCTCATTACTCATTCTCTAGGTTTTAACTCAACCTTGGTCAAACTAAACCCCTGATTAACCAACCCACTTGCACATGAAAATAGTTTCTTTTAATTAACTAATTACCTCATTTATCCTCTCAAAATCATATTCTATGGAATATTCCTTCATTAACTCCCTTTATTTGACTTTCTTAGCCAAACAATTTTCCTCCAAAACATCTCAACCACATGCATTAACTCCTCTTACATCCTCATTTATGCTTCTGGCATCCTCTCACATCTTCAACCATATACATTTATTTCTCTTCCATCCCCCTTTCCTCTTGCGCATTCCCCAAAATGTGCTCCACCTTCATCCAATGGATTTGAGATAAGAGTCCCAATCTCATTGGGTCTCTTGTAGTCCCACATTCCTCCCATCTCTCTATTCTTCAATCCTTCAACCTATAAATAGAAGCCACAATCATCCACAATCTCATCTACAATCTCATGAATTTGCACTATAGGCACTTTTCATCTCCATTTCATCACATTTTTAAGGCTTGCTCATTATCATTTATCTTATCAAAGGGGGTGGGAAAGGGCATCCTTTTCACATTAAAGGAGCACCACTCCCACTATGGGATAGGTTTGCACATGCTTCTTTATATGCTTTCAATGATTTTATTTGGTATTTTATGGTTTTGTTTGCATATCTACTATGTTTAGATATCTCATAGGAATACTTGGTTTGCTTTGTTTAACTTGAAATATATGATAATGTTTATCAAAGTATAACATTTGTAGATTTAGTGTTTACACTATATAACAAATAGTAAGATATATCATGTTGTTTCTTTTCATGTATGCCTAAACCATGTGGAATATGAGGTGTAGAATAATATACTCCAAAACTAATCAAATATATACCATGGGAAGCATAAAAGGATCCAAATAAGAATCCCCATGGATATTAAAAGGTTGTATGTCATCATGCATAGAAATTCCATGAGATCCCCAAAAGAGGAACCCATAAAATGCAAAAAAATGAGATCCATGTGAAGCACCTATCAAGAGCCATAAGTCGAATGATCTATCAAAGAACATGAAAAATTATGTAGTTGTGTATGATAAGCATGAAAAGAAAAAAACTAGTTTTTAGTCCTATCAATCAATGTATCATCAAATGCATTCATCAAAGTATCACAATAATCTTTATTAGTATAATATGAAAATAGAAATGATCTAACATATAAGGATGCATCTTCATTATTAAAAAATTACCCTATCATTAGTACCTTAAGAGAAATTTCATCATAAGCCATGTCATTATTTGAATCAAAGAGGCATAAACCTCATCATGAGAAGATAAAGAATGAGTACTATGCACCTTACTAAATGCATCATCAATATACCATAAGCAAAAAGATATAGGACTAACAACCTCATGTGAAGGTGGAACGTTCTTCTCTACATCACTATACTCCTCAAGAAAACATTGAGCAAGAGAACCATAGATATAAAACATAATATATCATGAGATGGAGAAAGAATATGCTTCCTAGGTACAACATCAAATGCATCAAGCCTCTAAATGTATAAATGAATATAGAGTTGAGGTGAGAGCTAAGTGAACATTATGAGCCATAAAATATATATCATCATAAAGTATGGTGATATAGGAAATGTGCTTGTTTAGGAGGGGTAAAAGATATTCATGATATAAAAATCTAGAAATGAAAGTGTACACAAGATGGTGAGTGGGTAAATCATAAAAGAACAAAAATTTATAGCACAAACCCTAAACAAGATAAATCACTGAAACATAAATTAATGTGGATTCAACCCCTATTTAAATCTAAAATGATAAATGCAAGCAATAAGAAATATCAAATTTTAAAATTAGGGATATAAAGATTAAAACCCTAAGGAAATCCTATGGGATTTTAAATATTGAGTTCACCATTCTATGTAAGGGAGTAAAGTCATGCCTACATATATATCTAGGGTACAAATCAATGAAACTAAGTAATAGATAGGCTCGTGTATCTATCTTGTGATATTTTGTAGAGATAGGTTAAAGATTAGGGTTTTTCAATTGAAATAGAGAATAGAAGAATACAATAAATATATCATTAAAAAAATATTAGATGTAATAGACTCACTTCCCAAAGATACTTGAGGAAAAGACAACATTCCACACAATCCCAAAATAGGAAACAACCACATAAAACAATCTCAACCTCAAAACATGCAATCACATCATAGCATCATAATAACATGATAATGAGAAAGCAAAGCTACAAGAGATACAAAATCCATATGCAAAGAAGGGTCCATATCATCAAGGTCACCCAAACCTCCATCAAGTAGGTCCTTTCCATAATTAATTGGCTCCCATCCAACATATCAATTTCTTTATTCTCTTATGGATGGTCAACAAGAGATCCTCCACATTGATTATCATCAATTTGAACATTATTGCATTGAGGTAAAATAGTCATTACAACTAGAAAAAAAATTCCTACCATCAAGGAAAATATAACTCCAGTCATTGAGAAGACACCAAAGGAGGATTAGTAGATTATGGAGGACACCGGCCACTCTACCCTACATAGGGAGGAGACAAACATGTGTTTTTCTACTCAATGTAGGCAAGGACCACCGTTAATGGCTCTAAGAACAATGTCAAGAGGAGCCAAAGTGATCATGCATTTGGTCCAATTAAGGTGATCAATTGCAAGGATTGAATGTCAAGGGCACTCATGCAACAATACGTAAGGAATTACCCCAATGATCCAAAATATCTTACAATCCTCCCACCTCCAAGGCCACTTTATTGACCTAAACTTGAATCTAATTAACACATTCAAAGTTATGAAAGACTTGGTGTGAGTAGAAAATTTGATATCAACAAAGTTCTCGTTAAAAATAATTAAATTCATATCTTTCCATTAAGATGTGTAAAATTTATTACGTAATTTAGGTTAAAGTTAGCAAGGAGCTTGTAAGTTTCTCTGAAGTAGAACATTATAAATGTTAAGAAGGAATTTATATTTCCATTTACTTTACATATCAATTCAAATATAATCCTTTAAGTTTTTTCCCTCAGAAAAACTTTTAAAAGCACATAATGGATTTTCTATTTATTTTATATTATTCATTTTTACCACTCATGTTAACCCTGTGCTATCTCTAACATTAAAATACTCGAAGATTCTTTTCATTTATTCCACAAACATGTAGATCAGTAATCACATTAAATTTGCATTTATATAAAAATCGCACCTAAATGGATAACCTTCCAAATACCTTAAATATTTCAAACTAAACATGTATGTAGTCCGACTTCGTATTTTTCCTTTGTTATATTATGTTTCATACGAATGTGTTGATATCATTGTACTCATTTCCTCCCTTAGATGATTGATTATCAAACCATATGATTATTTTATACCTTCTTTGACATATATTGATAGAATGAATGCTTATCACCTTTTTACATCACATTGCAAATTTTGGATAAGAATAATAATGATAGAAATATAATAAAATCCATATTATAGTTACGAGGGCGTGGTTGATAGAAATATATAAAGGCCGTTTTATAGTTACGACTGTAGCAAAAAGATAATATATACAATGTTTGCTGAAGGAATACAGCAGGATAAATGCTTATATTTATCGTTTAGCCTTTTCTTATATATGCTTACAAAAATGTCACGTAGCAAAACTATTAATAATTTGTTGATGACAGGCGACCACAGCATTACGCGTGTTCCAATGAATTTCCGTTCAGATATGAATGCGGGTGTGGCGTATGGCCAGCCCACTCTATAACGACCCGAACGTAGAGTGATCCTGTTCTGGCACGCAACAGATGACAGTGAAAGGAAGGAAGATGCATGTGAAATGCTGTTATGTATATAAGGAGTAGAAACGATGGCAAGAGAAGGCAAGCAAGAGTGTGAGTGAGAAAGTAATCTGAGCAATAAATATGGAGATGAAGAGATGGAGATCATCAGTTACGGTGATAATGGTATTAGTGGTATCGTTAGCAATGAGGCAAGCTGCAGCAGGAAGCATCGCAATTTACTGGGGACAGAATGGTAACGAAGGCAGCTTAAGCAGCACTTGCTCGACAGGCAACTACGAGATCGTAATCCTGGCATTTCTGGCTACTTTCGGCAACGGACAGACACCCATGATTAATCTGGCGGGGCACTGCGATCCATACACGAAAGGGAGCTGCAGTGGACTGAGTAGCGATATAAAGGCATGCCAGAGCAGAGGAGTGAAGGTGCTTCTGTCACTGGGCGGAGGAGCAGGCAGCTACTACTTGAGCAGCGACGCAGATGCCCAGAACGTGGCATCCTATCTGTGGGACAACTATCTGGGAGGCCATTCCGACTCCAGGCCCCTGGGAGACGCTGTTCTCGACGGGATTGACCTGGACATTGAGGGGGGCACCACCGAGCACTGGGGAAGTCTGGCCAAGTACGTCAAGGGTTATGGAGGTAAGAAGGTCTATGTCACTGCAGCTCCTCAGTGCCCATTCCCTGACGCATACTTGGGGACTGCTCTCATGACAGGCCTTTTCGACTATGTGTGGGTGCAATTCTATAACAACGCTCCTTGTCAATATGGTGGGGACTTCGCCGATGCCTGGAAGCAGTGGACCTCTTCTCTTCCCTCTTCTGCCCAGATATACCTAGGCCTTCCCGCATCCTCTGCAGCTGCCGGCAGCGGCTACGTTCCTCCACCCACCCTCATCTCGGATGTGCTCCCTCAAATCCGCACCTCTTCCAACTATGGTGGAGTCATGCTCTGGTCTAGATACTATGACCTCCAAAACGGTTATAGCTCAGCCATCAAGAATTCTGTCTAGTCCCTGTCCTTGTTCTACTCCCTTGCTATCACCATACTATTCTAGGCTAGTATCATCTACAAGCGTCTTGTTTTACACATACCAGGTGGGTACTTTGTATCTTACTATGGGACAATAACATATTGTTAGAACATTTGCGAAACATCACTCCTCTTGTGACATTTGTAGCCAGAATAATAATCTACATCTATAGCATGCTTAATATATAAAAAATTTAACACTGCATTTTTACCAAGGATGCTTGGTAGAATATAATGAAAGATTCAAAACTGAAACTCTTACACAATACTGAAATAAACTATTTCATAAAACCAATAATTTGGTTTAAAAAAAAAACAGCAAGCTGAAAAGACTTCTGTATTAATTTACTGCGTATAAGTCTGTTACAATCATCTCTTATATAGAGTTTTAAAGAGACCAGCGAATAAGCTGTAAGGAAAAAACAAAGCTTGAAAACTAGAGAAAGCTAAAACTAAGGAAAGATGCCATAGGCATCGAATAACAATATAGAAATAAAAACTAAAGGCATACGCAGTTTACAAACTTCTCGTTTTCTTTTTGCATCAACTCTCTTATGTATTCATGTTTTCCATTTCCATTCTTACACCTAATTTTAGGATTATTTCAGTGCTAATCAAATTTTAGTATACCTTTAAAATAATTAGATCTTTTTTACACTCAAAGATCTTATCAATCTTATATTTCTATAACTTTTGCTCCAATATCTTGTTCAATATATCATAGCATTTTTGCAATCATATCACTGCATCAAGAAAATTATCTATGTTGCATAGAATACTCTCGTGATCATATCCCACAAACTGGGAAGATCAAAGCACGAATACTACTGAAATAACTCCTAATTAAAATATTCATATAAATAATTTAAGTCTACAATAATTCAATAAAAATCAACCAAATCATTCATACAAAACAACGTAGATTTGAAATTCCAACATAAAATAAACAGATTTACGCATGTAGAATTGCTAGAATAGAGTATTTGATTCAAATAATTCACTCAATGATTACAAGATTTGTTAGCTGAATTATTTTCTTACAATAAAGATTATAATGATCAAAAATATAGTCAAAAAATACTATAATTGTTAAAATTTTCATATACCAAAATCCAATAAGCTTGAAGCATAGATGCTACCTTTTTGTAAAGCTACCGTTAGGAATCCAAATGAAATTAATCCTTTAAACTCTAGGAAACCTTTCATCCATTTATCTATAGAGCTTAATGGTTTTTGTCCTCAAATTTAATAGGTGAAATCAAGTGCTTAAATATTCAACTTGAAGTTTTTTGAGATGATGTCGAAAGATTATTCAAACTAATAAAATTATCTACCTTATATAGTGGTTGAGTTCATAGCATTGGCTCAAAATTTCTTGTCATTTTATTATATTCAAATGTAGTCTCATTATTGGTACACACTTGACCATGGCAGTGGGTGAAGTCCTCATTCAAACAATGAGGTTTTATAAAATTTTATCCCTAAGTGTGGAGATCTAAGGAAATATATTCCTGAAGGACAATAAATGAATTCTTTCAAGGTCTAATTCCAATTATTTGTTAAATGGTATTTTGGGGTGTCAAGATGCAAAATTGTGGGGATTTATGGATTTGAACATTGATAGGATAAATATGGTAAGTATTTGGGGATTTAGAGGTTGAGATACCTTGTTGGCACTTTTGCAAACATAGAATGTCATTAAAATCCCTAAAGGTCTAAGAGGAAAGTGTGGGTAGAGAAGCAAGGGTCAAGGAATCGGGGTGCTAGGAGAACAAGGAAATAAAAATACAATAGCTTGTAGGAGAGAAGGAAGCAAGAGACAAAGGAATGAGAAATAAAAAAAGGAAGAAAATACATGAAAGTTGAAATCCTTCCCAAAGAAATAATGTGACCCAAACACTGAAATTTAACCTAAAAATAGAATATTACATTTTCCTTATCCATGAGTATCTACATTACAACACTTTTTTTATCCAATTTCTAGTTTTATTTATCCTATTTATAATTCCTTTTTTCTATTTCCAAATTCTAATTTATTTTTTCTTGACCGAGGTTTTCATAAGTATCCACTACCAATCTCACTCACACTTTGTTTCCTTTATTCTTCTATGGATCGGATCTTCATAGATCTCTCCCTCAAAACAAGTAATTAACTTTTTTTGTTACTTTCAATAATTTCCACATGCATTCTATGATGGAAAAAGTATTTTTTATATTCTATTTAGATTTTATGCTTTGCATTGGTTAAACATAGTTGTGTTTATATGTCATCTATCTATTAGTATTTTTTCTCTTGTTATCATACAATGACAACTCTATTTATATCCCTTCAAGAATAGGTTCATGTACAAAAAATAAGATCAAAGCCAAGTTAAATAGTGGCATCCCTCTAATGATAATAGTAGCATTTATGTTTTATTATTATTATTATTATATATATATATATATACTTATTTCTCTAGCACATTATAATCTTTCTAAGGTGGGGGGAAAATGTAATTAAAAAATTGCATACTCCCTAATTCCACTATTATCATTTTGTTCCTATTTTACCACCTTTTCCATTTAGTTGGTTTTTATCTTATTTTCACCCTTTTCTCCCTCTCCAAAGTTGTCCCTATACATTTTCATGACCCTTTTCCCCTCTTGAGATTTATTTATTAATTTTCTCTAATCATTTATTACGTTCCCCTACCCATGCCTTCTAACCATGTTTATCCCATTTGATCAAATCATTAAATGTAACTATTATATTTTGACTTATGTTTCCTCTTTTCCTCCTCAAATATTTAATAATTTAATTTTTCATGACTTATAACCACCACCCTTAGATGCCCCCCTTTGAACTTAAAGACTTTCCTCAAAATTTTGAATTCCTTGGACCAAAAGGATATTTCCCACATCCATACACCCAAGTTTGTAGCTAGGTATTTTCATCCTCCCATCTCAAAAATTAAATGGGGTATGAACTAAATGATATTGGTTTAAACCTACTATATTTTGTAGATATCTAATCACCAAAACTTTATAAATAAGGCCTCTCTCATTTTTACATATTAATTACAAAAATTCTACTTGTTTGTTATGTTGCAACTAATTTTTATAAAATTTGAGGTCTCTACGGTACATTAGATATCACAAGGGTGTTTTAAATAATTCTAATATATGCAACCATTTTTGGAGGACCACAACATTTTTGTAAGAAACTCTCTTTCACTAGATGGCTATTTTCCTTTTTTTTCACTATGTGAGCTAGTTATTCTTCTAATTCTATTAGGCTTTCATCAAATTTTTATCTAATCCATAATTTATCCTCCCCCTACCTTGTCTCTTTCCATCCAATATATTTTCACAAATTTCATATCTCTTAGATACCTTATTTCATCTCCTACCTTATCCTCCCTTTCTAAGCCATGATTTTCCCTAGTTCCCATTTTCCTCCCAAATCCCTTTTGAATTCTATAAAAATTTCTCTAATCCAATATTTTCTATCCCTAATTTCATTTCTCTCCAAATCCATATCATTTTATCTTTTTTATTTTACCATTTGACCTACCTTTTCTATATCCCTTTCACTTTTTCTTCCAAACCCTAATTTTCCTAGTTCTCCATTTCCTTTTCAATCCCTACAAAATAATTTTACTATAGAAAATATCATTTTTTTTATCTTGTGTCTTATGCCTCTTTCAACCCTTATCAATTTTCCTCTCTTTCTTCAATTTGACTTAACTTTTGTATTTCTCATCTCACTATTTTTAAGCCTATTTTTCTTGTTTACATTCACCATTGTCTAATGGATTTTCAATATCTATGTTTTGAATCAATTTAATTTCATGATATAGATCCTATATCAATATTATTTTAAATAATATTTTCAAGTGAGTCCTTTGTTAAAATTCTACTGAAAGACTAACTAAGGAAGCCTCCCATTTAACCATTTGTTTTGTAAGGTTTTCATTATATTTTTGTGTTGTCTAGGTGTAAAATGGAATAATTAGTGAGGAATCCAATAAAATTCCAAAATAACAAGGTGCTTATACTCATGTAAGTCATATGCCAATTTTCAAACAATTTGAGATAGTTACTTAGATCATCTAGTAGGACATTTCAGTAAGACCAAGCCATCCAAATGGGCATTTTGACTCCAATCAAAAATTTCCTTTTGGTTTTGTTTTTTGGACTCAAAATATTTCTAAAAAATGTTTCTCAATATTTAGACCTTATATCTTCAATAAATTGTCCAAAAAGTAGGTAAAAATTAATGTTTAATTAGTGTTTTCTCATCTCTTCTCATATAGTTAAATTGGACCATTTTCATATTTATTATGTTTTCTAATATGTTCCCATAGTTGATAATCATGTGTCCACTATTATTAGCCTCTCTACAAATGTTTAAGGTTGTACCACCTTCCACAACTAGTTGTTACCCTTGGATTATTTTGTATAATTGGGTGTGAGGTTAAGAATAGGCCATCGAATAGGGCATGTGGGCAAGACTAGGCCACTTCCTTGGGTGTATAACCCCATATTACAATATCATTTTCCTCAAAAAGTTTCTAAAACTTCTAGACAATAGTATTATGCAATTTTAAGCATTTTCTTATATGGCCACCTTTTTTTCTAGGTAAGTTTTGACCCACTTTTAAGCTATTTTATATATCTCAATTCAACTCTCTATTTCTATTTCCTATTACTTTTTATCCATTTGCTAGTCCCAAATCTAAGTGTATTTCAATAAGTACTAAATAGGATGTCTTAATGAAAATTTAAGTGTCGTTCATTTAATTTAATTATATATATCAACATAAACAAATAAATGTTTACTCTTCTACTTTACAAGAGCTAGGTTTGGAGTGTTTAGATCCTTTGAAAATGGACCTAGCATGCTTTAAAATCATTTGTAATGTTTTTTGAATCCAAAATAAATCTAGAGTAATGTAAGGATAAAGTTGATTTAAGAAAATCAAACATCTAGATGACATTGAAAATATTGAAGGGTTTACGAAGCATCATTTGGTGAAGTTTGATCAAATATGAGGGTAGAAAGTGACCAAATTTTGAGATTAAAAAGAAATAAAAATGGGTGAGGAAGTTTTTGAGTCCAATTAAACTCAAAAGGAAACAAGGTGAAAGATCTAAGTAACACCTCTAGATATTTAAATCTAACAATAATTACAACCCAAAATATAACCCTTTTAGGTTTGGGTTAGACTAAGATGATACAACTTAAATAACAGGAATCAAAATATTCTAAAAATTAATTTCACAAATTGGGTTAAACTATGATTATTTGAAAAAATAAAATGCATTTAATTCAAAATTTATTCTTGGGAAGTAAAAAAGGAAAGAAAAACCAAAGGATTAGCTAAGAGATATACACAAGTAAAATAAATAAAATTAGACTTAAACATGGGTGAATAAATAAAAATAATGTGAAGCAAATAAAACCAACATAAAAAAAGTTAAATAGAGAAAAACATAATAATAATTATTTTACTAGAGGATTAATTATACTTGGTTATTTGATTTAAAGGGGGTTTTAGGTCTAAACTACACAATTGCAAGTTTTCAACATAACTAAACCATAGAAAAATAGATGCTTTATTACCTAGGTCATAAAACACCACTTTTCCTAGGAGTCTCAATTGGATTGACTTTCAACCTCACAAGGTGAGTCAATTCTCAATTAAAATGACCTAGGAAGGGGGTTCTTTCAGCTTTTAGGGATAAGAGCAAGCTTGGGATGAGGACGACATGTCTTAAGTTGGCTCACATGTGACGTACTGAGTTTTGGGGGCAACCCTCTTTGTCGTTTTCATGTTTTGGCTACTTTAATGTAATTGCTCACGGCATGGTGTTAGCAATTTCTTTAAAGTGGGGGCATACATTTACATTATTTTTGGCATGATTTCATTTGCATTTGTTTTCATGTTCCTTGTGTGATTTTCTTTCTTCTTGCGATGCATCTTTTTCTTTGTGGTGTCATTGGGCTTGATTTCCTCCAAGAGTGTGATATTTCTTTGACTTGTCCTCTCTTATAGACATTAGGCACAATGCTCCCTAAGATGAGGCCTTGCATGAACTAAGCAAAATCCCTTCGAACATCCCTTTTTCTTGTTGCATTTTCTCCTTTTGTACCTTATTAAATTCATGGAGGTATGGCTTTGATATGGTCCCCTGGGGCTCACCTAGTGAACAACTAACTTCACTAGCCCTTATGAGCGTGCATATTTTTTTAATCCCTGTCATAGTCATGGGGGTATGACGTTGATATAGACTTCCTAGGGCTCACCTAGTGGACACCTGGCTTCACTAGACCGTGTGAGCATGCATTTTGTTTGCATAGTGGACATCACGTTCCACTAGTAAACCTCTTTTGGACAAGCAACCTAGACCCAGTCCACCACGTTGGACGGCTAGTCGAAGCTTGATCTGTTGCATTTTTATTTTTCTTTTGCCTTTTTCCTTTTTCCTTTTTTTTGTCTTTGATGGTGTATGTTTGTGATCTGGTTATTGCTTCATATATCATCTGCAAGTGTCTTCCTTTGTGCTTATCTTGGTTTGTCATAGGATCTTAATCCTAGGGGCTTGATCACCCCTCTTGGTTATTGTCATCCTATCTTACTAGAATCTATACATTTGAACCCTCTTGATTGTGTGGTTGACTACTTTAGTGTGAGTTTGAAGCAAGTTCATCCTCTCACTAAAGTGGGGGCTAAATGTAGTGTAGTAAAATGCATGCCCTTGCTTTTTCACACTTGTTTGGGTCCGCCTTGATTTATTTATGCTTCTTTATGGATTAATTGGCCCTATTTTGCATCCGCAAGCCTAATAAACTATATATTTTTATGGAAAATCTTGACAAATATCAAATGATAAGTGATAATCTAATGTTTATGCTTGTGTGTCCTTGATTTGTGGACTGGGACTAAAATGCCACCTAGGGCATCTTTTTCCTCCATGGGTCTTGGGACCCTAATCTCAAATGCACCTAAACAAGTCCCTTTTTGGAGTCTGTGCCCTGATATTTGAGCCTTGGGACTAAGATGCCACCTAGAGCATCTTAGTCCTCCTTGGCTTATTTTCGAGATTCAATTTCAAATCTTGGAAAAATTTGGCCTCCTTTATTTAATGATTTCCTATGTCGGCTTGTTGTGGTGTAATTTGGGGATATTAAGTATAAACACTAGGTTCCTTCACTCATTTCAAATCAAGTCTTTTGTGAGAACATTCCTAATAGTTAGTTGTAGTCAACAAGAGCATTCAAAATAAATTCATCAAGAATTCAGAGTCATCATCAAGATTCAAGCATCATATCAAGGGTTTACTGCATCCATTCATGTTGTTGAGCCAAGATTGTGGGTGTAGCATTAAAGATCTATTTGCAACCATTGTTCACATCATATCCAAGGATCCAAGATCTACATTCTTCATGGCCACTACATGGTAGTGTAATGTCATACAATTTCACCCCTTGCAATTTCACATACATTCTTGCATCCACTTTTAGTGTCCACTCCCTTAGCATCTTGTGTAGGCTTATTTTAGCCCCTACATTAGCCTTTTCCCCTCTCAAGATGCTCCAGCACCCCTTTTTAGCAGCTACCTTTGCACATCAGCATTGCATCGAACCTTGTTCTTTTCATGTTCATGTTGTTTTGTAGCATGACGTGTCCAGACAATAGCGCGTCGCACAGACGTTTGTGCACCGTTCTAGCATCCTGTGATATTTCAAGATTCAAATGACCATTTTTGTGCATGTTTTCCACTTGTCATATTCTTTTGTCAATGGTAACAGCTCGAGATGCCTTGTAACCGCTTGAGAAGCTTCTTTTTGCTTCTCTTCTCTCCTTAAAAGCTATCTTTTTAATCCTATTACTTCTTCTAAGTTCTTCTAGCTTCATTCCAACTTCTAGCTTCCTCTTTTGCTTCTTGGCACCACCCTTTGTAGCACTCTCAAGCTTTAACAAGCTCATTATAACAACACTCTTGGCTCTTGTAGCTCTATAGAAATCCCCATTTGGCTTCCTTAAGCCTTGCAACTCTATCTCCCTTGCCTTATGCTTGCGAGAATCTTGGGATTTCATATCCCCTATCTATTGCGTATTTACTTCATGATACAGGTTTTCCTCCTCGAGCGGGGATTGCTTTTATCACCTCTTTTGTGATATGGGTTCTCCTCCTTGAGCGGGGTTTTCTTTTATCACTCATACTTGGTGGTGTGGGTTCTACTCCTAGAGTGGTTTTTTCTTTCACCACACACTTTGTCCATTTTGGTTCATTTCTCTCTATTTATTTGGCTATCCGTGGAGGTGGGAACACCAAAATAGGAGTTTGACTGAGGCAAACCCCTATACAGCCCTGAAACACTTTCTCCAGATATCATGCATGCAGGTATTGAAGAAATTCATGTGTTCGAGGCTTCATCAATTATGTGGTTGTGAGCATTTCCTTTCTATCTCTTATTCTCTTTATCATTTCTATTTCACTTTATTTCAGCTTTATCACATTCTATCATTTTCCTACATTCTGGAAGTTCTCAATAATTAGATTGCTAGTAGTTACTTAGTCATTTTTATGATATTCTCATTCTCTAGTCCGTACGATATGCCAATGCGCCTCTGGGATGCTAGCGCACCACGCTATCATCTGTATTCCACGTTGTCATCCTTTGGCCAAGAGCTTGTCAGTTCATCCAAAAAATCTTTGTGACCTGCTCTTTCTGATTCTAGAAATCTCACGTTGTTCCTTGAGGTAGTTTAGGGCAGTTCTCCCCATGAGGCTCTCTAAATGAAGAGAACTCATGAGTAGCGAATCCCCCTTCTCTACATTTTGGTGAACTTCACATGAACCAAAAAACTAGGAATTTATTTACCCCTACTTGGCGGGGTCATAACTTTTGACTCGATGCTCGGAATTCAGAACCGTTTCCACTGTTGGAAAGGTCTCCAAAAGAACTAATTCAGGCCCTAAATACAATGCCTTTGGCTATTTTATTTTAGAACCAACTTAAGTTCTGACCTCAAATTCCGCTCCGAAGAACTTCAAAAATGAAAATTACTAGAACCTAGAAAATACCAAAAAATCCAAAAATCTGGATTTCCAATTTTTCTCAGTTTTATCCCCCCAAAATGAATTTAATATCTTATTTTATTAGCTCAATATCCAATTATATTGAAAATTTTAATGATGTTCCATTTGATGCATGTGATGGTGACTTGGCTTTACCCATGTCACTTGGTGTCTTCGATCCTTTTAATGAAATTCCTCTTGTTGTAGAGGATATCTTGTTGCAAGAAGATGAAACCGTTGATACCTTTCTTAAGGTTACTCTACCATCCCTTCATTCCAATGCACTCTCTTCTAGATATGATGCATTAGCGAATGATGAATCTTGTCTCCATTCCAATGCACTCTCTTCTAGAGATGATGCATTCGTGAATGATGAATCTCCTATTTCTTCCAATGCACTCTCCTCTAGAGATGTTGCATTTGTGAATGATGAATCTTATCTTTGTTCTGATGCACTCTCTCCTAGAGATGATGCGTTAGCGAATGATGAATCTCCTTCCACATTTGATCCTCCTTGGATCGATGTTGAGAATATACCTTCAAATAATTATTCCACTAGTTTTGATAAGTTTGTAAATATAGTTTATTTCTATGTTTCCCCTCAAAGTCCTAAGAGACCAGTCATTTACTTGACTCCAGCTTCTCCCTCTCCTAAAAGGGTTTTTTCTATTAATGGTGTTTCATTTGATGATGATTCTCCTAATCTTTCTAAGGCTCCCTCTTACAAAGTGGTAGCCCATACTAATGAGAATAGAATGAATAAACAACCAAGCCTTCTTCAAGCACCTAGTGATTATGATCTTATTGAGCAATCTCGAGTTACTCCGGCTAAGATCTCACTATGGGACTTGCTTCAATATTCTCTGGTTTATCAAGCTATGCTTCAGGAAGCCTTACAAAAGATCCTCTTGCCTTCTTCCACTAGGCCGACATATACCGATGCATTGATAGCTCATATTCTTGTGAATTCATCGAATATTACATTCTATCCGCAAGAACTCCCACCTCTGGAAGTACAAAAGCAAGTAGGCCCTCTAATGATCATAGTTAACATTAATAAGATTGGTATTAGACATACTCTCGTTGACGTCAGTTTGGCACTCAACATATGTGGCATTGATATATTTCCTAAAATTAATATTGATTTATCTTCTCTCAATGCTTCTTCTATTGGAATTCATGGGCTCGATAATGTTGGTCAACAAGCCTTGGGCATGATAGTTTTTCCTTTGAGGTTGGGGCCCATTATTGTACCCACCCTTATATATGTCATGTCAGAAAAATTACCCTATAACCTTCTTCTTGGTAGACCATTGATTCATGCTATGGGTACAGTCCCATCTACCTTGCATAAATCTATTAAGTTCATTTGCAATAATAAAGTAGTCACAGTCAAGGCTGACCCTGATGCTATGCACTTATGTTAGATGGAGGTTGTCGATCAAGTTTTGGTTGTGCCTACTCTTCCTTTAGTGTCTTCCAATGTGTCAATGTTTACTCTAGTAGTACCTACTACAAAGGATACTCTTGAGAAAGATGTCCCTGAAGAAGATCCTTCTGAAGCAAGAAATCTTAAGTCTACTCCTACCTCTTCTCAAGAAAATGCATGTCTTGGTGATGACTGGGGTTCTCTAGACTTTATGTATTCCTTCATTAGGGAATGTAAAGTCGACCCGATCCACTTAGACCTTCCAATGACATCATCCACACCCATTATCAAAGATGATTATTCTTATGTATCACGAGATAGTGTGAACATAAATTGTAATCTTCTTAGTGTTGATCCTCCTTCTGAGGAAGATGATTATGCTTCTGCTAAAGAGGATAATATTGGTAGTCCTGTTAAAGAGGATGATGATGATCCTATAGAAGAGCATGTTCCCCCTTGCTGGAACAATGCTCTTTATATAGATCCTCCTTTTCAAGATTTGCAAACACATTATGGCCTTGGATTTAATCTTGTCTCTAAATATGGTTATGAGCGTAAAGGTTGTGGGCGTAACGAATAAGTCATTCAGATCCCTATAGAATTCACACCTCATAAGCGTAATTTGGGGCTTGGTTGCTCGAATGAACAATCTAAACAAAAACTACAATTGAGTTTTGACATGATGTCCGCTCAACCTCATTCTCATGGATTGGTCCATCCTCCTTTGTGTTCTATCTTTGTATCTGCTTCTTGTGAGCAGTCAAACTTTTCTCCACAAGAGAAAGGGTTTCTTCCTTCTCTTCATCCTATGTCTGAGCAAGAGAATATGTTGTTGAGGCTTCTAAAATCTCGCTTAATTACTCTTTCTCCTCCTACACGCAAGAAATCACATAAATATGATAAAGAAAAACATTATTTCTATGCATACCATCGAGTACTTGGCCATTCCACTAGTGAATGTAATGACTTGAAGGAAAAAATACAACTTCGTGATTCAGGTGCCATCACTCATTTGTTTGTTGATGCACCCGCCTCTTCTTCAAATGACAAGTGATATCGAGGTCTACCTCTATCCTGCATGTTCTAAGTATCTTGCATGGTTCTCCTCCCCTATATATTGGGGGCAATGATAACTTGTTTTGGAGATGTGTCTCCTTCTTAAGGACCCCCTCTCTTCTCTGTGTCTTTCAACTGAAGTGTCCCTTGAGTGGACCCCTTTCTCTTTTTAAGGGTTCTGAGGGACCCCCTTTCAAAGCTTTTATCTCAAATGAATTCATTGGCATCTAGCTTGGGGGAAGCCTAACTAGACCTTAGTTTTCAAATAGTACGTCCCTTGAGTGGGCCCCTTTTCTTTTGAAGGGTTCTTGAGGGACCCCTTTGAAATCCTTCCAATTTTTTTACAATTTGCATGAGTGTTCGCTTGTTTTCCTACGTCGTTGCTTTGTTTTCTAACATATTTTATCTTCGGATTAACATGTCACTTTGCAGGTGCACCTGTGAAGCCGCTTTTTGACTCTGTGAAGTCCCATTGCATCTAGGTTTCCATCATGTGACAGATCTTGGAGGATGCCTCTTTGTAGGTCTATGGGCTTGTAAGGCACTTTTTCTCTGGGTTTACTTCATGTGAGAGATCTTGTGGGATACCTTCTTTTAGGTTTGCAGGCTTGTAAGGCACTTTCATTTGGGTTTTCTCCATGTGAGAGATCTTGGGGGCTGCCTCCTTGCAGGTCTACGAGCCTATAAGATGCTTTCATCCTATGGTATATGCCAATTCTCAATTAGGAGGACCTAATAAAGGGGTTCTTTCAGCTTTTAGGGGTTCACCACCAAGAAAATACTTGGAAAAGACAAATAAGCATTCAACATACGAAACCTAGCTATGCAAGCTAAATGAGGGATGCAAATGATGAAATTATGCAACAACAAGATAGGATGTGTGTACCTAGGAAGTCTGGAGATGTGATGAGGATTCTAGAAATGCAAAGAATTTATCCAAATATGCCATCGGGGACTAAGATTACCTTACTGTTGTCTTAGTCCCGCTACTGATTTTCGGGGTAGATGTGAAATATTTAGATGTCAGAACCAAATTTCAAATAATTTCTAAAAATATGTTCAAGAGGACTAAGACACCCTAGGTGGCGACTTAGTCCCATCTGGAATTTCATAAATCTCTGGATTTAGTCATGAGGGTTGATTTTTTCTCTTCCTTCTTCTCTAATCTTAGGTTCTTAAACTTCCAAATTCAGCCTGTAGGTAAGATTTTGTGAAGATGACAACCTTGCAATGCAACTTTGCAACTTTGCAGTTCAAATGATCTTCAAGTCTTCAACCTAGATCTGCAATCACAAACATGCAAGAGAGTAAAAACTTGTTGATTGTTAGTAAATGGGGGTTTGCCTTGGTCAAACCTCTTGTTGGTAATTAAACCAAATGATGAAATAAATGAAATGAAACATGAAGTATGTTACAAATGATATCACCTTGGATGATGTCTTGTGAAGAAAATTTTTAATATACCATGTAGTGGCCATAAATAATGTAGATCTTGGATCCTTGGATATGATGTGAACAATGGTTGCAAATAGATCTTTAATGCTGCATCCACAATCTTGGCTCAACAACATGAATGGATGCACTAAACCCTTGATATGATGCTTGAATCTTGATGATGGCTCCAAATGCTTTATGAATTTATCTTGAATGCTCTTGTGGACTCCAACTTACTATTAGGAATTCTCTCACAAAAGACTTGATTTGAAATGAGTGAAGGAACCTTGTATTTATACTTAATATCTTGAAATTACACCACAACAAGCCGACATATGAAATCATTAAATAAAGGAGGCCAAATCCTACCAAGATTTGAAATTGAATCTTGAAAATAAGCCAAGAGGACTGAGACATGTCCTTGGTGGCATCTTAGTCCCAAGGCTCAAATCTCGGGGCATAGACTCCAAAAAGGGACCTTTTTAGGTGCATTCAAGATCAAGGTCCCAAGACTCATGGAGGACAAAGACGCCCTAGGTGGCATTTTAGTCCCAATCCAAAAATCAGGGACACACAAACATAAACATTAAATTATCACTTATCATTTGATATTTGTCAGGATTTTCCATAAAAATATATAGTTTATTAGGCTTGTGGATGAAAAATAGGGCCAATTAAACCATAAAGAAGCATAAATAAAGCAAGATAGGCCCAAATAAGTGTGAAAATGCAAGGGTATGCATTTTTTTGGTAGATGGTCAGTGCTCCCCTCGAGATTCGTGACATGGACTAATTGCCTCTCATGGATCCGTTAATTGTGGTAGTTGTATCGGGCATTAATAGGTCAATATTTTGGTGCAATGGAAATTGTGGGCCAACAAGTGGTATCGGACAAAGGTGGTGGGTTTGAATCCCCTCAGGTAACGTTGAGGGGGAGTTTGTTGGTAGATGGTTAGCACTCCCCTCGGGATTCGTGACATGGACTAACCGCCTCCCGTGGATCCATTAACTATGGCAGTTGTATCAGGAATTAATAGGTCGATCTTTTGGTGCAACGACAACTGTGGGCCAACACATTTTACTGCACTACAATAACATGTACCTCCTTGATCAAAATTATCATGTAGAGATGCCAATTATGATGTATTCCATGAAAGAATTTGTTTAAATCTCATACCATGTATGTTATTAGTTCCCTTATGCTTATGCTTTATAAAAACCTCATGTGTGACCATTAAAACAATTATACTTGTCATCACAAACATTAGAAGAATCCTCATCTTTCAAATCCATGTGACTAACCTCATCATGTGTAGTAGATGCCTGATAGTGAATATTGAGTAATGCAAATTATTTAATTTAAACCCTTTCCTTTATCTTCTCTCATTTAATTAAATAATCAAAATCATTTAATTGTCACAACCCCTTTTTCATTAAATAAACTAATTATTTAATGGACATCCTATTATTCCTCATAGATTACACATCAAAATCTAGTTTTAATTACTGAATTTCTAATTTCCTCACCCATCCACTTGCATAGGATTCTCTTATTTGGTTCCAAAAAGGGAATATTCTTTCCTAACAAACTTGGTAAAAAACTTTGAAAGTTGTTACAAAGTGTGTTTGTTTGAATCATTCTCAACCCTTGATGGTTTCTTTGATCCATGTGATCTTTGATTCTCATCTCCTTGATCCATGTTTCACCCTTGATTCATTATTGACCATTGATTAATCCTTTTCATCTTGGCCATTGATTCTTCATTTGCTCTCCTATAAATACTTCACTATTTGGAGAGAAATGGATCCATCTTTTGATAGAAAAAATATGCTATTGAAATTCATACTCACTTGCATCCATATTTAGCATTTTTTAAGAATTTTAGATTAATATTCATCTATATGAGCTTAAGAATCTATTAATGACATCCATTTTAGATTTTTTTTGCATCCATTTCAGCATAAATTTGTATCTATGGATTTCATCTTTAAAATTTATTTATATTTAGCATAGATTGCATCCATTTTATCAAGTATTTTAGCATTGAGCATTCATCTCCATCATTTTAAATAAGTTTTATACCATGTTTCATTCATATCTCATCAATTTCATTGATTTTCATCAATAAAATTGATTGGAATGGCTCATATTATCCAAGGGATTGGGAAAAGGTTGCCATTCCACATCAATATGACACCACTCACCCAATGGGAGAAGATTTGAAGTCTTAGAATGGGTTTCTATTATGCTTTCATGTTGATTTCATGTTAGTTTAATTGTTATTTAGTTTCTTGATGATTTTGAATCTCATTGGGATCATGGCTTAGGGGATTAAATATAGTTAAAATTCATTTGGATCTAGTGTGTTTAATTCATACTATGACTATGGTCACAATTAATATGTTTCATCGATTTGTGTATAAGATTTGAATTTTACGTTTCAATGTAAATGCATTTATCCATAGAATTTCTTTGTATGCAATGGTAAGCACAAAAATACAAACCTTTAGTGATGCAAGCTAGACAAGAGGAAAATAATAAATTTAATTTGCAATAGTTGTTTCAATATAAAAAGTGGAGATTCCATCAATCTAGTGAACTCTCTTAAAATCTTTTGGACATAATTTATTTATGGTTATCCACACTACGATTTTCAATAGGTATATCCTCATTGATCCTTTGTAAACTTAACATTGGTTGTACCACATTGGAATAAATAGAAGTGCTAGAGAAATGATATATATATGATTATTTCCAATAAATCACACTCACATTGCACACACTAGCACATAAATCTAAAAATTAACTATAAGGCTTACAAAAGACTTATCATTTGATGAATGGAAAATCCATAACAAATAAAATTCCAATTTCATCATCTAATAATTTGAAATTCATGTTAGTAATCAAAGCTTACATTTTTAATATACAATCCTATATCGGTTCTTTTTATTCTTTCTTTATTTGCACGAAGCTAGAAACAACGCTAATCTTAAGCTCATTATTGTAATTAAAATGCTCCACAATAGAATTAGCCAAAACAAAATGATAGAAGAATGAGGTAATAAATAAAACCATGTGAATGCATGACCATTTCAGCTTGTTGGAAAAATTGGGAAGCAACTTGTCCTCAAGAAAATAAGTGAAGCATGTAGTTTGAAAGGAAACTTAATGTTTCCAATAGTTGCATGGTGTGATGGTTAAGTTAGTGTGTTTTAATTCTTTCCATCAAGGTTCAAACCCCATTGGGGTGTAATTTTTAGAATTTATAGTGGAGATGAGGTCCCTCATTTGTGACCTCATCGGTTCACAGCTCTAGGTCAAAAGTATTTACCCCTCTTAATTAAAAGAAGAAGGAATCATAATGAAGCAATGGATCGCCTCTACCATCAAAATTTGTAAAATAATTTTCCAAATTCACTTGATGAATGATAATCCAATGTGTCATATGTTAATGGGTTAATGTAATATTGCATTAGTATAATCTTTTATTTTCCAAATCTTTGTTCTTAATCATCAATATGACTATTTGGGTGGTCCAATCTACTTGTCATGGAGTTTAAATAATGCAAAATATCATGCTCAACACACCCCATATACATTTCTATACATATCATGTGCAATAGTGGAGGAAGAGATATCATCAGCTAGTGTTTTACATAATCCTCACATTTACTATGTGAAAAATAGTAAGATATCTCACATTGTTCCTTTACATGTATACCTAAATCATGTGCAAGATTAGGTGTAAAAAATATACTCCAAATGTACTCAAAGATATACCACGAAAAAGCATAAAATGATCGAAGTAAGAATCCTCGTGGATATTAAAAGGTGGTATACCATCATCCATAGTAATTTCATCGAATCCCCCAAAGAGGAACCCTTAAAATATAAAAAATGAGAGCCATGTGAAGAACCTATCCTAGAGACATAAGTTAAATGATCTATAAAAGCACATGACAAAGTATGTAATTGTTATAATAATCATGAAACAAACAAAACTAATGTTTAGTTCCATCAATCAATGCATCATCAAATGCATTTATCAAAGTATCACCATTATCTATATTAGTATAATATGAATTTATAAAAATGATCTGAGATATAAGGATGCATCTTCATTATACAAAATTTCTCTATCATCAGTACCTTAAGAGAATTTTCATTATAAACCAAGTCATAATTTGAATCAAAGATATATCAACCTCATCATGAGAAGATAAAGAACGAGTACTATGCACCTCGCCAAATACATCATCAATAGACCATGAGAAAAAATATATAGGACTAACAACCTCATTTGAAGGTGGAATGTGTTTTTCTACATCACTATACTCCTCAAGACAAGATTCGGCAAGAGAGCTATGTGGAAAAAATCATAGATATAAAGCATAATCTATCATGAGATGGAGAAGGAATATGCTTGCTAGCTACAACATCAAATGAATCAAGAAAATAGAGTTGAGGT
Source organism: Sequoiadendron giganteum (assembly GCA_007115665.2). Lineage (NCBI taxonomy): Eukaryota > Viridiplantae > Streptophyta > Pinopsida > Cupressales > Cupressaceae > Sequoiadendron > Sequoiadendron giganteum. Next base: position 73,396,589 of record CM021109.1, read on the forward strand.
GAGAGGTAAGTGAACATAGTGATCCATAAAAGATATATATCATCATAAAGTAAGGTTCTATAGGAAATGTGCTTGCTTAGGGAGGGGTAAAAGACATCCATGATATAAAGATCTAGAAATGAAAGTGCTCACAAGATGGTGGGTGGGCAAAGTATAAGAGAATTAAAAGTTATAGAACAAACCCTAATCAAGATAAATCAATGAAACATAAATGAATGTGAATCCAACCCCCATTTAAATCTAAAATAATAAATGTAAACAATAAGAAGTATCGAATATAAAAATTAGATATGTAAAGGTTAAAACACTAAGGAAACCCTATGGGAGTTTAAATATTGATTTCACCATTCTATGTAAGGGAGTTCTTTAATATAATGTGATTTGGATTCAAGAGTTCTTTATTTAGTTAACTAAGTGCTTTTCTATTAACTGAAGTGAGCGATTATTAGGGTTGCTCCTATATAGCACTCAACCCTCATTATCTTATCACTGTGGAGATTACTCATATGTTCTCTCGAACTCTCAACCTTTGATGACTCTTGCTTTCCTTGAATATTCTTGAGGATCATTCTTTAGCTTTTTCTTGTTGAGGAATATAGCAATTCTTTGTTTGTATATGTCTATCATGGAAGGTGTCTTTGTTCGTTGTTTGATCTTGTGGCTCGTGTTTTTCACAATTCTAACATAGTATTAGAGTGTGGATTCATCAAACCCCTTCTTGATTTATGAGAAAAAAAAATTCAACAAGGGTTACAAGCTTCAAATATGGAATCCCTTTTGCTTTTTTTGCAAGTTTTGGAGGTGGGAAACATTTTGTGCATCTAGGATCAAAACAGAGTCTTTCGTTGGATTCATAGCTGTCGGGAAAGTCAAAATTGCCTTTAGTTTGGCCTAATTTTGATTCATAAGGTCAGGTCTATGAGGGTTTCAAGCGGTTGTTTTTTTTCTGGATCTGAAGGGTAGTTGTGATTTCGGTGCATTTTGGTGTAAAAAGGACCTCGTTGTTGGATTCAGGAGGCCGGTTCGACAAATTTTGATATATAACTCAACCTATTTCGGTGTGGAGAGCTTCTAATGCAAAAAAATTATATAGGGACCCATTCAACCCTTGTACGGATTTACGTGCACAAAGCTCAAAGAAAATCATTTCTTTTTTTAATAAGCTCGGCTTTTATTTTTTTTTATTCCTTTCTAGAAATTTTTAAAAATAAAAAATATTAAAAATAACATAGGTTTTTTTTTTTTTTTTAAAAGTATTAAAAAAATTATTAAATGTGCAAGTACTCGAGGTACCTGCCCCCTGCCACGGTAGGGTGGCAGGCCCTCAGGCCCCGTCCCACATGAGGAGGATACCTGTGGGGGTACTGCCCCCTGCCAATGGTAGGTAGCGGCCCCCTCGAGCACCCCACCCATGGGCTTGGCCTGGGGTGGACTCGCCCCCCACTGCCCCAATGATTTTTTTTTAATAGAAATTTTCATCTATTTTTTAAAACAAAAATAGATATAAAGTTTTTTTAGCTTTTTTTACTTTTATAAAAAAAAATTAAAAAAGCAAAAATCCATGCAATTTTTTTTGCAAAATAAATCAAAATGCATTGTACCTGGAGGAATTTTTTTCCCGGCACCTCTAAAATTGGTGGACCTCTATTTTTTGACGATTTTTTGCTAAATTTGGTAGAGATGCTCTTTTGCCCTGCTTAGCCCCTCTCCGCTGGGCTTTTTAGTTTTGCACCTCATGTTCCAGAGGCCATATCTCAGCCATATGGTGGTCTTTTCTAGTGTAATTTATTTTCAAATGGGGTAGAATTTCGTTCTCTTCGCAGTGGTGTAGGTAGTTTTTAGTTTTGACTTCTAGTTTTTTCTAGAATTATATTTTATCAATGTTGTTGCTATTCAAATCATGTTTTGGAGACTTCGATGGGTCATATTTTCTGCATCCAAACTCCCTTTTGGGTGTCATTCTTTTCAATGTGTGTTTTTTCATGTACTTCATCAAGGTGCTACCAGTTTCCTCATTTTATATTAGAGAATTGTATTTTCAGCATGTAGTCCTTTCTTAGACATTATGGGCTTCCACTGTATGCATTTTTTCTTTTGTAGACACATTGAGATAAAGTGTCATTCTAGTGTATACCTTTTTGGGGATTTTGCACATCCTATTGTGCTTTTTGTAATCACACTATGATATAAAGTGTCGTGGGGGGGTTGATGTTTTCCTTTGGTTTTCTATCACGCCTTTTTTAAGTGAGTGTCCCTTCCACAACAGTAGTGAATCCTAGTGATTCTTGCCTCATGCATGTGTGCCTTAGTTTGCACACCATTTTATTTGCAGGTTGTTTCTCCTACATGCACTTCTCGATTTCGCATAGTTTCAGTGTACTTGTCATGGCTCTCCCTTGTCAACATTATGTGGGGTTTCTACTATTGGTGATAATGCTTCTTTGGTTTCATGGTTTGAGTGATCTATCTATCTAGTTCTTATTCATATGTACTTTCAAATGCAGTGTACATTAGCAGTTGGTTACCTTGCATTATGGTGAGATGGAGCATTTACCATATGGACACTCTTGCATTCCTATTTTCTAGAGGTGACCTTCCATTTTCATTTGATCAAAGACTAGTGGTACCTATATTTTCAACTTGCATCTTGCATGTTGAGTAGTGTCATTTTTGGTCACTCATACAGATTTATGTACCATTTGTATCTTCGACTTCCAGATGTTTTTCCTTTGTTTTCCATCCGATTCAAGTAGTTTTGTTGGGGACACTCATGCAAATTATTGTCTCTCTCATGAACAATGTTCTTCAAACTATTGGTACCTATATTTTTGACTTGCATCTTGCATGTTGAGTAGTGTCATTGGGGTCACTCATGCAGATTCATGTACCACCTATATCTTTGACTTCCAAATGTTTACCTTTGTTTGTCATCTTATTTGAGTAGTGTCATTAGGGGCACTCATGTAGATTATAGTCTCCTTGATCTTGACATTTATATCTTCAATTTCCAGATGTTTTCCTTTTTTTTCCATCTGATTCAAGTAGTGTCATTGGGGACACTTGTGCAGATTCTTGTTATCTTGGTCATGATTGTCATTTATTTCAAAAGAGGTTCTTCATTTCAGCACCATGTAAATCATGTCGTAATGTCATAATATCACGATAATGAGAAAACTAAGTTGTAGCACCGTAAACTATCACCCCTGACAATTTCACATGAGGTTTAGCTCCCCCTATATTCCTAGACCTAGATATGCTCCTAAATTACCCTTTTGGTAGTCATTTTTAGGAAATTAAAAAAAAAAATGGAAAAACATATTTAATATTCATTTAACACAAAAAGGCCCAAAATATTTCTTGACAAGGGTGCTACTTCCCTTGTCTAGACTATTTTGGCCCAATTGAAAATGTCATTGTAGATATTTTAACATTTACAAATCTAATTTCATTTGTGGCTTTTGATAATTAATTTTGCAAGAAAATGAAATAATGCATATGAATACAAGTCTTTTTCACCATTTGAGATCCTTGAAAATCTATTGAGCAATTGAGCATCCTAAAAATCAATCAAGAGAAAAATTATCAAGGCCTACAACACTTATTATCCATCAAGATTCTTGTTTTCGATGCATCAAGTTCATATGTGAGTTTATGCATGTTTTATGTATATTTGTTTTGTGAGTACTAACACTTACAACACTTTCTATCAAGCAACCAATTCTCCTTGGATGAGATGAGTACAATACTTCAATCCATCAATGAAACTAGATATGAGTGGTAATTTCTAGCACTTGTCAATCTATTATTTATTTTATCCATTTTGTCCTAGCCTGATTGAGGGTAAGCTCTATTTACATCATCATAGCTATTGTGGAGGTGAAAACATCAAAATAGGGTTTGATTTAAACAAGCTCCTATACAACACAACCCTTTCTCCCCTCTCTTGTGTGCAGGTGTGGAATCTAAATTGCATTTGGGAGAAGATTGAAGACCTAACTTCAAGATCAAGCATGCAAGATCCATATTTAGTGAATTAGGGCAAGTGGAATTACTCATCAACAAACGAAGTTCGGAAGCTAAATCCAAAAAGGAAGAACCTACATATTGGGACCCTCTAAAATTTGTTCACTAATTCTCAAAACCTACACTTCCTGGTCTAGAGTGCTAGCACCCCTATCTAACAAGTTTGAACTCAAATTTATGTTGGGTTCCTTCATCTTTGTCCTATGTTGTTTTGTTGTCAATTTATCTTTCATTTTTGTAATTTTTTGTATTAGCATTAGTTTGTTGTAGCTTCATAGTTGACGTAGGCATACATTTGCATCATCAAATCAAATTAGTCCTTAATCAACATCAAATCTCCATTCCCCCAAAGAAACAACCAAGACCCTAATCCGCCATTCTAGCTCTTCCATTGAAGTTAGTAGCCAAGTGGGTGTATGTGATCAAATTTGGTTACATCGCATGAAAGTGTGTTTTGTACCCTAGATCCCTTTTTCCCACATCACATAAACCACAAGAGCTATAAAATCCATACACAAAGGAGGGTCCCTATCATCAAGGTGACCCCAACCTCCATCAATCAGGCCCTTTCCATCATCAATTTGCTCCCATCCAATAGATCATTTTCTAAATTCTCTTATAGATGATCAATAAGAGTTCCTATACATTGATTATCATCACTTTGAACATTATTGCATTGAGGTAAAATAGTCAATTACAACTAGAAATAATTGTCCTACCATTAAGGAAAGGATAACCTTCATCATTGAGAAGTCGTCAAAGGGGGATTACTAGCTTAGGGAGGACACCAACCACTCTACCATACATAGGGAGGAGACAAGCTTGTGTTTTTGCTACTCAATATAGGGGAGGACCACCATCAATGACTCTAAGAAAAATGTCAAGAAGAACCAAAGTGATCATGCATTTGGTCTAATTAAGGTGACCAATTGCAAGGCTTGAATGTCAAGGGCACACATGCAATAACACAAGGAATTACCCCAATGATCCAACAAAGCTTATAATCCTCCCACCTCCAAGGCCACTTTATTGAGCTAAACTTGAATCTATGTTAACACATTTGAAGTTATCAAAGACTTGGTGTGAGTAGATTTTTTTTTTTCAACAAAGTTCTTGTTAAAAGTGATTGAATTTATATCTTTCCAAATGTAAAATAAAATCTATCCAAAATCATACCAAAATGGAGCAAACTTAGCAAGTGAACAAGCCACATCCCTTAACAAGAAATTATGCCAAGGCTCTTTTTTGAAGGGTTTGAAAAAACCATATAGTCAAGACCACACATCTTGTACACAAGTAAGCCCTAGTTCAACAAACATTAAGCAAGGTGAGCTAGCTTGACCTCCACAATTGTTTTCCAAATAGTTTGAAACAATCTTCTCCAATTGGAGGGAGTTTGGAGACTTCATCCCATATACAAATTTTGAACCATTAATAGATGTGGGGAGAGCCATTTGCAAGTAACCTTTTATAAGAGTATATACATAGGAAGGGGCATCAAAATAGCACTTCCAATCTTTCTACAATAACTTAGTTGATCTAATAGAAACTTTATGGTGATGTTGAAAGGACATAACCTCGATAATAGCATCAACAAACTCTGTCTCTATTGTTCAACTTAAGTTTAACCTCAACTTGCCAATAAGGAATACAAGTGAAAACAAACTTGGAATACAAATCCTCAATGAATCTTATGCCTCTTCTAAAGAGTTTAAGAGCATAGATATCTTAATCAACAGTTTATCTTGGAAGGTGACATTGGAAGAACACTATCGAGATTGTCCGTTAATAGAAAGGCCAATATTGAGACCATTATTGTTTTATGCAAACAAGCTATAATGGCTTCCCAAACCTTCTAAATGCTCTTGGCAATAAAGGTTCTAATAATTTTTGGAATGAGAGAGATAACCAAGGAGTGAAACCCTAATTATTCCAATTGTTCTTCCATAAGGAGTAGCTAAAGAGACAATTTTTCAATAAGACTTTCTAGCCTTCATTGTCTTCAATAGCACACATTATCCACTTGTCACAAAAATGCATTTCCTATCTATGGATATTCATAGACCTACACTAAAAAAATCTAAGTAAACAACAAAAAACCCTAACCACAATGTGGAATCCTTTGTTGTGGTCAATCAAGATTATTTTGAAATAGAAATAGTTCAAAATAAACACAATTCATAATGGAGATCAATTACGATTACTTCTTGGCATTTTCTATCTTTAAACTTTTCTTATTTTGTAGGGTTGAGGTTTAAAGGATCCAAGGGTTATATTGGATCCTCTTGAAAAGAGAATATTCCCTTCCCACATGAGGATGTCTTAACTTTAAGTGTGCAAACACATCTCAATGGTTTACTTAAATAGGGGCATATATTTTTAAAATTGTAAGAGTTTATTTACCTAGGAGATGGTGACTTAGTAAGGGTTATAGTTAGAAAATATTTGTTATAAACAATTTCGCTTAATGTAATTTGTATGGGTAATTTAATTAATTAATCATGGTTGTCATTATTGATCAAGATTAAGAAGTTCTGCCCATAAAGACATTCAACAAGATAAGTTGTGTAAAACATTAGCATGTTTACATGACAACTTAAGACATCACCATATTGCATTATGGTCAAGAATTTGATTTTATTAATGAACTGATTCGAAATAAAATCCTAACACTATTGGAGCTTTTTTAGCAATAAATTTTCTTTTATGGGCATTACAATGTACTCTTGCTTCATTTACTACAATTATACAGTAAAATCTTTAATTTAACTCAACTTTTTTCCTTATTCATTTTTTTTGCAACATTATTTTTCTCAAAGCATTGTATTTAATAGACCTAGGAATATAATAATCTACAATAAAGACATAGTAATGACATGGTACATACATACATCCACTAGATAATTTTTAATATCGAATGGATTAGACAAAAAAAAATTATTCAATTATAATTCATCTCTACCATCATTTACACACTTGCATATTAGTTTCCTAAACTAATGTAATGATGTAATATTGAATACATTTGTATAAAAGTTGTTAGATCTCTTTGTAAAACAAAAGGATATTACTAAATATTTAAAAATATGACAACCATAAAAGGTTTTGCAATACCCTTAGGGAAAACAAAATAAATTTACCTAATTAAAAAAAGATGTCAAATTTTACTCCATATCAAAAGTCCAAAGCCTTATATTAAGGATCAAGGTGAGGATGCATCACACATCTAAAACAAACTCCTTCCAATAAACATGTCATTTGAAGAATAAATAATGTTAAATGCTATTTTCTATTCAGTTAAAAAAAAAAATCATAATAAATTAATTATGAAATGAGTTTTAGAACGCCAATATTGTGGAGGTAAATTATTCTTACAAGTTCATTATATTGAGTTATATATTTGCCTAAAGATCAAATTACCAACAAGAAATTAAATAAAACTTAGATCATTCAAAATACACCTTTCTTAGCAATGAACATGGCACAACCTTAACTTATCAAGAAACAACAATAATAATATTAATTAATTATTACTTCTTATGCCTATTATGTTCAATGTTTTGAGTCACGATATACATGCCAACGTTCATAACGATAACCATCTCGTAAGATGGGTCTAAGCCTAGGAGCACTTGTACATGTGGTTGAACAACATCCTCTAAAGTTCTCTACACATTCCTGACAAGTCCTGCATAAAACCAACTTTGTTATTCAAAATATAAAAACTCTATAACATAGAGATAAGTGATTTACCAAAAGAAATAAAGAAAGATTAGATATGAAATAGTTGAGATCTATTTGACAATTTTTTAAATATGATATTGACCACATAACATAAGATCTAAAAGAGAACATTTTCGTAGAAATTACACTTTTCAAGAAAAATCTTTTTATGTGCATACCAAATTCCAAATCCATGTTGCTTGCTTGGTCCAACCTCAAGTCCAAATTCTAGACCCAAGTTACCCTTTTAGTCAAGACTCAAGTCTGACATGTTATGCCAAGGTATCAAAGAAAAATCAACTATCAAACTAAAAAAAACATAGCCAAAAAGGTTGTATACCCCAAGAAAAATCTTTTTATGTGCATACCAAATTCCAAATCCATGTTGCTTGCTTGGTCCAACCTCAAGTCCAAATTCTAGACCCAAGTTACCCTTTTAGTCAAGACTCAAGTTTGACATGTTATGCCAAGGTATCAAAGAAAAATCAACTATCAAACTAAAAAAAACATAGCCAAAAAGGTTGTATAAGTGGGGTAGTTGTTCTTAAGAATAATAGAAGAAACGAGAAATGGAAAGCCCCTTTCGAAGGGGAAATTTTGAACTTTGATGATGCCTCACAAGGCAATTGTGATCTAGCTATGGCTAGTTATGAGTTTTGGGACTTTGAGGGTACCTTTGTGTTAGGTGGGACTTGTCATTTGTAGCACAAAACTAATAATGAAGTTGAATGAGAACTCTATTAGTGGGAATAATGGTTATGTATTCTAAAAGATGCTATAAATTAATTTGTAGAGGGGATTTGTTGATTGTGGTGGAACACATGGAAAAAAGTCTTCTACATTGATTAGAGACATTGCTTAGTTTGAGAAGAAATTTTAATCTAGAAAAGTAAATTTGAAGCGGTCCACTACTATATAAAGCAAAATAGCATAGTGGATTTTTTGGCAAGGGAATTGAACTATCTAATTTTTTCTCCATTAAAGTCGCGACATTAATTAATGGAAGTGTCTAACAAAGCTTTTAGTTGAAGCTCAATCATATTGATAGATTGGCATCCTATCTTTTCCCTATAGGTATGTCATTATTATTAGTTAAGCATCATAAGTGGATTGTGAATGATAAGTGATAGATGCCTTTCACACATGTAAGTGATGGGTTAGGTCTAAAGATTGTCACCTTATTATGAGAAAGGTTGAATGCTAAAAATTATATGTAAGGCATATGGCCTCTTCCCATATGTTAATTGTACTCTCATTTTTTAACATAAATGAAAAAATATATATTAAAACAACAATTGATTATAAAGTAAAGAGTCTCATGGCATAGCAATTCGAGAGAATTGAGAAATTTTAGATAGACTAAAAACAGGTAATCAACAAGAGAGGAAGGACCCTCAAAACTCCACAAATAGGGCATAAGCACTTCTTCCCCTAAAGATTGTACATGTTATAAGTATTAGAAGTAATGTTTGCCTTTATGTTAAAAGAATTGGACCATCACAAAAACCACTTTAAAACAATAATAATAAAGTTAGTTATAGGGGAATAAAAAGAAAGAACTCTAGAGAATCAACACACTAGTAAGAAACATATCCACAAAAATCAAGAATCTAGAGAGGCATTAAAGTGTAACTTTCACAAAATCACTAAAATCTCTACTCGTGTCCTAGATAGGCCAATCCAAGTTATTTCTAGTTTCAACTTTGTTGTCATTCCACTTAGAAGTTGAATAACTAAAAAGTCGGCAATTTGATTTTCTTCCCATGTAGTATAGTTCCACTGGACAACATTGAAACCATGAATGAAGATGTTGATGACTTTCTTATATTCATTCAACTATCACTCCCAAAAGTGAGAGGAAGACTTTCTCTTCAAATGATCAACCAATATTTTGAATTGGATTCTAAAATAATATTAACAAAATGCTCTAACCATTGCCTCAACAATAATTATTAGAATCAACACCAAGACTACCAACAAACCAGAACTTGCCCTTGCCATTATGATCATGACAGACACCTCCCATGCCATTTATTTTCTTTGAATTTCCTTCCTAAAGAAACTTTCTCATCTTATGGTTCAAATAATAAAGGATGCCTTTTGGAGCTACAAGAGCCATTGATCTATAAACTGGGAGAGATCAAATCACAACTTTAAGGACTATACAAAATATCAAGAGCTCACCTAAGAACAATAACTTCCTCAAGAGTGGCACTGCTCATCATGCACGTGTCATCCACAAACTAAAGTAATGCAGGAGCATCTGAGTAAGTTCGCAATCGGCATCACGCAAAAAGAATATTTCAGTTTGGTTTGAGTTTGCTTTTCATCTTCAAAATACAATTTGGTTTCGGTGGTCTTTGGCAAAGATTAATTGACATTTTTGACATTGATTGTTAAAATGTCATACCTTGATTTTACTCTCAGCAAGTGTTCTTTTTTGCAATGTTTGATGGATTTGAAGAAGAAATCCGCATCATGAAGGATGTATTTTCCAGAATAAAATGAAATACCATGGATGAATATTCAGCCAAAGGAAGATGGAAGGGGGTCGTTAATAAGAAATTAGTAAGAATAAAATGTATATTTATGGAGGTGTAGCATTTTAAAATGGCATATTAATCTTTTAAAACTGAAAAGAAAATAAAATGCAAAATTGAAAAGTGAAGGGGCACGAGATAGAGGAAGAGGCGTGAAAAATGAAGGGGCAGCTAAGAAGTCAGCGTCATTGTGAATGTAAAAAGAATTGAGGGAAAGGAGAATTGAGGGGGGCTGCATAGAAAAGTTTTGAGAGAGGACGTGGGAGATTGGCTGCACTTAGATTAATACGAAGTTGCAGGTAAGAACAAATGTTGAGAATTAAATTTAAATGCATAGAAAATGTGCAGGCATTGAATATAGTTTGAAATTTCAGATTGCAGGATGTTTAAAAGAAAAGCAAATGCTGCGCAGAGATTAGAAAATGAGTCAGTGCCATGGAAGAGGGACTTCAATTGGCGTTGAAGGTAGATCCATATCTGCAATTGGAGAGCAGGTTTGAATATAGTTTGAAATTTCAGATTGCAGGATGTTTAAAAGAAAAGCAAATGCTGCGCAGAGATTAGAAAATGAGTCAGTGCCATGGAAGAGGGACTTCAATTGGCGTTGAAGGTAGATCCATATCTGCAATTGGAGAGCAGGTTTGAACCAAACAAAAAAATAAAGAAAGTCTGTGCAGGAAGAAGAGATGCTCAGCCAAAGAGGAAAGATATGATGAGGAAGGAAACATAGAGAAAGAGTAGATTGCAATCTGGAGGCTGCAACACGTTAGAAGATTAAAATTGTTGCAGATTTTAAATGCTAAAGGGATCGTGGGAATTCAGATAGGAGAGTGGGAAAGAGTGAATGGTGCGCTACAAAACATTAGTGAATTAAAAGTGACCAAGCAGGCCGTGGATAGGAAAAGGGAATAAATCTTCAGACAAGAAAAATAATTAAATAGAAGTAAATGGACTCAAAACTATGCCAGCCGTGACTTGGAAAGAGAGCTGAGGAGTGCAATGAAGAGTATACAGAAGCAATGAATTGCAAGTAGGAGGAGAGAGGATGCAGGGGACATGGCAAGGAAGACTTCAACAGAGTAATGAAGAATTATTTATGAGAAAATAAACCATTTAATGGTAAATGTAAAATGTTTCGACCATTATGAATATTTGAAACTGCAATTCAGTTTAAGAACAGTGAGTTGTTGAAGTGATTTAATGTGTGAAAATGCATATGATAATGTGTTGCCTAGTAGATGAGTTTATATATTGATTTCCAAATTGAAGTCGTTGACAAGTGAAATTGTCACCCAATTATTGTTTGGCTGCGAAATTTAAGACTGGATTGAGTGTTGTTTCTGCATCATAAAGATGGGAAAGTGGATCCATACCTTGCACAATGTGAAAGTCAGAAATAGAGCCAAAACATTTAAGGTGCTTTAAAAACCTGCCAAGTGCTTCCACCAAAATGAGAAAGAGATATAAAGAGAGAGAATCGTCATGATGTAGACCTCTTTCAAAGTGAAAAATAGCAAAAGGAGAACCATTTATAAACCCGGGGACAAGTCCCCTGTCCAAAATGACCCGTCCCTAAAAAAAAAAGCTTACTTATTTTTCAAAATAAACCCAACCCCAGCATTCTTTTTTTCCCATTCCACACTGCGAAATGGAATATTTGTGATCTCGTGGAGATGGGGCCTGTAGCTCAGAGGATTAGAGCACGTGGCTACGAACCACAATGTCGGGGGTTCAAATCCCTCCTCGCCCACAGCAGTCCACTATAGAGAGACTATGATTATCTCTAGCAGTTCTATAGAATATAGAATAAAATGACTATGACTGCTCTCGAACTAGTAAGAGCACTTCAAATACCAATAGCTTCAATTTGTGTTGAAGCTTTGAACTTTACTAAACAAAGGTCAGTAAGGGTCCGTACATGGCGTATACTACTATTTTGAATATGTTAAAGATTCTATTATATAGAACAGTTCTTTGTGGTGGTGATTGACCGCCGCCTCCCCTTGTCCCGAAGGCTTTCCGAAGAAACAAACAATGGAGGGATTGCTATCATAACCTATTATGCTTATAATATACCCTAGAATAGGCATAAGAAGGTGAAGGTCTTTCAAATAACCTTTCCGTTGAATTTTTCAATCGTTGATGCACTTGTCATAAGTTGTTTCAAAGAAACGACATATATAGAGACTTCATACCTTCGTTATTCCTCAGTAGCTCAGTGGTAGAGCGGTCGGCTGTTAACCAATTGGTCGTAGGTTCAAATCCTATTTGAGGAGAGTCTTTTTCCCCAAGACATCCCAGGTACAAGGGGACAGCTGGGGGACGGTCCCCTGTCGTTCCCTTGTTTTCAAAAAAAAGCAGGAAACGGTTCGGAAACGGGGGGACAGGTGGGAGAAAAAAGGGGGACGGCTGACTAAAAGTCTCACTCTTTACCCTTATTGTTTCATTTGTTTGTGAAGGCAAAAAAGGAGCAGCTGTAGGGTTTGTGAAGGCAGCCATTGCAAGAGGAAGAACAGCAAGGTTGTTGTACCCAAAATAATTTTTTTGCTTCAATAAGGCATTTTGATAAAAATGGTCTAAATCTTGTCAAATTGTCATCAAATGTCCATTTTAGGTCAAACCAAGCATGGTTTTTTTGTGGGTTTATTGTCAAGAGGATACTGGTAAATTTTGGAAATTTTGAAAATTAGGGTTTCAGGCCCCTATTTTTAGGAAAACCCTAAAAAATAGGACCTTTCCAAAAATGACTCAAAATCATTTTGATAGGTCGATTTCACTTCACGATCATACTAGTCAAGTCAAAATCATCAAAAAGTCAAGTCTGCTCTGGTGGGTCTACTTCACTTTTTCAAGAGAAAAGATAGGACCTCCGAGGTCAACAATGGCAGATGGCCAGTACCAGGTATCAAGATCTAAGCTTCAAATGTTGCACAAATGATTCTATGGCGAAAGATGCTCAACAGCAGAGGGGAATTTCGAAAAGTTGAAAAATGCAAAAAATAAACTGTCTGGAATGTTGGAAGCTTCGTAGATCACACATGTGCAATAGCGGACGCAGTCAACACATTAGTAGCAGCGACAACGCAATCGACAAACACGTGAACGGTTGGTGTTGGTGTTGTACACAGACGGCAAGTGCGATCGGTGGATGGTGATCGCGGTCAACACTACTTAGACGACACAGTAAACGCAAAGCTCAAGAAGGATGAAAATCATCAAAAATGACTAGCTCCGGAGCCCACTGCACCCCTTCAGGCCAAGGGCGCCCATGAATTCAAGAGGCCAACTACAGTTGTTAACAATTGCTAAATCGATCGTCCTCTTAAGAATTATGCTAGCTTTCCGACAAATCGTCAAGCAAGTTCAGATTCATCGATCACCGGCAAACAGAGGCAGAGGCAGAAGATGCTGAAAGTTAAGAATGTCAGAAATGGCAGTCAAACAAGGGAAATTGCACCCGTGTAGCCCAAGGGCGCCCAGAAAAGAAAGCTCTCAGATGTCAGTCTTTGGATTGGCAATCTCCAAACAATCTTCCTGGCTTCAGCCCAACTTCGCAATGAATCGGTTCACGAACTCAAAGAACATCTCAAACGACAATACTTGTTGATCAAACAAGCATGTAAAATGGAGGATGTAGTGAAAGTCAAAAGAGAAAATGTACCCCTATAGGCTAGGGGCGGCCAACCTTTTGGTCCACTAGATGAGGTTTTCAGCAGCAGTTTTCTTCAAGAGATCTGCTCAGAATCCTTCCAGCTTCACGATGAATCCAGTTGCCAGTCTATGGGACCTGTCAAGCGCTCACAAACGAAGACCAAGCGTGAAACGCTCAAAGTGAAGGCGAGTTGAAGAATGTGAAAATTTGACTGTTGAAGAAAATGCACCTTCCTAGAAAAAGGCACCCAACGTTTTGGGCAATCAAATGCTATTTTCAAGCTTCATAACACCCAAGACGATCTCTTTAGAGTTGATCAGTCTTCACGATGAAATCGTCGGCACAAACATCGGAGCAGTCAAACTTCCAACGACAAGGATCAAATTAGAGTTGTTCGTGAAGGGTTACAAAGCGAAGATTGTGCCTCAAAAGAACAAAAGCGCCCCTGCAGGCCAAGGGCACTTAGAAGTTTGAACCCCCTAAATCAATCTTCTGAATGTGCAATACTAGTCACCCTTTCCGGAATTGAACTGGTTTTCCATTCAATATCTCAGCACGTTCACGAGAATCGTCGATCGCTGGCAGCTACAGATTGAAGCACGGGAGGTCAAATTGAGGAAATTGGAAATCATCCAAGAAATTGGCTAAGTCTAGCAAAAAAAGCACTCTTCTAGGAAAAGGTGCCCAAGAATTCAAGCCATCAGATTCAGTTTTCAAGGTTCGCAGCCCCTAGTAACATCTCTTCAGTATTGATCCAACTCCGTAGTGGATATGTTGGCAAGGCTTCAAGATCAATCAAGCGACTAGAATTCAAGATCAAATGGAGGCTGTCTATCAAGCAGAAGTTGAAAATCTTCAACACTAGCGAGGTGGCATCCAAAGTCACTACCAGTTAGGATTTTTGAAGACTTTCTTAAGCCTAGGCATCGCAAAACTGGTGGAGATTGTTCCAGTTAACTCCCAATCACACAAATAGACTCCTCAATCATGAATTAGACACCCTAACAGATGCTTCAACCTTAGATTGATATATGTCAAGCATCAAGGCGTCATTATTCATTATTTCTTGCAGGTTGAAGAGCTCAAACATAGATATTTTCTCTCCAACACCATTTGAATATCTAATGGAAGCCATTCTCAGCATTCTTCATTTTTCCAATCTCAGGTTGCATAAAGGACGTCTTTCACAAGATTTCATCACCAGGCATCATTTTCCAAGGTAACAACTTATAACTTCTAGCTTCTCCCCACACATTTCTTCTATTCTTGTCTTAGATCTTCTTGCATGTCCAAGTAAACAACATTTTTTCATAGATCTGGCCTTCTAGGCATGATCAGCACAAATTTGGCCATAAAACCCACGTGCTAGAATTTTCCAAAAAAGTTGCCTCGTTGCCTCCAATTTTTAGGGTTTCTGCAAAAAGTCACTTTTTTCAAAAATTGACGAACCGGGTTTGATCAACTCACAGGCACCTACAATACCCATGTGCCAAAATTTTCCAAGAAAAAAGAGCTTCTGGAGCCTCTAAAGCTTCTACCCCAAGGGGTTTTGCATGTCAAAGAAAAATTCATCTTTTCGAAAATCCGACGTTGTGGGTTCTTTCAAAAAGATATCCCCAACAAAACCCATGTCTCAAAAAAATTCGTAAAATTTGCCCCTCGAGGAGGCTATTTTTAGCCGCCGTGGAAAGTTATCCAAATAGTGTCGTATGCCCAATCAATCTTCAAGTTTTTCATAATGCAATTCTCTCAGGTTGAATACAAAACCAAATCGGTCTTCATGTTTTCTTGAAGACGGCTGACACCAATTTACACCGAGCACAACCATTGGTTGATTTGGACAATTTGACAAGCGTAGACACTCAAAGTCCATATGGTTTCATACCTCGTATATCTAATAGCCTTTCAAGGCTAGTTTAGAGGGTTGAATACCATTGGAACTCTAGGTGTGCAATGAGTTCATAAGCACTTCTCACAACTATAGTGTTCGCAGTCAAACTTTGTGGTTTCATCATGCAACACTCTCCCATTGAGAAAAATCAAAGAAAACGTCAAAAGCGTAAAGCTGCAAAAGAAACAAAGGTCATCACTCCAGTTACAGAGCCGCCAAAGTTACCAATCAGTGAGCTGCCAGTTGAAGTGTGCAGATATTTCCAGGATTGCTCAAGTAGCTAACAAGCAGTAAACGGACAGTTGAGGCATGTGATGATCTCCAGATGATAAGACAATTAACAATTGGTTAGAGGAGCTGATTACTCAAATTGATGAGGAATAAACTGTTAGTTAGGACGTCCTACCTCTCCAAAAATAGCATTAAAGACAAGTTGTTAACTTGATGCCTCTTTCTAAGTTAACTCGTTGTCCCACCTTTTATGCATGTCTATTTTTGGACACTTTTGTATATTGGAGTTCTCTTTTAGTTTAGAATCAATTAACTAAAGTAGACTTTTCAATTAACTGTTAGGCTACCTACTTTTAGACATAGGAATAAATCTTGCTAATTGGTGAGAACTGAATGTTAACTCAAGGAGACTTTAGGGTTCCCTACTCCTTTGAGCATCTATAAATAAGAGCCCTTTCTCATTATTTTTTAACTTTACTTCACAATAGCAAAACGCTAAGCTGAATAGCCTGCGCTTTTGTTCACTTAGTATATGTTCTTGAATCGTACTTGTTATAGCAAAATGCTGAGTTGTTTGCTTGCGTTCTTGTTGTTCATGTAGGTGTGTTCAATATTTGTTAAGTGTATTTGGTTGATCGCATGTTGTGTGATTGTCCTCTTTCATGCAATTTTATGTTCCAAAAGTGTAGTCTTTGATTGAAGTTGAGATAATAAATCAGGAGAGCCATGTGCCTTTGATCCAAAATTCTCAAGATCTTTCATATTTGTTGTTTCAAATAATCTTTCTTTCAATCTACACCTCAGAAAGAGCACCTCGCCTCCAAGGGAATTTAGAGATTAGGATTATCATTTAATGTTGTTTCTAGTAATCTATATTTCAACCTACACCTCAGAAAGAGCACCTTGCCTCCTTGGGAATCCTCAGATTTAGCTTACCGTTTGATATTTACTTGCATAAAACTTTGTTTTAGGATAAGTCTAAAAGAGCAATGAGCCTTCAAATGCATTCTGAGAGACAGTTTGTCTAAGTGAATCCAACCATTCCCAATTGCTTCTAGACCCTATCGCTCTGAAATACTTGAGGAGCTAGGATAGTTATAGCTTTAACCTAGTTGTAGTTAAGATCTGCAAAAACCAGAGAAAACCTGAACTGCAACACATAGTGTTTTATAACCTTGAGCTCTGCCGCTGAGTAAAAAGATAGGAAATTTAGTTTACTTTACTTTTTACGCAAAAACAGCAAAAGAGGGTGCTTCCCCTCTTAATTGAAGAGCAATTCATTTGTGCATAGTTGTATATTTCCAATACGCACTCTAGAGGTGTGAATTGAAACACTAATAGATTTTTGGCGCACACCATGGGGCACAAGGCATAAAACTTCAAGAAAGCTAACACTTTATTTCACAAGAATGATTATCTGGCATCCGACTGCATGATCCACACAAAAGCAATGGATGATAACAACAATAATGCTGGCAAGAGACGTCCACCCTCATTACCTTGGAGTAATAACATTGGACCTTTGGCTTTTCAAGTAAATCATGAGTTACCTAAAGGGTTAAGGAAGCACTTTCCCTGATTTCACGGTGATGGAAATTGACACTCGGATCAACATTTTGCTGCATTCACAACAGCTTGCACTATCTTGCATGTGCCACATGAAGACATCGTAGTGTGTCTCTTTGTAGAGACTCTTGTTGGGAATGTTGTTGACTAGTTCAATCACCTAAAGCCAGGTGTTATTACAAGTTGGGCAACTATGAGCGAGAAGTTTTTGGCAAGATTCAAGCCTGCTAAAGACAGTCATTTGTTGTTCACCCAACTTGCAAATTCAAAGATGGAGCACAACAAACACATGAGGGAGTTTGTGGCAAGATTTAATCGTCTTGTTACACGACTTTCTTCTACACTTAATCTATCACCGAAAATTCTGACGAGTTGTTTCATAAATGCTCTTCCATTAGAGATAGCCTTCTTCCTCAAGACGGAAAAAGAGACAGTTGAAGAGTATACAAGAAAACACCATCAAGTTGGAGGATAATATGATCTCTTCTGGCCTAATGAAAACATATTCTATCACAGGGCGAGTCGAGATTCTTCGATGAAACTGACCGCGTCCCTACTCCTCCTGCGTCACCTACATCATCTTCCATAGACGAGCATGAAGCTGTCCACATTCCTTCCGAATATGTCGCTAGTCTGAGCAAAGGGTTGGGTGCTTTGGAAAATCACCTAGAGAAAAACCCAAAGGTGGCTAGGGTTCCTAAAGTTATCAGCGAAATAAAAAATATGGTAGGCAAAGACCGAATAGGCATAGAACTCCTAGCTAATCTCATTGGTCTGGCCGAAGCGTGCGCCCCTTTGAACCATGGTAGCATGATACGAGGTGGCCCCTTCGAAGAACATGAGAGATAGTTAGGAGTGTCAATGCCTCCCACATCCATGTACATGGCCGACACGATCCCCTCGATCAGTATCCCTGCTGCTTTTGAAAGTTCTAAAACTGTCAGAGTAAACAGAAACCCTTTGGGTTTCCACCTCCCCCCTCCCATCGTCCCTGGTGGTGGAGGATTTGGCGGGATGATTGGTGGAGGCTTTGGTGGAGGTAGCTTCAGTGACGGAGGTGGCACTAGCGGAAGTGGTTTCGGCGGAGGTCATGGTGGTGGATTTGGAAGTGGCAGTGGCTCCAACGGAGGCGACGCTGGTGGCGATGGCATCGACGATGGTTTTGGTGGTGGCTCTGGTGGTGGTTCCACTGGTCCTATATCTTCTAACTGTTACATCCCCTTTAACTTGAACAAGCTTATGTCAATGGAATTATGGACGTTATGTTAGTTACAAGTATATGCTTTCATGTGAATGTGAAGTGAGAATAAAATAATTGCTTTATATGTTGTAACCATAATAGAAATGATTTTCTCATTTATATATATATATATATATATATATATATATATATATATGTGAATGATTATATTATATATGTGAGTGATTTCATATTCTTGCAAAAAAGAATGAGTCATGTGAAAATATATTAAATGTACATTTAATTAAATGTTGAGAACAATCTAACCACAATTCGTGTCAGTGGATGCAGGATCGTCAACACCGAAGGGAAAAGGAAATATCATCAAGGAGAGGACGTGATTATCAATGATCAATTTTATCATCATTTTTGAGTCGATGTAAGACAATGCATCGAAGTCATAACTTGGCCTTAAATAGTTTAAAACAATTATTATTAAGCAAGTTAAATTATTTATTTATTAATAATCTTCTTTTGAATATATATACCTTAGGAGTGGTTTTGCTGATAAAATATTGAATAATCAATCATAATTATAATCTTCAAGTCATCAAACAAAAATAGTAAACATAAATAAGACTTTAATTTAAAAATTAAATTAAGTGTTGTATGGAGTCGTCGGTGGCAGTAGCTCCCCGCCATTCTTCATCGTGCCTCTGATGAAACGGCCAAGATCGGTAAGCATGCAGTCACAGATTGGGAAAGATGGAAGGGGTTTCTTTTTGGTCGGGGGATATATGGGAAACAGAGGTTTTGCATTGGGGGTTCTTCATCTCTCATTTTTATTTGTGTCTCTTTTCTCTGGTTCGATACTTTTTTTCCCTTGCATATGCCATTGTTTTCTTCCCTCATATCTAAGACATCACCATTTGTTTCGATCTTGGCTTCGTATGCAATACATTCTTATCTTGTTGGTTTAGCCATCGCTGCATTCTCTACACATTCATAGCTTGTCAGAGTTGTCGTTGATTCCTCTCTTTTCCATCTCTTCTCATATACGGGATTGGTAGTAGTAATCTTGAGTTTTTTTTTGTCGGCAAGCCAAAGAGGGATGTAATCAAATTTCGGGTCTTAAACTTCAATCGCTGGGAGGATCCAGGGTAGAGCTCATCGAATTATACATCATTCTATCAGGCACGTAAGGAAATTTTAATCTGTTAATTATGCATCAGAAGAATGGATTCGAATTGTTGATTTTCTTGCATAGGACGCATTCTCAAGGAATCTCTTACCAGTTGGTAGTATATTGAGTTTATTATTGAAAGAGTTTTTCTTATTTGAAAATAAACAGAGCAATCTTGTTCGAATCTCTCTGTTATTCTTCCTTAAACTGAAATATTAACCTAACCACCATCAGAATGATATGTGCTCTGTTCTTCCTAGTATAAGTCAAAAAATCAACCTACCTCTGTATTTTGAATATTTCGGTTGAGCTAGGAAATACATAATTATATCTTAAACTTCTGAAAACTGTCCTTTTCTTGAAAACTCAAACAGATGGACCATGTCAAATAGTATGTCCAAATATTACCGGATTGTGAGTAGTTTGCAACTGATATAGTTTAGGTGTTTTTCCTTAGTTCTCAACATTGAACTTAATGTTTTTAATCTTTGAGGAAGAAAGAAATGAATGAGCCTCTTAACCTCTGTTTTAATTCGGTCTATTTGAAATGAACTTCACCTAAATAAAATCTTATATGGAACCCTGAAATAATAAATTAATGGGATAAGAACATTAAATGTCGAGCAAGGGTGAAACTGCTAACAGCACAAGAGTGTCAATAATGTTAAAAAAATCCTTGGCCAAGGTATGATGCTAGTTAGGCATTGGTTAGCCATCATGAACCAAATATACTTCTAGTCAGAATGATCTTTCTGGTTAGGAGATACCTACAGAGGAAGGATCGATCAGGGGTATAAGTTCATGGCAACAGGCTCAAAATGGCACGATAATATTGATCCTTAATGATTACCCTCGTGAAGGGACAGGTTCTTCAATTGAAGAACACGAGAGACCAGTAGGTCTTCGGTTGGGCAGTAAAGCCCTTGGTGATATTTATTTTTCCCTGGATTCAGAAGAGTTATGTGCAGCATTCCAGCAAGAAGCCATCAAAGCTGTATTTTCTTGTACTCATTCTCTCTCTTAAAATCACTGAAATATATTTTGCATGATTATTTTATAGTTGTATTTATTGCTCTTACTTTAGGAAAGCAAAGAAAAGATAGTTGTTGTTCTTTGGATTTGCAGTTATTTGAAATCAGTTAGTTTTTTTCCTTTCAACTGAAACTGTAAATTTAAAATTAGTTGAGAAATAGAATATTATGTAATTATTTAAAATTGTATTTCTTTTCCATTCAAAATGCAAATGAAACCTTAGCAAGAAACATGTTAGTTTCTTTCAGCTGAAATCCGGTAGTTAGGATTCCTTTCTTAAACTGTATAATAGTAGAGTATTACACTAACGACCCGATTTTGAATACCCTTCTTCAGAATATGGGGAAGATGCAAAACGAGCTGGCGAACCTTGCCCAAGATTCTACCCAGCCTATCTTCCAGCCCTTCTTTCGACATAGCCCATTGTCGGCAGCAATCTTAAACACTTTGTTCCTGCAAGGGGTGGAGATTCCTAAATTCGAGAAATACGGCGGCAAAGGGGACCCACAAACACATGTGTCCGCCTTTAATGCCTTGTGTACCGACTTCTTCCATCATGATGCATTGATGGCCAAACTATTCCCTCGATCTCTCAAGGACACGACACTCGATTGGTATTGTTCCTTGCCGATAATTCCATCTTTACGTTCAACCAACTTGTGAACCAGTTCCTACGACAATTCCATGCCAACATTGGACATAAGATGACCTTCTCTGACCTTGTCCGATGTAAACAAGGGGATAATGAGAAGATTATTGATTTTATAGCGCAATATCAGGCACTCTTTCCACAAATCTCGTACTCATTACCGAACTTTGATGTGCAGAAGGTGTTCATAGGGATCTTACAAAGGCCTTGGCAAGAGAAGTTTTCCCTTATGAAGTACCCTTCTTTCGCGCATTTGTGTGCAACCATATGGGAGTACCAGCAAATGGTGGGTCAATTCGGGGGACCTTCTCGCTTGTCCCTGAAGGGAAGTCCATCGTATCAATCTTTGGAAAGGGAAAAGCCGTTGCGAATGTAGTAACCGTTGTGGATAACAACGGCCTCAAACACGACTGAAAATTGACAAAGTTATCAGAATCTTATTCGTCCATCTTACAAAAGTTGTTGAAGGATAAGATTGTTAACTTGCCAAGTCCTAAGCCCGTTAGGGAACTTTACCCTAGCTGGTATGAGGTGAATGCCTATTGCCAGTACCATCAAGTCAACGACATGATACCAAACGTTGCATGCGCCTGCGTCATGAGATACATCGCATCGAGGACGGTACTATTCGTCTTGATGGGACCAAACAAAATACAAACAAATCAATGGGGAAAGCTAATAGTGAATTTTAGATATACACGGACCCGTTTCCGTCGCATTCTGCTAACATGATTATCAATCCCTCTGATTCTATTACTCAGCGTGAGGCATACGTTAACATGGTTACTGTTACTCCTCGTCTTGCGACCGGTTCGCCGGATATAACATTCACTTCGCAAGATGTACCGACAAATGACAAACCTTCTCCGCTATACATTCTCGCTCGCCTCAATGGAAACATTGCGACTAGGGTCTTAGTCGGCCTCGCGAGTAGAGTGAATGTCATCACGGAGGAGACTCTATTTTTGAACTCCTTGCAAAGGGAGGAATATGAGAAAACGAAGTTCATCATCCGTATGCATGATGGCCTTGCTCTTAAACCCTATGGATCAATAACTCTGTCTAGTCGGACCTGTTTTGCGTGAAGTTAGGTATACCTTGGCTAGCTTCCATGAATGGGATCGCCTCTATGATTCGCAAATGTTTAAAGTTTTCCCATGAGGGTGTCGTGCACGTAGTGCATGACAACGGTACCAGCCCATGGTATCTAGTGGGCGATATTCGTTGGGTCACTTTTGGCCCGCTTCAATCGGTCTGCTTCCTCCAAGAACGGACCTACTTTACAAGAACCATGTTAAGCATAAAAATGGGGGTAAGGGACAGCCGAAACTGACCCTTCCCGTAGCAGAACAGTCAACAACCTCCTCTTCCCGAAAGGGAAAGGAGAAGCTTGCTCCTTCTCGAGCTGCCTCGTGCACTCCCCTTTCTTGGGAAGAGTATTGGATGAGTAAGCATAGTCTTTAACCACTAAGTCCAATGGTACCTACTTGGTGTAAATCCAAGATCAGGATATCAGATCTCCCTACCAAGCCTCTTGGACCTTGGTACTACTTATACAAAAGGCAAAAAGCCCCCCATGGGGAATCCTCTGCATCTCGGCCTCCTACTGCCCCTACTTCTAAAGCAATGAATGGGAAGAGGCCCTCCGCCGAGGGGTTGGAGCCGACTCCCCCCGCTATTTCTAAGCCTATCCCTCTTGCTCCCGTACAAGAGCCTGTCCCTCCGCTAGAAACAGCTGTGGAGGACACTCCCATGGCTGAGTAGGAGCTTTTTGTTCCTTCGCAACCTCCAGCCTCTAGTTCAAAGAGTTATAGAAACCGCCTTGCGCGTGAACGCAAGCGTCGACGAAAGGCTCTCTTGGCTGAGCAGGCCGCCTCACAAAGGAAGGAAGAGGAGATAACTGCCCCTATTTCAAGGCCTTCTGTTGCATCCTCCTCTCTCCTCCCTTTTGTTCCCATTCAAACAAGCCTTGTATCACTCCTGGCTTCCGCTGCAAGCGCAAATGCACCTGACCTTAGAAAGGTGTAGGTATTCATCGCTCCTTCCGTGGAACTACCTTTGTTGACATCCATTTCAGATGTCCCGCCTTTCCCGAATCCCGTAGATATGATTAATACCTCAGTCGTATCTGCTACGGTTCTTTCCTCCTCTCCCTCTGCCCTTCTTGCTTCGTTTGTGGGAAGTTCGCCTCCTCCAACGAAGAAGAAGGTAGAGAGTGGTCCCTCCAACAACGAAGGACGTAAGAGGAGCCCACCTTCTCCGAAAGGTGGACCCGTGTTGACTTATTCTATCCTAGTGACAAAACCAGTCTCGGCCTCCCCTAAGTTCGTCACCGCTCCCGAGTCGCTCGAAGAACTTAGAGGTGAACCTCAGGCGAAATCTCCTCCGACCGTCGAGGTGAAACATGGCACTCCCATTAAGTGTATGTTTAGCTTGGTGGATGAAGTTTCGATCTTGTCAGCGATCTTCGCGAAGTCGTTGACCTTAGACCCACAAGAGCTGAGTGACGGAGACCTTGGAGGTCCTTCTTCCTTAGCCCTTATTGCGGGAGGGTCGGAAGCTCCTCCCCTTAACTTTCCACCACTACAGGCTCGTCCTTCTTCCCCTATGATGATCTAGAGTGGGAAGTTGATGACCTCTTGGTTGACTAGTGTTAGGGGGAGATCCCTTCTTTATCTTTACATTAGATGTGTGTGTGTGTCGTGATGTGTTCCCCCGTGATCGTGCTATATGTGCTTGGACGACCCTTGTCACCCCTATTGGTGCTTGGCTACAGGCGTGGTGTTTGTGTTGTAAACCTCCCTCTATTTGTATCATCATTCTTCCATGTTTGTGATTCACTTTCAGTAAATTGGGGACGATGCAAAGCGTTGGGAGCATTTAGGCTTCCCTTCCATGTTGACCCAATTTTTATTTTTACTTTGTCTTCTCGTGCATTCTTCACATGGCCTGATATAGTAGGGGGTTGATAACAGTTCATTTATATACTATTATTATACTTATATATATTTATGAGCATTTCTAACCCCGAAATATCAGGCTACCCCTATGCCCTTTGTTCGTGTTCTCTTTCTTTTTTGCTTTGCCTTTATCTTTCTCTCTTCTTTGCTTGAGTTGTCCCTCTCATGTGTGACAACGCCGCCTCCACATCACTTGATCTTCAGAAAACACATTCGTTACCAACGAATCTTTTCTTGAAGAACCTTCACACTTCTTTCTTAGAATTACATTCTCAACTTGAAACCCTAATGGAACATGTTTCCTTCATCATAGGTTCGCAAAGAGAGGACTTGGAAACCTTCCTCCGAAGCGGGAACAACTTTGATCTTCCCTTCACGTGGGGGGGCATATCTTTCCTTTCGAATTCCTTGATCAAGTGAACATATTTCAGAAGGATTCCTTGAAGATGAATCGATTCGAGAAAAAAGGCAGCAGCTTTCGAATAGCGCATCCCTTGAATGGACCCTTTCTTTTCAGACTGGGTTCCCAAGGGATCCCTTCGAAGGTCTTCTCTATAATGTCTAGCTTGGGGGCAACCTGACTAGACTCGTTTCCTATCTTTGTGTCTAGCTTGGGGGCAGCCTGACTAGACCTATTTTATATCCATGCGTCTAGCTTGGGGGCAACCCAATTAGACCCACTTCACATCTTCGCATCTAGCTTGGGCGCAACCCGACTAGACCTCGCTTTCGAACAGTGCGTCCCTTGAGTGGACCCCTCTTCCTTTAGGAGAGTTCCCGAGTGACCCCTTCGAAAGTCTTCCAACTTGACAGTTTGCGTGACTATCTGCTTACTGGCATGCGCGGCCGCCTCCTAATGTGTTCTATCTGCGGGTAAACACATCGTCGCCTCTCGACTCTGCGGTGTCCGCTTTTCTCGGTCTCACTCATGTGGGAGTTCTTGGGGGTTACCTTGCAAGTCTGTGGGTCTGTAAGGCGTTTTCCTTGGACTCCTTCATGTGAGAGTTCTTGGAGGATACCTTCCTTGCAGGTTCATGGGCCTGTAAGGCACATTCTTTCTTCAGCTTCATAGTTTTGCAGAGCTATGAAGTCCTTTTCCTATCCTGCACTCTCGGGTTCGCCAAATCGCAATCTGCTTCCTCAACCGTTCAAGTATACATTTCTAACCCTATTACTTCTTTGATCTACTTTACCAGAGCACTCATCAGTATTCGTGCTTGCTAAAGTGGGGGCAAAATGTACAAAATGTATAGGAGCAAATTTGCACCCCTAACGCAAATTCCCCTTTTTCCCTTCTCCACTTTACAAAACCAAATTCAAAGGCTGAATTACACGTAAGCCAGCTGCCTTCGTTCCACTTCGCACCTGTTTTGAGCGTCGGTGGGGGATACCTGTCGAGGACGCCCCGTGTGGCGCGCAGACCTCCACACGACGCACTTACGTCCCTGGCAGATTCCTGCGACTGGAACCTACAAAGGCGTTAAACTTCCCATTGGAAGTCGAATTGTAATGCCCCTCTTCGGCCGACCGACCCAAATATGGTCGTTTTCTTCATCTTTCCTTCAAATTCACTTACTTTCATCCATTTTCAGGCCTCTACACACTCTTAGACAATCTCTCCAAGCATTCTAGCATTCACTTGAAGCATTCAAGCACATTTTTGTACTCCATAGCAGCAACTCCATCACTCCATTACTTCAATAGAGCAAGTGTAGAACAACACCATTGCAACAGAGGCTTGAGTTCCTCTCATTTTCTCCCCCATTAGCCTTCAGCGCTCTTGGTGGAGATGGTAAGCTCTCTACTTTCCTGCTCTATTACATGCTTGAGTTAGCACATTACTATTTTGTAGTGTTTTAATCATAGATTACATAATCGCCAGTTAATCGCCGATTGAAAGATTAATCGCCAACTTTTCAGAGAAACGAGTAAATGCTACTTTTAATCGCCAATATGAACAATGACACTAAAAATCGATTTTTTTTTATTAATCTAAGGCTATCTTGTGTCTGTATCAGTGCAAGACGATTAAACGAATCTCAGCCATCATCATTTTTAGCCATTTTTCTAGCTGTTTTTCGTCATGTTTTTGCTGCTTTCTCCGCCATTGTTGGTTTCTGCTCCTCCAAGCTCTTACGCGCTGGTATTGACCTTTCCCTTCTCCAATTTGGCGAGCTACAGCTTGAAAATAATTTTCGAGTCTTCCACGAAGGTTTTAGAGTATGTTAATGAAAATTACGACGAAGATGTTAATAAAATATTGAGCACATTTAGGTTTTAACATTACGGCATTCTTTATCCTACGTAATTAAGTATATATTAGCATAATTAATATATAATGTATATTTTAAAATTTATATAATAAAAAATAATTATAAATAATATAATTATACTAATTATTATTATATATTATATTCATTAATAACTATTAAATACATATTATAATTAATAGTTCATAATTATTATAATTTTTAATAATACAAATGAGCACTTTTAGTTTTAACATTACGATATCGATAGTTAAGTATATATTATCATAATTAATATATAATGAATATTTTAAATTTTTATATAATAAAAAATAAATTATAAATAATATAATTATATTAATTATTATTATATATTATATTCTTTAATAAAATTATTAAATATAGATATAAAACTATTATAATTAATAGTCAATAATTATTATATTTTTTTATATAATACAAAAAATTTGCCGAGTATTTGCCGAGTCAAAAATTTTGGGCTTGCCGAGTATTCTCCAATTCTGAGTATGTAAACTATGGTTTTAGTGTCCCTTTTGCTTGCATCTTTTCCTTTATCATACTATTTCTATACCTTTCCAAACTTGGCTGTCCGTGGAGGTGGAAACACCAAAACAGGGGTCTAACTGAGGCAGACCTCTAAACAGCCCCCCAACAATTTTTCTCTCTTCTGTGTGTGGGTGGAGATATCTTGGAGCTAGTTGGCGAACAGGCTTTTGTGTGAGATCGTTCTTGTCACCCTTGGTTTAATCTACTTGTTTCATCATATCCGTTTATATGTCTCTTATTTCATAAGTATTATTTTTTTCACTTAGAAATCAGTAACTAGGCTGTTGGTCCTCTAGTGGTTAGACCTTGTCTTCCTGGTCCTTTGGCTGTATAGATGCCAACGCACCTGAGAGACACCAGCATGCCGTGTTGTCGTCCCAAAACCGCGCTTTTGTCCTTTGATAGAGAGCTATCTGGGACACAGAGTTGACCCTGAAAACCAACTCACCTAGTCTCCTTTCGAATCCCATGTTTGCAGAGTAATCGAAGGGCCTTATACTCCTCATCATTCTCATCTCGCATCTCCTAACACTTCCTTAAGCTAAGGTAAGTTAAGGCAGCCTACTGCTCTCGGCCCTCTGTGACCTGGGGCCTTGACGTGGTTGGTCCCCCTCTCTTACACCAAGAAACTCCAAAAAGCAAGAAATAACTCCTCCAAATCGATACCCAAACAAAGCCAAAATGATGCTAAGAATCCACACACCAAAACCTCAAATTATCACATCAAAAAATGTCGAATATCTTCATCTTCAAACACCAAAACCCCTGAAAAACTGAACTCTTTATAAGCTCTATGTGATCCCTCCTGTGGAAACACTCACAATTTGACTAGGGTGGATATTTCACCACCGAAATCAACCCAAATGATGACGGTTTTCGTCCTCAATTCGCAGCCCAAGCAATCTGGAAGAAATCCAGTAACATTTTGTTATGTTGCCATAGTGAAGATGTACAAATGAGAGCCAAAATGAACTTATAAAGAGATTAGGGCAACTGGACTTGAAATGTTTCTTGATTCCAACCTACAACCCATGCCCTTCCTTGAGCCTTTCAAAATTTAAAACATTTTAAATAATTCCTTCTTCCTTGGGCATCCCACTCATAAGGAAACTATTTGCACTGCAACCTTCTAAAATGACTTTAAGTTATTCGCCTAGAACCAAGGTGCTTTTTGAATGACTATTCACCCCCTCATCTTAAGTTTATAAAATAACTTTATAAAACAACTTAAGTGACTGAATAAAACAATTATTAAATATTGCAACCTTAGGCTCTCCAAACTGAATGAGAAATAATACTGTTGCATACATACTAGCCTAGGACCAACTCCTCAAAAATGACTTACTATAAATAGCACTGCTAAAAATAGTAAGTGTGAAACAAACGCCAAACTGAGAAAAACTGAAGACCACTAAAGAGTACTATGACCAACTGAAGATAGAAAATACCATAAACCGGCCACTGCTATAAATAGAAACCCAACACTGAACTCCAATGCTAGTCACTGAGTCCCCTAACCACATCAACTAGCCTATGGGAACTCTAGAATAGGCTAATTGAATTCTACACTGCTCAAGAGCGAGAAGAGGAAATTACAATCTGCCCTTTCCATGATTGCTTGCCCTCAAGCTATCACAACTTAGGATGCTGCAATATTTGCTCACTCTCCCAAGTAGCATCTTCCACTGGCAAATTCTTCCACTTAATCAAATACTCTTTGACCACCCTTCTTCGCAATGTACGCTCTCTGACCTTCAATATAGCCTCAGGGATCAAAATCAACTTGCCTTCTTCATCCAAAGGAGGCAACTTTGTAGAAGGAACTACATTCCGACCAAGTGCCTTCTTAAGGCAAGAAACAAGAAAGACATTATGCACCTTGTTGTTTTCGAGCAGCTCCAACTCATAGGCCACCTCTCCAATCCTCCTGATAACTCTAAAAGGACCATAAAACTGAGGCTTAAGCTTTTTTGACCCACTTTTCTTGAGAGTGGACTGCCTGTACGGCTATAACCGCAAATAAACCACATCTCCAACCTCAAAAACACACTCAATGCGGTGCTTATCAACATATAGCTTTTGTTGATTCTACGCATGTTGTATATTCTCTCTCGGAGACCTCATGATGTCCTGACTCTCCTGTAGAAGATCTTTGACTTTGGGGACCCTACAATCTCCAAAAAGTAAATCAACAAAGCTGAGAGCTTCGTAACCATATAATGCCATAAATGGAGACATCTGAATAGACATATGGAAGGTAGAGTTATAGCAATACTCTCCTAGGTGCAACTACTTAACCCATGCTTTTTGCTGCCCTGAAACATAGTTGCGTAGGTACCCTTCCACCCACTTGTTCACTACCTCAGTTTGCCCATCAGTCTGAGGGTGGTAACTAGTGCTAGGGATCAGCTCCGTACCACATAATCTGAATAATTCCTGCCAAAACAAACTCATGAACTTGCTGTCCCTATCACTGATGATGGTCTTGGGTGTCTCGTGAAGCCTAAATACCTCCCTGAAAAATAAATCTGCCATTTGCACTACTGTAAATCTTTCTGATATGGTAAAAAAGTGAGCAAATTTAGTCAATCTATCCACTACCACATAAATATTGTCCTTCCCTTGCACCTTTGGAAGTCCTATGATGAAATTCATCGATATGCTTTCCCATTTCTGAATAGGAATGGGAAAGGGCTGCAATAGACAAACAAGATTAGTATGCTCATTTTTGTTTTCTTGGGATCTGCCTGTATGTCTTATAATATCCGGGATGACCAGCCAGCGGAATGTCATGGAAAGCCTTAAATATGTGCACTCTCACCTTAGAATCAAGAGTCAACCATATTCTATCCTTGTAATAATGAGGCCATCCCTCACCTAGTATCTATCGTCTTGTAAGGACCCATCAAGAATGTCATTTGCTAGTTAGCATAATCAGCCTCTATTTTTTCCCTCCAATCTGCTGCTATGACTAAAATGGAGTTTTAATGTGGTTTTCTGGACAAAGCATCAGCCACTACATTCTTTTTCCCTTTGACATACTCAATGTCAAAGTCATATCCCTGAAGTTTACTTACCCATTTTTGTTGCCTCTCATTAAGATCCCTCTAATTAAGAAAATACTTAAGGTTGTTATGATCTATTTTCACTACAACTCTAACCCCAACCAAGTATTGTTTGAACTTGGCAAGTGCATGCATGATTGCCAACATCTCCTTGTCATAAATAGAGTAAGCTCTCTCATCACCTCTCAACTTCCTGCTCTCAAAAGCTATAGGGTGTTTATTCTGCATGAGGACTACACCTATGCATTCACCTGAGGCATCACACTCAAACTCAAAAGGCTTAGAGAAGCCTGGAATAGTTAAGACTGGGCACGTGCTCATCAATTGCTTAAATCCATAGTATCCAAGAGACGCGTCTCCCACCCCCTGAGACGCGTCTCAAAGACGAAAACACGTCTCTGGTACCGCACTAGTCCCTTGAGACGCCAAAAAACACTTGGAAACTTTTAATAAGTCTTATGCCGCCTCTCAAATCTCCAGATATAACAAACGGCGTCTCCCGTGAAGTCTCCTGCATCTCCCACCAAGTCTCCACCGTTTTGAGGGCAAAAAACATAAAAACGCGATTTTTAAAAGTAAAGAGGCATCATTTAGCACAACTGGAGGAGACTGGAGAGGCGACAACACTAAGACTGGAGAGGCGACGGCAAAGAAGAGTGAACAAGGCAAGTAATATTATTAGTATTACACTTACAGTATTTTTAAAATTTTATTTTTTGGTTTTCTATTTGCTTGGCCCGTGGGCATTCTTCGTTTGGACCATCTCCAACTCTCCCATGGTGAATGTGAAACCACTAAAATGTCCTTGGCTATCGGCTGGATATCTTCATCTTGTGCACATTATTATAATACAAGGGAAAGGCTGTTAGTGTTTATAATTTTTTTGATTGTTTTACTTAGCATCACCAGTAATCTCGACAAGAGACAATGCTCTTGTCGAGATTACTGGTGATGCTAAATAAAACAATCTGAAAAATACTAATAGCATCACCAGTATCTCCACAAGAGTATTGCCCCTGTTTAAAATCGTGGAATCTAACATTCCACGATTTTAAACAGGGGCAATACTCTTGTGGAGATTACTGGTGATGCTAGTAGCTAGCTGCTAAATAAAACAATCTGAATTTTTTTTAAATAGGCTTGGCCTTGCACTATAATAATGTGCACGAGATTATACCGTCCTGAGGCCCTTGTTTGATTCTCTATAAAACAGTATAACTTGTTTGATTCTCTAGATCATACCGCCCTTCTAGAGATTACTAGTGATGCTAAACAAAACAATATGAAAAATAGGCTTGCACTGTAATAATGTGGCATGTGCAATACCCTACTGTCTTCATCTGCAGACTGTCAAGCAAATTTATCCAACTTTGCATTGATTTACTGATTCATTTTTCTGTTGAGTGTGTTGTGTGTTGTGTGCATTGTGCAATCAATAATCATGATTCATTTTCATAATTTCCTCAAAGACATGTTTTTCTCTGTTTCCTTTTTCATAACTTTAGCTACAGCCATTTCAAATTTTCATGTTTTTGAATTTTCTCTGTTTCCTTTATCATAACTTTAGCTACAGCCATTAAATGGTGGAGCTATTAATTTTTAAATTTTTCTTTCTATAGTTGTTGTGTTAAACTCTAATCATAATGTCTTTTTGTTTTTGTTTTTTTTTTTTTTTGTGTAGAATTTGAATCATTGAATCAAGAATGTTGAGTGGGGGAAACAAACAAGGCTTGTATCCGTTGTGGAAGTATGTTGATCGTGTTAAGGGGCCGAAGGGTTCAAGTGGAACAGCCACGATCTCATGTAAATTATGTCCAATGTCATGGCAAGGTACTTACACGAGGGTGAGGGCTCATTTCCTTCACATACCTGGAAAAGGTGTTGATCCTTGTATAAATGAGGTGGAACGATATGAGGCTGTGAGGGATCAAGAAAGGGTTGATCGTAAAGTTTCTAATATGAGCTCTCACGCTTCAATAACAGGGGCAACTTGTAATGTCCCCCTTTCATCAGTCATCCTATCACTTGCTCATCAGCCTATTACGGAGTCTCGTAGGCTCATTGAGGTGAATCAAGGGGTTCCGTGTTTGGAGGTTTTGTGGTCATTCCTCAATATTTACTATTTATAGTAAATACTATTTTTGGCAGTTAGCAGTTGTCAGTCTTCAGCTCATCATATTCTGTGGAGCAATTGTTCTGAGTTGAGATTTAGCCTTTTAAAAACATTATTCTGATGAAATTCTTCATTTAAAGGCAAATTGTTCTAATTTTAAGTTGACCCATTGGCCTAACGAAATAACTTAAGTTGTGTTTAAAAGTGGGACTTGAAGGGGGACGCTTTCATGAGGAAAATTAATGACTTCTATCAAAAAGTCTCTCTTGCCTTTAAAGTGGACGCCTTTTTGAGAAGTTTATTTCTTTTTTGAAATTAAAATATGTGAAGTCTTTTGGCATCCCATTTGAGAGGATTGAAGAGTCATCCCATCTTCTTTAAAAGTGTGGTTTTGCTCCAGCATTGTTTATCTCATGTTTATGCCAAACTTATGCTGTCAAAATGACTACTCATTTTGCACTTCGAGGAATGTTGACCTCCTCGTACCATTCTCAATTTCGTGTTTGCAAGATAACACTAATTGAATTATTGTTGCTTCTCAAATCAGACTAGCAAATAGAGTTCAAAGATGAATTTTTGGAGTGTTTTACCAATTTTGCAGTTATTTTGCAAACAGCTGAAAGTCGAATTTGTTCACAGCTGAGTGTATGAATTTAATTTTGTTCTGGGCATTTGATCATATCATTCCTAAGGTCTTGGCGACCATTTCCAGCGAATTTCAAATTTTTATTTTGAGTGTGTGATTTTATGTAATGTCCCCTTTTTCACGAGCATCAGAGTTGGGGAATTAGCCTATTTTCCTGACCCTCGTAGGCTAATAGTTCTGGATAGAGGGTTTCTTGGACGGGCACTTGGTCATCAATTTGCAGTATGGGTCTTCGAAGTATGGTGACAGGGTGAATTGTTGTGTTTAGTAGGATACTTGTGCTTAAATTTATGATACTCACCTTCTATTTCACCATCCTCGGCCTAGGGACCATGTGTCTTTAAAAGGAAGGGATCACTTTATATTTTTCAGTTACTATTCATTCATAAAGTGAAAAAAGAAATAACTTAAGTGAATAGCGGTCACTTTTATGAATAGTGTTTTTTAATGCAAAAACTTATAAATAGAAGGAAAATTTCGACCCTCTTCATGAATAGATGATTTCAACTTGTTGAAAACTTGGAAGTGTTGCTTTGGAGGAAGAAGGAGACTAGGGTTTCCTGATTTCTTGCAGTGGGTGAGCCTAGTGGGGCTTGGTTGGGTGTGAAACACCACCTTAAAGTTGCTGATCAGTTTTTTGTGGCTTCATTTTGGAGACACAAGTTGTTGTTTGCAGTTTATTTGAGTCATTTTCAAAGGGTTTTGGACTGCCATAGACTCCATTCACATTTGCACGAGAGTTGTTCGCTTGTGGAGCATTTTCGAACTGTTTTTTGGAAGCTACAGCCAGCTGCATTTCTTGAGGGTTTTAATCAGCACATATTAAAAAAAAACGCCTCTTCTAAGAGGCTGCAATCTCACCAAAAAGGGGCGCCCTTGGTAGAGGAAGCTTCCCATGTTGAATTTGGTTGGGAGAAGTTCGGATCTCAAGAGTTGTGTTCACTTCTTTGGGGGCGGGTACTGTAGCAAGTCACTACTCACAGTGCTTGTATGCCTGTAAGTAAAAATTATGGCATAAGATGTATCTTTTAAAATCTGATGTAAGCCAACTATTTTATGTGATCTACTATGTAATGAAGAAAACATATTTGGCCACTAAATTGAGTAATTACTTAAGTTGTTTCAGTAGCTTAGTTTATTTCAAGCTTTCATTGTATGCATATGCTCTTTAGTACCATTTTGGTGTTATTAGCAAACAAACTCAGAAGCACAAAAAGGGCAAACACAAACTTAAACAAAATCAGACCTACAAACGCAGTGGAAAACAGATCAGCAAAGTGTCAGTACATCACAGTGGTATCAGAGCGGTTTCCTGCCAACCTGTTGGGTGAGTTTCAGTTGCAAAGGTTTTAGTTGTACTTCATGGCTACTCACAGGAAACAATGGAATGTTATATTTAAGCAGTTGGATACCGTAGCGAAGGAGTCACGTCAGATTTCAAAAAGGATGAATAAAATGCTTTCAGACCCAAATTCAAAGAAGTACATATTACACTTCTTTAGGTCTATATCACAAAACAAAAAGGAGAGAGAAGAGGCATCTATAGGAGAAACCTCTAGAAAGCTCTACAATGAATTTGCAGCAGTTAGTGATCAACCTACTGATAATCCTATGGAGAGTACAAAACAGATTTTCCAAGAGGGGGATTTGGATCACATGACACTTCATGATAGCGTCAAGGTTGAAGGAAAGCAAAAATTGGTTGAAGTTAAATCAGTTACATTAGAGCAGCAACATAAAGGTCAAATTTCTTGTGATACCTCATTATATGAATCTCACATTACTTCAACCTATCATGACATGGAATCGGATTGTGGTTCGGTGAACGTTATTCACCCATATGAAAGTCTGTTGGATGTCCAAGATATTGAGGAGAAGGTAAAAATCGATCTTCTACTTAGTGGAGCAGCCACTAGTGTTTTGACTACACCATTTGGTAGATATGAAGATATCAAGCATATGAGGGATGATTTTGTATATTTTGGCAGCGAAGAGGTAAAGAGGTCCGAAAAGTTGAACGAAGGATGGTTGCAAAAAGCCAAGGAGGCTAGATTAGAGGCTGCCAATGCGAGACAACACCTTCAAAAGGTAAAAGATAAAGTCAATCTCACTAACATAGCAAGACAAAGGGGAATAGATAACCTTAGAGGACTCCTTAAGCAGAGAAGGGATGCACTTTGTTCTAATGATAGTGATGAGGTTGATAAGCCTGGGCAATTGAAGGACTTGGTGAAGATTCCAGACATGGGTAAACAAGAACAGTTAGAGGCTTCATCATATGGTGCGAAGGTTGTTCGTAGCCTGGATACTAAGTTGAAGGTGAAGGAGGATGAGATTATTGCGGCATTATCTCATCTTGACAGGATGCACAAATTAATTGAGGATCACCTTTGGGCAGTCCAGTTAGAGAGAAGACAAGAAAGGACTGGAGCCAGATCTTCTCATGATGCTTTGCAGATTGTCAAAGAAGGTATGGAAACAATGAAGACAAATTATTTGAACCTTCTTTCAGACAGAGACACCCTACTTAGCCTTGTTGGGATCTATTCAAATTCCTTGATGAGGGAAGAAGAGGAAGCTGATAAGCTCTCTCTAGAGCTTGAGGACGTTAGGGGTTCTTGGTGAGCACTCAATTAGCACAGTCAGGAGAGTTTCACCTCGATTGCAGCATGAAGTATGCTCATCAACTCATTTTCATCCCACCTACACCAGATTTGAGGATGATTTTGATGGCACAAAGAGGTGGGTGGAATAAGGAGTGCTCTAGTCAGCTCTGGTATGATTTGTCTCCGACTTCAGATGACGATTCCGGATTTAGCAGGTCCTCTACTTTATTCTCCCACGCTGATTATCATTTGATTCAAGACTTGGAGACTTGCTGCAATTTGGAGAAAGGGTATATCCAAGTGGTGCCGCTGAAGTCAGATGGTGTTGAGGTTGATAGATTTTCAGTTTATCCATGCGACTCAAGTATGATACCTGAGGTGTATCAGTATAGTGTTTGGAATTGGCATGGTTTACTAAGTTGGGATCCAGGTGGAGGTAGAGTTAGCACTGTCGTTTGGAGGGGTCCCAGTGTATTGCTTCACCACTTCTGGTATGGTGGAGTTAGGATCAGGGTTGAGAGCATCTTGAATAATACCTGGCGAAAACTCACGCTTTCACAACGAAGATTAGCTCGTAGCCTACAACAACATGGAACAACGATGGCTACGCATGTGCAAGATGCTACTATTGAGTTGTTACATGAAAGTACTCAAGAATTGGGTACTAATGGTGCAGTATTTGGTGTGGATTCATGTCATGGTGAGTCTGATTTTCCAGATCAGACCTTAGAGAACAAGTTTGATGATTCATATGTTGACATAGAACCACAGGATCGTGATTTGGATGGTGATACAGTTACATTGGAAAAGGAAGTGTGCGAAGATACTGTCATATCAGCAGTTTCTACCATACCCGATGAGCCAACCGTTGAGGTACATAGCAGCAATACCTTAGTTGTTGATGTGTGCATTGAGGATAGCACACATGATGTTGTTGATCATGAGGTGAGTGACGAGGACTCAGCCTCTTACTATAGTGCAGATTTGGGTGGAAATGATGAGTCACAGAGGCATCACCATTTGGCGGGGCAGTTGAAGGTTAGCGATAATAAGATTGTTACAGCTTTGGAGCATTTTGATGTTGCTCGACAAATGTTGGCAACCTATGGTTGGAGTACCCCTATGACAAATGGGCACAATAATAGTAGTTTTTCATTTGCAGAGTTTCATGTACTTCGAGAGGCAGTTGGAATTATGAAACAAAATTACCTACAACTACTTGAGGACAAAGATTTCCTTCTCGAGTGGGGTTGCATCTGTCATAAGGCATTGAATGTAAAAGAAGAGGGGGTTGACGAACTCACTTATGAGCTTGAGGTGACTATGGACTTAGTGCAGCGCACCCAGTTAGCCCTTCAGGAGTCACAGTCATGGTTGGAGGAGCTTTCCGTGGAGTTGAGTTTGGCTCAATCTCCACCAGTTGTAGATACAATACAATTACATACTGTGACAGTTGGTGAGGATCGTATATCCATGAGTTGTAGTGAGGATGTGGTTACATCTATCACGGATATAGGTGCGGTAGTCTCAGTTGGGATGAGTACTGTGGTTGAGAGCAATAGAGAACCACCCATTGCATCAGGTTCTCCTGTGTTCAGTACCATAATAGATGGTGCAGAGCAGATTACTGATAGCTCTTGTGTCGCAGTGGTGGATTCCTCTGAGAGTTGTGTGTTAGTACACGAGGCTACTCCATCATCGTCACAGGGGACTCGCAAAGTATCATTGCGTTGGGAGTATGGCTCTCATGTTGATTTGTTTCCCTATCTTGGAAGCAAATCTAATACATCATCCCATGCAGCTGATTTTGGATGCCAGCTTGTTGTGTCCTAGAGTCAGAGTGATCAACTGCATGTTCCTGAGGACAAGGTTGATTCAGCCTTACATCGTTTTTACTATGGGAGTTTGCCATCTTCAAAGGATGGGGTTAGAGGCTGCAAGTACCTGACTCAGTTGTTTGCAGAGGATTACTTGCAAGGTCAGCAATCAGTTATCCACCATGCTAATATGTATCCGACAAGGGTTGCTACCTTAATGTCACAGGGATTACATTCAGGTACAGTGTTACAGAGTGACTGTGATGTCAGTTAGCATGATAGTTGTGTTAGTTATCGCATCCATGGGTGTTTAACGGAGGACAGAGAGAGATTTGGCATAGCGGATGCTTCTAGATATTCTTATCTCTACATGAGAGATGGATGTGAGTTCAGATTGTTTTGGGGTCCAGGTGGTAACAGGTTTAGTGTTGAATATTGGATGCGTCCCATTGGGTTACTTCACCACTCACAACATGATGAAGTTGGGGGCAGTAGAGCGCAGCGGAAGTCAGAGGAAGGTAAACACAACAAACCTTCATTTTGGGTTTGGGATCCTGGAATATTTAGCGCAGTTGCATTTATGCTGGTGCTTCCGGAGTTAGTCAGTGATGCATGGGACATTTTTCAGTTCTTCTTTTCGGCCTTCCAAGGAGTGAGGTTTCTTTGCAGTAGAGATTGCTTGGAGACAAGCAATTTCAGGGAGGGCGGACTGTAATGTCCCCTTTTTCACGAGCATCAGAGTTGGGGAATTAGCCTATTTTCTTGACCCTCATAGGCTAATAGTTCTGGATAGAGGGTTTCTTGGACGGGCACTTGGTCGTCAGTTTGCAGTATGGGTCTTCGGAGTATGGTGACAAGGTGAATTGTTGCGTTTGGCAAGATACTTGTGCTTAAATTTATGATACTCACTTTCTATTTCACCATCATCGGCTTAGGGACCATGTGTCTTTAAAAGGAAGGGGTCACTTTATATTTTTCAGTTACTATTCATTCATAAAGTGAAAAAAGAAATAACTTAAGTGAATAGTGCTCACTTTTATGAATAGTGTTTTTTAATGCAAAAACTTATAAATAGAAGGAAAATTTTGACCCTCTTCATGAATAGAT
Source organism: Sequoiadendron giganteum (assembly GCA_007115665.2). Taxonomy (NCBI): domain Eukaryota; kingdom Viridiplantae; phylum Streptophyta; class Pinopsida; order Cupressales; family Cupressaceae; genus Sequoiadendron; species Sequoiadendron giganteum. Next base: position 73,435,389 of record CM021109.1, read on the forward strand.
GATTTCAGCTTGTTGAAAACTTGGAAGTGTTGCTTTGGAGGAAGGAGACTAGGGTTTCCTGATTTCTTGCAGCGAGTGAGCTTGGTGGGGCTTGGTTCTTCATTTGGAGCTACTTGAGGGTGTGAAACACCACCTTAAAGTTGCTGATCAGTTTTTGGTGGCTTCATTTTGGAGACACAAGTTGTTGTTTGCAGTTTATTTGAGCCATTTTCAAAGGGGTTTGGACTGCCATAGACTTCATTCACATTTGCACGAGAGTTGTTCGCTTGTGGAGCATTTTGGGACTGTTTTTTGGAAGCTACAGCTAGCTGCATTTCTTGATGGTTTTAATCAGCACATTAAAAAAAAAACGCCTCTTCTAAGAGGCTGCAATCTCACCAAAAAGGGGCGCCCTTGGTAGAGGAAGCTTCCCATGTTGAATTTGGTTGGGAGAAGTTCGGATCTCAAGAGTTGTGTTCACTTCTTTGGGGGTGGGTACTGTAGCAAGTCACTATTCACAGTGCTTGTATAGCTGTAAGTAAAAATTATGGCATAAGATGTATCTTTTAAAATCTGATGTAAGCCAACTATTTTATGTGATCTATTATGTAATGAAGAAAACATATTTGGCCACTAAATTGAGTAATTACTTAAGTTGTTTCAGTAGCTTAGTTTATTTCAAGCTTTTATTGTATGCATATGCTCTTTAGTACCATTTTGGTGTTATTTGCAAACAAACTCAGAAGCACAAAAAGGGCAAACACAAACTTAAACAAAATCAAACCTACAAACACAATGGAAAACAGATCAACAGAGTGTCGGTACATCACATTTTATGTGGCAAAATCGCCCCTCTCAAGGGTCGTACCATTTAGAGTGCATTGGGAATTGTGCCAATTAATAATGAAGGCTTTTCGGTGTTGTTTCTTCATCATGGCATGGGCGCCTATCCTTTAGAGGTGCTTTGCATTCGATTTCATGCAATTCAGAGGTATATTGCTTAAGTTATGAGCATTTGATTATTTCTGCAATTGCTGATAACTCATTTCCAGAATTGCAGATTTTTAAAATAGCATTATTTCAGTTTGTTTTTTCTATCTTTCTTCATCAATTCTCATTATGATATGATGTATAAACATTCTATATCTTGGTGCTTGAAATGTTGTGAAATCCTTGTAATTTGCAGCTCTCTTTAAATTTGTAAAAACTGTTAACAGTAGTACTATTTCAGTTTATATTTGCTGCATTATCTTTTTAATTTCACATTAAGCACCCCTTGGATGGTATACCGCCAGTGAGGATAATTTGAATTGTAAACTCTCTCATACCCACTGTCAAGTGGTGAATCCCCACTCCTAAGTGGATGCCTTCCGCAACAGAAGAAGTGCTTTAAATTGTAATCTTTTCCCCCCACTGTTTGGTGGTAGCGTGGAAAGTTCCTCATGGCTGGTTATCTGCCTATTTCATTTCAATTCAGCAATTAGCACTCCACCATATGTTAGCACCTCTCCTGTCAAAGGATCTTGAGTGCACATTCTTGGTGTAGAGTTTAGTCTCTCTCTTTCAGTTGTAATCTTTGTAATATTTGATTCAGTAGATCCTAGGGATCCTCTGACCATATGCCCGCCCCTCCTCCTTAAGTGGTTTTAGGGCACATTCTTGGTTAGAGTTCTTTCATGCACGTTTTGGGTTATGCTAACCTTAACAGGTGTTTGGTTACATTGTAAATGTTCATTGAAAAATCAAAAAATTTGAGAGAGCATATTTCAGGCTGCAAATCAAAATCAGAATATCAATAGAGAGGCAAAGGTGGATGTGTCTTCAAGAGATGTAGCAGCAAAAAGTTCTCACAAGAGACCACACATTGGTAGCTCAAATTCCATTGGCAGATTATTTGATGTGTAAGGTCGAGAAGTGATTGATGCAGCAATTGCATGCTTCTTTTATGCCAATGGAATACCGTTTAATGTTGCTCGATCACCTTTCTATACAGAGATGGTCCAAGCAATCAGCAATGCACCAGCTGGATATAAACCACCTATGTATGAAAAGCTTCGCACTACTCTAATTGATAAAAAAAGTTGATTAGAGCAACAAACTACACCATTGAAAAGAGTGTGGGCTTCAGAAGGATGCAGCATTGTGATGGATGGGTGGATGGATACTAGAAACCGTCCACTACTTAATATCATGGTAACATGCAACAAAGGGCCTTATTTTTTGAAGGCATTAAATTGTTCGGGGCAAGAGAAAAAATGCAGAGTATCTTTTTAACCAACTATGTGACGGCATTGAGGAGGTAGGGGCGTCACATGTAGTCCAAATTGTTACAGATGTTGCCTCTGTTTGTAAAGCAACAGGCATGTTGGTGCAAAAGAAATACAAGCATATATTTTGGACACCATGTTGTGTGCATTCGTTGAATAATGCACTCAAAGATATTGGCAAGTTTGAGTGGGTTTCAGCTCTCATAGAAAAGGGCAGAAAAATTCAAATGTTCACATGTAACCATCACCAAACACAAGCTATTTATCAAAAAATTTCCAAAGTGGAGCTTCTCAAACCAGCTGATACAAGGTTTGCTTCTTATTTTATTCTTCTTCACCGTCTTTGTGAAGTGAAAGGTGTTTTGTGTTCGACGAGTGTTAGTGATGCATGGGCAGCTTGGAGGCAATCTACATCAAATGATGCAATTGAGGTGACAATGAACTCTTTGACACAATGTGACAATGACATTTGGATTTGAATTTTGTGTATTTAAAGTTAATGTTCATTGTTAAACTTTACTACTGCTATTGTTTTGAAAGTTCAATGTCATTATATTTTCAGATTTTCTATATATTATCAATTTTTATATTTAAAAAAAAATGGCATCTCCAAGTACCCCCATCTCCTATTTTCAAAAAAAAGTTGTACTGGTACTCATACCAATCTCCCATACCAGTACCAGTACCAGTACCAGTCTCGTAGCAGCTATGCTTAAATCTATCAAAGGATTGTTGCGCTAATTTAGACCATTCAAATACCCCATTTTTGGTCAAATCAGTAAGTGGGGTAGCCAACTGTGAAAATCCCTTGACAAACCTTTTGTAGAAACCACAAAGCCCGAAAAATCCCTTCAACTATGTGAGGTTTGTAGGTGGAGACCAATCAAGAATAGCCTTGATCTTTTCAAGATCAACGCTAACTCCCTTTGAGTTGATAATGTGTCCAAGATACAACAACTTTGTCATACCAAATTCACACTTGGACTCCTTAGCAAACATAGATTCACTCTCCAAAATACTCAACACCTCATCTAAGTGCCTCAATTGCTCCTCCCATGATCTACTGTAAATAAGAATATCATCAAAAAATATCAAGACAAACTTACGCAACTGTTGTTTGAAGACCACGTTCATGCAAGATTGAAATGTAGCAGGGGCATTAGTCAATCCGAAGGGCATAACAAGGAACTCAAAATATCCATAGTGGCATCTGAACGTTGTTTTCTCGATGTCCTCCTCTCTAACTCTGATTTAATGATAACCAGATCTCAAGTCTATCTTAGAAAAATAGACTACTCCATGTAGCTCATCAATGAACTCATCAATCCGTGGGATGGGATATCTATTTTTAATAGTTTTTTTATTGAGTGCCCTATAATCTATGCACATGCACATAGTCCCATCCTTCTTCTTCACTAGCACCACTGAAGAAGCAAATGGACTCTTACTCAACTTGATATGCCCCATGTCCAGAAGCTCCTTGATTGCTTTTTCTATCTCATCCTTATGTCTCTTAGGGTTCTTGTATGGTGTAGTGATAATTGGTTTAGTCCCCTCCTCTAACTCAATGAAGTGCTATATGTCTCTATCAAGTGGCCTCCCAGAAGGTATACTGCCAAAGATCTTGCTTCGCTTAGAAAGCAAAGCCTATATGTCAAGTGGATAAGTACGTTTATCCTCCTCTGTAACCACGGGCATGACTATACACTCTACGGCCCACTCCACCTGGTCATGTCTGAAAAGCCTTTCCATACGCTTGTAAGAAACAACAAGAGGCCCTCCATTAGATATCCCTCTCAACACCACATTCTTACCCTCTGATTTAAACTTCAGCTCTAAGGTCTGTAAATTGAGAGTGATCTCTCCTAGGGAACTCAACCACTAGATGCCCATCACTACATTTGTGTCCCCAATGCCAACCACATAGAATTCATCCATGAACTCGTGGTTACCCAACTGGATGCTAAGATGTGGAATCATCTGAGTGCAATTAATGGTGAAACCATCAACAACCATCACTCTAAACCCATCAACCTCCTATGTCTAGAGTCCCCTACGTGCTACAAGTCCCTCATCAATAAAATTATGTGCGGCTGTTGAGTCAATCAAAGCTATCATTCGCTGCCTCTTAAGGACTCCCCTAATGCGTAAGGATTCATTCTTTTGAAAGCTATATAGCTGGGCAAACTTAGACTCTTTTGCCTCCCCCTTTTCTACCACTTCTCGAGGTTCTTCTTCCTCCTTTTCATCAAAATCAGATTGCTGGTCTGAACTTTCCAAGCCACTTTCCTCTGCTGAATAGTATTCTATCTAATGTATTTTACCTCCTTTAGCACATATATGGTCCTTAGACCAAGGCTCTCTACACTTGAAACATAAACCCTTCTTTTTGAGGTCATTTAATGTGTCTCCATCAAGCCTTCATTTAATGTGTCTCCATCTAAAGAATTGTGAAGTAGCAACTCACTGGTTGAACAAGTATCTTCTTCTAACTGAACTACTCCTTCATTTGGATCTGCACTTGTGGCTTCTTTAATCACATTACATTCTTTATAGAATGCCTGAATTTTTCATGTGTTCCAAGAACTGCTGTGGGCATATGGCTTTCTTTTGTTGAATGCATGGACGAGAGCAAATCTGTAGATACCCCTTGAACTGTTGCTATGAATTCAAAGGGATTCCAACTTTCATTCTCTTCTTCAGCTTCAGAAATCTCCTCTTTGTTTTCAACAGTCTTCTTCAAAAATGGTTTCAACTTTTTTTCACACTGACTGAAAATTTCATTAACTAACAAATCAGCAGTGGGAGAAATTTGTTCTTCACATTCATACACATTCTTGAGAAAGGATTGGACACTTTCAGGAAGAGAATCAACTTCTTTGATGGTATCAATTAGAACATTCTTAACAGCTGCAAACACCCCCTCTTCTTGCTCACTCCAAATCGAAGTGAAGAGATAATTAAACAAATGGTAAATCTGATTTTCCATCTCTAATTCTATCAGAAGGATGCAAGTTTCATCCAAATCTTGAAAACTCTCCACAATCATACTTAATATGATCTTCATGGTTTCTTCATCATAGGGCAATTGTGGTTCCACAATGCTTATCACTTCCATGAAGCAAGAAGAAATCAGCAACTTGGTTTCTTCATTTGGATGCCTCAGCCAATAGGGTTGATTCAGAAAGGTTACAGGTGCTAACGCAAGTTGCATCTCCTCTGAATGTGATTACTTCACTTGTCTCAAACATTGTTCTATCAAATGAAGAATGTTCTCTTCATTTTCCCTTGACTGAAATTCTTTGTCAAGTCTTTTTCCAGCCATATAGAGAGTCTCTGCCAACTTCATCTCTTCTTCATTAGCCATGCCTAACTGCCAACTTCTGGATACCACAAGGAGTTGAACTAGAATTTGTTCTAACTTTCGGTGTAGTACCGGAGATCTCTGTCACTCATCTACCTAAACATGAAGCGCTGATCAACAGGATGGCAGGATCTTCTGCTCTGATACCACTGAAATGTGTCGACCATTTTTTTTCTTTGAATTGTCACAACACAAACCAGCACTACGCCAATTGATTAGCGTTAGCTTCCAAAGGATAATCAAATGAAATGCACTCTATGCCAAGAATGTGCACATAAGACCCAATGTGGGTGAGGTGCTAACATATGGCGAAGGAAACTGAATTATAACTGAAAGTAAAATACAACTGAATGCAAAGAGGCGGTGAACCAGCCATGAGAGATTTCCACGCTACCACTTAATTAGTGGGAGAATAAAACATTACAATTCAAAACTAATTCATCCACTGCAACAGGCATCCACTCAATAGTGGGAATTCGCCGCTTTTCAGTGGGTGATAAATAAGAGATTAGTTTGTCCTTTCTCCACACTGGCAGTAAACCATCCAGGGGTTACAAATATGTGAAAATTAACACTAAAATATGTAGCAAGTTAAATGACTGGAACAGTACTACTGTTTACAATCTTACAATGAAAAACAACTACAATTTTCAAGTGTTATTACAATCTTTACAAAACACAATGAAATAGATGATCTCCCACTTGATAATCTCTCAATTATTGAAGATAGAAACCAAAATCAGAAATTCAAATAAGTATAAAAATCTGCAAACTGAAATTTTGAACCAGCAATCAATGAAACACCAAAATGGACAAATCTCTTACCACTCTTTGCAAACTCCTTCCAAACTGAAAGCTCTTCAATTCACTAACTAGGCGACCATGAAAACAACACTTTCCAAGCTCAAAACTCCACAAAACACCCCACACGATTTTCAAGGCAATAAATGCATGGTACGGCCCTATGAGAGGGTTGACCTTGCTTAAAAATTCAACCACTTCACTATAAATTCTTCCCTTGCACAAATGGAGGCGCCTCAAGCATATAAAATGAAAGGACAAATACCCATATGCAAATAAATTTTACCCATAGAGTTGTATTCAAATATCTCCTTCAGCCATAGCATGACCAGCAAACACCAAAACTAGAATTTATTACCAAATCTTCAACATTGATGCACAATATGCACTTTTGAATGAAGTGCACTCTCAATCCACCATCTAGGAAACCATAGTTTCAGGCCCGAAGAATGGAGTAGAATTGTTAAGCTTCCCCTTGGTCGGGTTTTGAATTCAATCCAGCAACATTTCGATGTAATTTTCCAAAGATGCCAAATGAATGAGCAATGGCCTGCTTTTATAGAATTGAAGGAGACTGTTGGCTTTCCATCTACCTCCAATTGGGACGCCCAATTCCTTTTTGCAATTAATTAATTTTTAAATCACCTTTATTCCTCCATCCAAGGCATCCAAGACATGAGGAAATAATCAATAAAGTATTTAAACTTTCCTTAATGTGGCGTCCAAAGCTCAAAGAGAGATATTTACTTTAGAAATATCTAATTTACCTCCTAATGAGGCGTCCACCCTTCAAGTCCCCTTCTTAAAATAAAATGAAGTTATTATGCTAGGCCAAGGGGTCATAAACACATTAAAATAATTAAATGATTTAAATATATCATTTATTCAAAAATGCACCTCAGAAAGCCAAATTCAGGAATACTCAACTGCTCTGCTCAAAGTGGAAAGCTTACTATGTTGAAGCCAACCGGAGTACTGCTAATAATAGAACTTACTAAAAATAGTAAATTCTGGAAAGTTGTTCAACTCACTTTGCATGTCATATCATTGCGAAGCTCTCTGAAAACCCAAAAAGAATCCGCAATCCAAATCTCAAAACTCCAATGTGCTGGCTAAAAATAGCAAGTTCCGGAAAATGTTGTCAGATGGAAACACATGTCACACCATTCTGAAGCTTTCCGAAAACCCAGAAAACTTCACCAGACATGCATCAGAAACTCTTACATTCAAACCTTCAGAATGCTTCAAAACTCCAATAGAACAGTGTTGTACCCGAAATGAAATTTTTGGCATTCTACTTAAATTGAGCTAAACAATGTAAAAATGTCGTCGAAAGTATGTTTTAGGTCAAACCAAACATGAAGTCTTTGTGGGTTTCTGTCAAGGAACCTACGGTTAAAATTCTGAAAATCTGAAAATTAGGGTTTTATGCCCCTATTTTGAAACCCTTAAAAATAGGACCTTCCCAGAAATGATTGAAAATGATTTTGATAGAGTTAATTGACTTCATGATCACACTGATCAAGTCAGAATCATCAAAAGACATGTTTTACTCTGATGGGCCTATTCTCGTTTTTCAGGAACAAAGTTAGGAGCTCCGCAACCATTAATGGCAGATTGGCCAGTACCAGGTGCTGAAAACTAAACCTCAAAAGCTCCAACGAAGAAGCCATGGCCGAAAAGGTTAAAAAAGATGTTATAACGACGGAGTTTCTCAAAACAAAAAAGGCCAAAATTTGGCTAACTCTGAAAGGTGCACGTTTTGGCTGCCAAGGCAAAACACAGTCTAAAGGTCAAAAAGGCGCCCCTCTTGAAGAAAGGCACCCTTACATCTCAAAGGGCAAACATAATCACTTTGCATCTTCAGCTCAATCATCTCCTTCGTTTTCGTGATGTCTCGACAACACAACCATCAATCAGATCATCTGATTCAGAGATCAACGGCCAAACATCAGCAAAGTATGAAGAATCTATCAGCAGTAAAGATGTTAAAACAGAGAGCTTCAAGCTAAAAGCGCCCTTGCTGGCCAAGGGTGCCCCTTAGTTCAAGGTACCAGATGAACCTGTCACCAGCTGCTTCATACACGATGTCTTTCCAGCTTCCTCACAGCTACGTGATCAATTTGATAACACAATCACTGGACACGCCAAACGATCACCAGTTGAGATCAAGCAAAAAAAGACAGAACTGAAGAACTGAAAAGACAAGCCAAAAACTGGCTAAGGCATTACCAAAAGCGCCCCTCTTGAGGAAAGGCGCCCTTTCTTGAAGGCATTTAGATTCAGCCGAAATCTTCACTGCTTCCCAAGATGACCTTCTCAGCTATGATCAATCTCGTCAATGAGACGGTCAGCAAAGACATCTGACAGCTAAATCACTTGATGACAGAGATCAAAGCAGGCAGTTTAGAACACAGCCAAAACCAATCAAAAGGTCAAAGGCGCCTCGGCTGGCCAGGGACACCCTTGAACTTAAAGGACCTAAACTCACTTTCATCAGCTGATAAGTCAGTCATCTTGTGTAGAGCTGAGCTAGCTACCCAACGCCTTGTCAAGCAGAGTCATCTAATTCATCTGTCAACAGGAACATCAAATTGAAGCACGGAGGGTCTAAAAAGGTCAAAACAAAGAACAGTCAATGAAAATTGACTAAGGCATTGTCAAAAGCGCCCCTCTCAAGGAAAGGCGCTCTTCATTCTGGAGGTCCAAACTCAATTTTCTGAGTTGATCACTCCCTGGCATATCTCATCAGGTCAATCTCATCTCGACAACAAATCTGTCAACCACTACTAGCAATCAACTAAGCAATCAAAATCGAAGATCAAATGGAGGCACTTCAACTTGCAAAATTGACAAAAAAGGATCAACTCCAAGGATGGACGCCTAAAGGAAGTCAAAGCAAAAATGTTGACTTGAGTTAGCAAATTTGGAGGCAAAAAGAGGCCAAACACTCCACAATCAATGGAAATCACCTTTTGGAACTCCAAATTAGACCTAAATCACAAGTTGGCATCCATACTTGGTGGATCTCAACTCAAATCATCATATATTCTTGCTAGGCGTCCCATTCTTCATTATTCTTTTGCAGGTTGAAGGATAAAACAGCAAATAGCTCCCAAGAACACATTTTCAAGATTTGGCAGAGGTTTTGAAAACAGACCTTCGATATTTCTGAAGATCAGTGGCAGTAAAAGTATTCCTCTGAGGATTGTTTCCAGAGGCAGATTATTGCAAAGTGGCAGTTTATAACTTCCAATCCACCTTATGTTTGCTTCCTCTATTTTTGTCTATAATTCTTTGCATGTCACAGGAAACGACAGGGTACCTCAGATCTCACCTACTCGGTATGATCAGTGCATTTTTCCAGCGAAACCCATCTTCTCAGATTTGCCAGAATTAGCAGAGTTGCTGCCCCTATTTTTAGAGATCTTTTCGAAAAAGTCTCCAAATCAAAAATCCAAGGAACTGGGTTTGTTTAGCTACCAAGCACAAATAAAACCCACGTGCCAAATTTTTACCGAAAAAAATACTCCTCGGCAGGCACTATATTTAACGGTTTCGGGAAAGTGTCAGAACAAGGTCAAATGCCCAGTCAATCTTTAAGTCTTGCATAATGCAGTACTCCCAAGTACAATACAAGACCAAGACATTCTTGTACCATGATTATCTGAAGACGACTGACACTGACTTATGGTAGAAAAACCCAGAAGTCAATTCTGAGGACTTGGAGGGCATGAACCAGATTACATTGCAGAACATTGAAGAGTCTGGCTTATTCCAAGTTGCATCCATTCCAATCACTTTACAAAGCATTGAGCTTGTAACTACTTGCACAAAGCATTACAACCCTACTACAAGAGAAATCCTGTCAGTGGACGGAAAGGTGATTTGTAGCTTAAGGCCGATAGACATAGAGACGTGTTTTGTAATTCCACCATGCCCTACTAGGAAGGTTGTATCTGTGACAGAATGCGAAAAGGCATTCGAGGTTTCAAAGGACCAGTGTTCACTAATAATGGTTGAACATTGGTTAAAAGTGAAGAAAACTAGCTTGCCCAAATTGGTTGGACGAGGCGAATTCAAAGATGAGTACGCAATGTTAATCACTCTACTCAGCAGAGTCACTGGACAAGAGGAGGGAAAACCCTTCCAACCATGGATGTTCTATATTATTGGCAAAATAATCAGCAGGAAAGAACATTACGATTGGGCATCTCTGATCAGTGACATGCTCCACCAACAATTTACCAGGTTTCTAGAAGAGCACCATTTCCACATGTGTTCCTACCTGGTATACCTGATAGCCTTCCAAGGCGAATTCATAACACTAAACACTGTGGTAACCTTGGGTGTGAAAAAGTCCAAGAATACTTTCCTCGCCTTGAGTTCACTCTAGCGGAAAGGCACTTCAAGAACATGAACGACCTTTTCACTATGCACACCGTGTGCAAGCTAGACCATGAGATGCACGTCCGTATTTCACCAGCAGCTAAAGCGGCAATGGTGGACTGGACGGATTGGTTCATCCAATTCCCCACTTTCACCTACATACGCGTGTACGGCTACAATGGCCACCCAGCCATGATGCCACACTACCCTTCAGACAAGGTGGTGTTCATGGAATTCTTGAGACAGTTGGCCGAGGTTCACTCTTACCTTCGCCAAAAGAAGAAGTCAGCTGCAAACTTTCCTATTCAGATGGGACTCTACAGATGTAAGACTGCAGCCAATGCTAGGTTGATAAGCCAGGAAACAGTGAGATTTAATCTCAAGTACCTCATTGACAGGAGGTCATCATATGATCCAAGAGGACTCTTCGCAACACATCTCGAGCAAAGATCATCACATGAATCTTCCATAGAGGATTTTTGGGTCAACTGTGAAGATGAGTTCGAACTAAGAAGAAGGAACTATAGCAGATTCAAGCTCTCATAGATTGCAGATTTCATGTCAGAAGACATCGAGGGCTTATCTGATGACAAAGAAGAAGTCATTCTTTCTTCCTTCTTCACGGTTATCTGACAAACAGGAAACCCTAATTTTACCTCTGACAAGCCTACGGGCTTCCAAAAATAGGCTATCAGTCATAGAAGAGTGTTTGGCTAAAATGGGGACATCACATCCATACTTCTTGCTTTTTTCATTGCCTCTTGCAAAGTGGATGGTTCAAATGTCTTAATCCATCCCTTAAGTGGCTCCATAAGACCTTCACTGAATAAGACCACCATTCCCCTCTCTATAATCCCTTGCACCATCACTAAAAGCCTCTGAAATTCTGCTATGTAGGCCTCTATTGTACCATATTGCTTCAGCTAGGCCAGCTCTCTGAAATGAATCTCAGGGTCCTTGTCAAATCTTTCAATGAGCCTAGTGGTGAACTCATCATATGTAGTGATAGACTGATGACCCAATGGAACTAAGCCATGGTACCACCACTCATGTGCTACCCCATCCAAGTGTAAAGTGGCAAACTTGATTGCCTCTTCCTCTGTCATGGGTCCAAGGGCTCAATAATTATCAAGCTTTTGTAACCAAGCGCTCGTTGTGCAACTGTCACTCTCATCAAAATGGGTAAGTGTTACCTTACCAATGACCTATTGCAAGTCTCTCTACACTATTGGTCCTCTCTAATCAAATCTATTTCCGTTTTCGTTTTTTTTTCTCTTCTGGTCTAGGAATTCATTGTAAGATAGGTTCATCTTAATGGCTTCAAGAAGAGTGTCATACTCAGCATATTGTAATGTCCCTTACCAGATTCACCCTAGAATTTGCTTGTAGATTAGGTTTAGGGTTTCTTCCTTCCAAATGAATGTTTTTTTTAGTGAAGTAATCTTGGTTTAAAATCTGCATTCACCATATTAACAACATTTCCACATACAAATATATCTATTAGCATTAATATCTAGATATCCAAGATATAAGCATAATCATAAATGTAATTTAACAAGCAAGAGGACTGCCATGGGTGGATCCGCCCTAAAGCCTTCATGTTGGGCACGGGAGGCTGCTTATGCAGTCCTCCTTTCCCAACGACCTAGTACCTGCATTCTCCACAAATGGCAGTACCTCGGAAGACAATGGCCCTATTAGGAGCGGAGGGGGAAAACCTAAGTACCAAGGGCCTAAGGCCTACCACCCCCCTAAATAACAGAATGCTGAGGTGGGACCCCCACCCTTCATGACCAATCCCTTGCTTGGGCCTACGGGCCTGAGGATGGGGTTTTTAGGCAATCCACTTGGTGATGCTTCTCCCTCATCCTAATAGGGTAACAATCACAGAGAAAACAATCTTTGGACAGTCATTTATGCATTTACTATTGAATTATCTATATGCTTGTATCATGTTTGAGAGTATTATATGGATGCATGAACATGTAACATAATGCAAAAAAGTACATGGATCTATATTACTACAACAATGTCAATTCTCATCATATTTAGTTGTCTATGATCAATGATACTATCCAATGTAATATTAACAATGATGGAAACTAAATGTCGCCATATCATACCCTTTAGTTTCATTCATGGTCAATAATGCTAAAGGAACCATCATCAAATCATAAAACTATTATAATATTGATAACATCAAAGGAAAACATTGCACCAATAATCAAATGAGCAATATTAGTTTCTTATATTCAAAATATACTAAATATTATTGCTAAGTGAGTACATCACCTGAGTTGCTATATCTCTCCATGTTTCCTTACTCGCTTCCTTCAACCTTGTACTAAATTGATTATAGGATGAGGACAATCCATATATATATATTTATATAATTATTCTTTCCTTATTCATATATATTCTTTATTCATTATAAAATTTATCTATATCTATGCATATATATACTTGCATGCCTATTAAATAATATATATATTAAATGACTCTATATTCCAATGCGTAACAATAATTGTTGTTGCTGTTCTAAATTGCAAATCCTATTTCTCCATGTTTTTTTCCCCCTTCCTTATTTTCATTCCTTCTATTTATAACATTCAAGGTAGGTGATTCATGGGGGGAATGTATTGTTTGGTGAAAGAGGTGACTTTTCATAAAATACATCCCTTTGTTAGATTTAATTGCTGCTTTTATTATCACAATATTATCTATTTTTAAAATAATGTATTATTACTATAATTATGATATTTCAGATTTCTATTTATTTTATTATTTTATTTTGATATTTTATTGAACATATTTTAACATTAAAGTAATAATAATAAAACAATTTGATAATATCTTATTATTATTTTATTCTAATGTATTACAATCTTTGATCTGTAATGATTATAATATTTATTTATTATTATTTTTTTATACTAAGTTATTTAATACTGGAATGTAATAACAATAATTTGCCTATTTATTATTATTATATTTGTTATTTCATTTTATATATTTATATATTGATATGATACACATTTATTTTATATTTAATATTAATATTGCTATTTATTTTATTTATTAATTGATTTGTATTTTAACACTTGATCTTTATGGTTTTGTTATTTCGGGGACATGACACATATCCTTCCCTTAAGCTATCCACAAATGGCAAAGAGGTATCTAGATTGGGTTGAGGTGCCTCCTTAGATAAGAAAGTGAGCCGAAAAGGCCTAGAAACGATGTGTGAATCAGCTATAGTATGCTGTCCCCCATTACCACAATTGATTTCAAGCACTACATTCTCCTGTATGCATTGTGTTGACCTGTGGATTGTTAGGAGTAGTTTGCACCACTATATTTTTCCCAATCTTTCCCAGCAATTGAGAGATCATGTCCATCATCATATCAAACTTTTCTCCATCTTGGCTCCAGGACTTTGTGCCCTTGCTCTCCCTTTCCCTCTTTCAGCCATATTACCTGTTGTTCTGTCCTCACCACCTTGAGAATCCGGCTGCATTTTTGTACCCAATGAAGACTCCCAATGAGCCTTAAGAACCCCTGATACTGTCTGACCTTCCCGAATAAGTGGGGGCTGCCAATGTCCTTTTCTAATCTCCCTCTGTACATATCTCTGTTCTCTTGTGCTCATAGAATGAAGAGTGTTGATTTCATATGATTACACAAGATGGCAGGAAGGATTTGGCTCTGATACCACTGTAACATACACCCCTGATTTTATTTTTTTGAAAACCTATGTTTGTTGTTTGCTTGTTCAATGAAGTGTTTGTGTTTGTTTCAAATGCGTTTTCAGATGTATATAGCATAAAGAAATGATTGCAATGAACAAGAAACACTAGATAATAATTTTGTTCAATAGAGATTGAAATAAACATCAAGATCATTCATTTTCAGTTTTAAATCAAAATATTACAATGAGTTATCAGACCTGATATATGAAGTTTCAGACCTGATAATGACTTCGTAACAGCAGCAAGATGATACCAAACACTTGCAAACTCCCCAAAGACAAGCAATGAATGTTTCTAAGCCTCTCCACGCCTTCAACACCCCTAAAGAACTAGAAATCACGAACTAAGAGCGAGGTTATACATCAGCAACCTCACTTGCATATGCCCAGAAATGGTACGGCCTTGGAGAAGGGTGACTTTGCTTGGAAAAAACAATACTCAGCCAAAAAATACAAATGAATACTCAAAATGGGGCGCCTTGAGCTGAGGATTCCAACAATGCAATACCCAGAATGCAATCTCGCGCCAATGAGGAAGTATGAGCAATTTATCAGTTTCAGCCCTGTGACTGGTGAAGTCCAGAAAATACCAAGAAACTCCAAAAAGCAAGAAATAAATCCTCCAAATCGATACCCAAACAAAGCCAAAATGATGCTAAGCATCCACACACCAAAACCTCAAACTATCACATCAAAAAATGTCGAATATTTTCATCTTCGAAAACCAGAACCCCTGAAAAACTGAACTCTGTTAAGCTCTATGTGAACCCTGCTGTGGAAACACTCACAATCTAACTAGGGTGGATATTTCACCACTGAAATCAGCCCAAACAACGAGGGTTTTCTTCCTCAGTTCATACCCCAAGCAATCTAGAAGAAATCCAACAACATTATGTTATGTTGCCAAAGTGAAGATGTACAAATGAGAGCCAAAATGAAGTTATAAAGAGATTAGGGCCATTGGACTTGAAATGTTTTTTAATTCCCTCCTAAAACCCACACCCTTCCTTGAGCCTTTGAAAATTTAAAACATTTTAAATAATTCCTCCTTCCTTGGGCATCCCATTCATAAGGAAACTATTTGCACTGTAGCCTTCTAAAATGACTTTAAGTTATTCGCCTAGAAACAAGGTACTTTTTGAATAACCATTCACCCCCTCAACTTAAGTTTATTAAATAACTTTATAAAACAACTTAAGTGACTGAATAAAACAATTATTAAATACTGCAACCTTAGGCTCTCCAAACTAAATGAGAAATAATATTGTTGCATACATACTGGCCTAGGACCAACTCCTCAAAAATGACTTACTATAAATAGCACTGCTAGAAATAGTAAGTGTGCACCAAATGCCAAACTTAGCAAAATTGAAGACCACTAAAGAGTACTGTGACCAACTGAAGATAGAAAACACCATAAACCGACCACTGCTATAAATAGAAACCCCTTTGAAACCCAACACTGAACTCCAATGTTGGTCACTGAATCTCCTAACCACATCAACTAGCCTACGGGAACTATGGAATAGGCTAATTGAACTCTACACTGCTCACGAGCGAGAAGGGGACATTACACCTCCACTCATCCGATTTGTGTGAAATAAATTGTGTCTATTAGCTCTATGTGTAATCTACTAGATTTCGTCTTACATTTCAGTTGAGTTGATTTACTATTTTTAGTGTGTCTCCCAAAAGTGTTGTTTAGCCTACACACACACATAAAGGAAATTGCAAGATTCCTCAAAGAATTCACTCACCTAAGGGTTGAAAGTGGATTTTAACTTGAGGGATCTCATTTCCTGAATGAAATAGAAGAATAGGTAGGTTCATTCACCCCATTTTTCCCTTTCTATTTATAGTAAGTTTGGTGAAACATTCCAAATTTAGTATAAAAACCTATGTGTTTTGAACCCTACACCATTTTTATGTGTTTCAAATAATTATGCACTCATTCTCAATAATGTTGATAGAAGTAGTGACTTTTTGTACCTATGATTTCCCATTTTGATTGAGATATTGATCATGAACAAGCTAAGACCACCAGATATGTAATTTAGCATAGACTATTTGAGGCTATATATATTACCTCTTCTTGATTAAACTTTTGCACTTGAGTTGTAATTTGAAAACCTGAAAGGAAATGCTAAATTTAATCAAATCGATCAAATCAGATTCAAGATGATGAACTATGTAAGTAGATGTGAAAAACTATATGTCAATTTTCTGTCCTAAAATTCTTCTCCTGATGTGAATGCTCAATTGTATAACATTTATCAATTTCTATATTCTGCTTTTGAGGAATCAAACCATATTAAATATAGAGAGGGGAGTCACGTCCTAAGTCAAGAGGGACACGACTTTAGGAAGGACGCGTCTCATGAGAGACATGTCTCAAGGAAGACGCGTCTCATGAGACATGTCTCTCATGGGACGTGTCTAAGTTCGTGCCCCTTAACAACAACCGAACTTATCAATTTGAAATAGCGATCATATTAAGTTCGATTTGTTTTATATATTTAAATTATATCCTCAAGAATATCTTGAACTATGCTTGGATGAAGGTGATCTGATATAAATGATGATGATGCATAAATGCAATCATCATTTATATCTGACCGAAGCTATATATCTTCAACACTCCCTCTTAGCTAGGGTAGATAGTTTCAACCAAGTATATAGTGATATCACCTAACTCGTGATATCAGAAGATATGAAATGCTCAAAAGTGTCAAGTCACATGAAATTCATGGCATATCCACGGATACATTTATCCACCATGATTATCTCATAAGGATCATAATGATCTTCAACTGATATCAAGTCTCATGATATCTATCAAAAATGTCCAAAAGATACTATCATGACATATCCATAGATATCAAGTCACATGATATCTATCATGATAGTTCAACTAATCATTGTAGAGTCGTCACTTTACAATGTCAAATACAAGTGTTCATTATTAGAAAGATCGTCACCTTTCAATAATGTACACAGGGGGAGAGAGGGCCCATAAAGTCATGGAGTCACACACATGACAAAAGAGTTTACACATTAAACATCTTTTAAATACATTAGTACAAAATAAACAATTTGAATCTCAATTTCAATAACAGATTACATTTCAACCATACCAAGTTTCTTCCTGAAGTGTTCAACTTTAACTCTAGAGAGAGGCTTGGTGAGAATGTCTGTTGTTTGATCATTTGTACTAATATACTCCAACTGGATCACATTCCTTTCTACCATGTCTCTTACATAGTGGTAAGGAATCTCAATATGCTTAGATCTATCATGGAATACTGGATTTGCAGAAAGCTTAATGCAACTCTAATTATCACAATGAACAATAGTAGGATTAAGGGGCTCACCAAATAATCCCACAAGCAATTTCCGGAGCCATACTGCTTCTCTTGCCCCCATAGAGGCTGCAATATATTCAACTTTTGTTGAGCTTTGTGCCACTGATGACTGTTTCCTGCAAATCCAAGAGATCATAGCTGATCCTAAACTGAAGCAACATCCTGATGTGCTTTTCCGATTGGTTACACTTCCAGCCCAATCTGGATCAGAGTATCCATGTAAGTCTAGTTGGACATTTATGTATTTGAGAGCATATCCAATAGTACCTTGAAGGTATTTCAATATGTGTTTCACAGCAACAAGGTGAATTTCCTTTGGTTCATACATGAACTGGCTTAGGACATTCACTGCATAGCAAATATCAGGTCAGGTGTTAACCAAGTACATTAATGATCCAATTATCTGTCTATAGAGAGTAGGATCTACAAATTTTGATTCTGCTGTTGCTTCTTTCAATTTGTGCAAGTTGGTTTCCATAGGTGTAGACATGGGTCTACAGTCCAACATCCCAAATCTCTTCAAAATATCAATAGTGTACTTTCCTTGATTCAGGATGATGCCATCTAACTTGTGCCAGACTTCTAACCCCAGAAAGTAATGTAAGATGCCCAAGTCTTTCATGTCAAATTCTGAAGTCAAGTCCTTTTTACCTTGAGCAATAAGGTGATCTTCTCCTGTTATCAGCAGATCATCAACATATAAAATTATTATTAGCACATCACCTTTAATTACCTTAAAATGGAGATTTGGATCTGCATCATTCTTGGAGAATCCTAGTCCCAAGAGATAGCTGTCAATTCTTTCATACCAGGCCTTGGGAGCCTGTTTAAGCCCATATAGCGCTTTCTTCAATCTGCATACATGTGAGTCAGTTTTATGTATCACAAAACCTTCAAGTTGCTCTAGATAGACTTCTTCCTCAATGGTCCCATTCGGGAAGGCAGTTTTCACATCCATTTCATGGATCTTCCAGCCTTTAGCTACTGCAATTGCTATTACTACTCTCACAGAGGTGTACCGAGCAACAGGTGAAAATGTCTCTTCATAATCTATACCTTCCTTTTGTGAGAAACCTTTGGCCACAAAACGTGCCTTGTGTTTTTCTATACTGCCATCAGCAACATGTTTGATTTTGAAGAGCCATTTGGAAGAGACAACAGATTTCTCTTTTGGCCTAGGTACTATATCCCATACATCATTTTTCAAAATGGATTGATACTCTTCTGTCATTGCATCTTTCCACACTTGATGTTTGAAAGCTTCCGCAACACTAGTAGGTTCTGAATTAATGATCTCATTCATTAAGGCAACATAGCTTGAGAATCTTTTGGGTCTCTTACTTTCTCTAAAACTTCCTTTGGGTGTTGTATGATTCTCAGCTTCTTTAATCAGCTTCCTAGCCGAAAGAGGTCTCTTCTTGTTGTTGTCATTTGGATCCTCTTCTGGAGCAATTTGGTTTTCACTAATGATTTCTTCAGGATACTCCCTCTGAATCTCAGGAGCAGGCTCCTCTTCTAAGTCTTTGGGAGGATCTTGAATTTCTATCTCACTTGAACTCTTTGCCCTTTTGAAGACAATGTCTTCCTCAAATATGACATCTCTACTTAGTTCAATTTGTTTCTGCCCGGATATGTATATTCTATAGGCCTTTGAGGTTTCACTATATCCCACAAATACCCCTTTCTTTCCAAAAGGTTCTAGTTTGAATCTCTTTTCTTTAGGTACATGAATGTAGACAAGGCAACCAAAGATCCTTAAATGACTTATGTCAAGTTTTGTACTAGTAAATGCTTCTTCAAGAGTCTTGTTATCTAAATGTGAGTGGGGACATCTATTTTGGATGTAGACAGCTGTCCTAGAAGCTTCTGCCCAAAATGAGGTTTCAATGTTTTGGTCAAACAACATTCCTCTAGCAGCTTCTACAATTGTTCTATTCTTCCTCTCAGCAACACCATTTTGTTGAGGGTTGTAGGCTACAGTAAACTCCCTCTTAATCCCAGCATTTACACAAAATTCCTTAAAGATTTCTAAGCTGTATTCCTTCCCATTATCTGTTCTTAGGATTTTGATTTTCTTCCCGGAGAAGTTTTCTGTAAGTGCTTTGAACTCCTTAAACCTTTTAAGGATTTCTATTGACTCATTACACTTAAGAAAATATATCCAGGTTTTCCTAGAGAAGTCATCTACAAATATTACATAATATAAGAATCCCGCCATTGAGGGTACAGATATGGGTCCACATAAATCAGAGTGTACTAATTCTAATACAGTATTGGTTTTACTCAAACTATTTTGGAAGGTTCCCTTTGTATTCTTTCCCAGGGCACACCCTCTGCATGCTCCTTCATGAATTTGTTTTAGTTTGGGCAAGCCTGTTACTAATCTTTCTACAGAAGGTAGGGCACCCAAGTGAAGATGTCCTAATCTTCAATGCCAAATTTCATTTGAATCTGAGGTCTCATGAATAAGAGCTTGTTTAGAAACGGTGCACAATTTGTAGAGATATCCTTGTCTTACTCCTATAGTTTGTGCTTTCTTTATATTTGAGTTCTTTGGCCATGCCAGAACTTTTCCATCCATAAAGGTAACCCTATATCCGTTGTCTTCAAGAGCAGAAATGGATATTAGGTTCCTTTTTATTCCTAGTACAAACAATACTCCGGTGAGTTGTATAGAGAGGCCAAATTTCAAATTTATGGTGCAAGTTCCAACCCCTCTTACTGGATGTGCAGAATCATCCCCAATAGTCACTTCTTCGTCAGATTCTTCTTTCATAGTATCGAGGTGTTCCCCGAATCCTGTGATGTGCCTAGATGAACCACTATCAATCATCTAGTTGTTGTGTTGGTTTGAAACTTGACTTGATAGTGTTGAGTAGAAGACAAATTTCTCAGAGTCATAGTCTGTATTTGTTTTTCCAACTTTAGCAAAGGATGCTTGTTGTTTTGTTCTATTAGGGCACTTCATTGCATAGTGTCCATGTTGATCACACCTAAAACATTGTACCTGAGAGATGTCTTTCCTCTTCTTGAATGATCCTTTTCCATAAGAATTCCTCTTTCTTTTGAATGACCCTTTCCCATAAGAATTCTTCTTACCCCTTTTATGAGAATTTGTGTTTAGCACATGAATATCCTCATCTATGAGTTTCTAATTGTTTCCTTTAGTAGAGAGTCTTGTTTCTTCTTGTAAGCAGTCAGTTCTCAGCCTATCAAATTTAGGGAGTTTAGATCTCGCACTTATTCCTTGAACAAATGACTCCCATGAGTTTGGTAGGCCTCCTAGTTCTATTAGAGTTAACTCCTTGCTATCAATTTGATATCCAATTGTTGACAGTTGATCTCTTAGTTCAGTGATTCTCATGAAGTATGCATTAATAGACTCTCCTTTGTTTATTTGAACATGGTTAAGTTGCCTTTTTAAAGCAAGGGCCCTACTAGTGTTGTTTATTTCAAAGGTGCTCTCAAGGGATTTAAACATTAAGTATGCAGTCTCATGCTTTGACAAAATAGGTACTATGTGGTCCCTAACTGCATCTACTAAAATTTTCATAGCTTTCTCATTGTTCTCAATCCATTGAGTTTTCTCTGGATCATCCTCAGGTTCTCTCTTGTTTTCTTTCACAAATGAGTCTAACTTATTTTCTTTCAGAATCATCATGATTCTGAACTTCCATGAAGTAAAGTTGTTTGCACCTTCAAGACGATCATCAAATCTCATTACACTAGACATTATGAAGAATGTAATGTGTATTTGATTTTTAGAGAAAAAATACAATTTTTCTAAATAATCTGATATTTTGATTTGATTCGGATTTTCTCAACATGGCTCTGATACCATGTTAGATTTAATCAAATCGATCAAATCAGATTCAGGATGATGAACTATGTAAGTAGATGTGAAAAACTATATGTCAATTTTCTGTCCTAAAATTCTTCTCTTGTTGTGAATTCTCAATTGCAGAACATTTATCAATTTCTATATTCTGATTTTGAGGAATCGAACCATATTAAATATGGAGAGGGGAGTCACGTACTAAGTCAAGAGAGACACAACTTTAGGAAGGACGCATCTCATGAGAGACACGTCTCAAAGAAGACACGTCTCATGAGGCGTGTCTCTCATGGGACGTGTCTAAGTTCGTGCCCCTTAACAACAAGTGAACTTATCAATTTGAAATAGTGATCATATTAAGTTCGATTTGTTTTATATATTTAAATTATATCCTCAAAAGAATATTTTGAACTATGCTTGGATGAAGGTGATCTGATATAAATGATGATGATGCATAAATGCAATCATCATTTATATCTAACCAAAGCTATCTATCTTCAACAGGAAAGCTTAATGGAGACTTGTTATGAAAACCCAAGAGGTGTCATTGAGTTGTACATCTTCATACTTCATATATGTTATGTTGTTCTCTTTCTAGGGGAGCTTTTGTACTAGCTCTACACTCTCACATTACAAGGAGAGGGAGAGGAGCCGTGGGTGGGCGAGGCAAAAGGGAGGGGGCGTAATCAAAATTCAAATTTTGAGTTCTTTAAGCATGGTACTCAAAGAAACATCAAGATTTAAATTTCATGTTCTTCAAGCATGGTACTTAAAGAAACATTAGGATTTGTCGTTGCAACATATTGTTGTTTACCAGTAGAGCATCTCAACAAGTATGTTCAACTCAACACCTAATACCTAAAATTGTAGACTTCGATAATTTGGTTTTTGATAGACTATGCATGGAGCAAGATCATCATATTCCTTCATTATCAATGCAATTCTTTCTACCTTAGAAGCATTTTTTTATGTGCCAACACTGTGGATGACAAGTAGTTCACTTGTTCAACTTGAAAGAAAGTTAGGTCATTCAACACCATGCTTGAGCACGCTTTTGGGTTACTCATGGACATAATCAACTTGGGTTATCTAATTTTCAAATCAGATGGTGTAGTTGGAAGACTTTTGGACTACTTGTTGGTGAAATCAGCCTCAGCTCTCTAGTTTTCACTTGCAGAAGTGACAGGGATAGAAGTTGAACAACTTTCTTCTACAAATTTCATCACAAAAAATGGTGAAATTTTTTGCAATAAACAGGTGTGGTATTCTCTCAACATCAGATGTCATCGTAGAAAGCTGACTCAACTTGAGAAAACAAGCTCAAGTTTTTACCAACTCCAAATCTTGGTTCTTGAAAATTTGCAAAAGGGAACAAGCTATCACTCAAGCAAAACCTTTTGCAAAACAATGGAACTTCATATCAAGGAAAAGAGGTGTCATAGACCAATTGTCTAATGTGCAACACAAACAGTGGTTTAACCACTACCCCTACAAATTAAGATGGGATGTAACAATAATGTACATAATCCTACGCATAGTAGGATAATATTTTATATTTTATATTTCCTAGATAAACTAAAGTTGAACAATCATCTAGAAGATGAAAAAACAGTTATTTTCATATTATTAAATATGTACATCTGGATTGAATGGAACAAGCTGTAAGAACCCTAAGTTCTCCCCAAACTGAAAGTCCGTACTATTGGATGCTAACTGCTGAATTTGTTGTTTTGATTGTTTTTGGCTTTTGTGTTTTTTTTGTGTTTTTGAGATATGTTTGCTTTTTTTTGTATTTTTTGAAATGATGCCAAGCATAAAAGAAACTAAGAAGTAAAATATAAAACTACTGTAAACAAACGACCGCTACAGGAAAGATCTTATTTATTGATTTATCTTTTGAAAGCCTTTACAAGCAAAGCATACCTGGAATGCAAGAAATAGTATCATGTCAAAATCAGAAGATGCTGGCAGCCATGGCTAAATCAGATAAAGAGGTCGATCTGCTGCATATAATGATTTCTCCTCCTCAAAACCCATGCTAATAATCTCCAGTAAGACAAGCACCCAAAATGGTGAACAAAGGGACTCACAAACATAGGTGATTTGCTCTAGGAGAAGTACGCCATGCTTCACAAGTGGTATGGCTGCAAGAAAACAGGAATGGTACGGCCTTTGGAAAACTGCCCAGCAATAATGAATGCCGCCCCTTTTGATATTTCATCTCCACAACAAAAATCTGCTCAAAAACCCTTGATGTATTTCTCCAATCTGCTCAATATTGGCCTTTGAATGAAACCAATTCTCACTAGCTAACTTCAGCTGATATTGCACAACCTCAGAAAGCACGAACACTGAAGAATGAACGTTCTCCAATGCCTGATAGCTTTGAAAAATGCAGAAACCCTAGTTTCTCTTCTCCAATGCCAAAGAAAGTCATTAAATGAAATTATCAAATGCACAAGAGAATGATTCGAACTTTTCTTTGGCTTCAATACATATCCCTCAAGAGGGTCGATCCCTAATTTGCCTTTTTGATCATTTTAAGCATAGTTTGCGGACTCTGCTAGACTCGCCGCAGACTCGAGAGTCCGTTGGCCAGCTGAGTCGACTCGCCACGAACTCGGGAATCGAGTCCAGGAGAGTTCTGGGTCGGGACTCCCGAGTCCAACCTCAGGACTCAGGAATCCCGACCCAACACTCTCTTGCACAACTGGGAGTCAAAATGGGTTTAAAACCCATGTTTTTTTTTACTTTTTATTTCATTTTAACTTCAATGTTTGTGATTTTCAGGTCTGCAATTTGATTTCAAGTTGAAAGAAGCCGAGAGAACGAGCTAAAAAGATCAAAATAGAGCAAGGTAAGTGATCTAACAATTCTTTTTTTTTGTTTTCTTGCATTCAAAATCAAAAAAATCAAGAAAAATAAGGGGAAATGCTGCCAAATTTTTTTCTATTTTCCTTAATAGCCTAATTCCTACTATTTCTATCTTTGAATCACATTTATTTGCTGATTTTTTAGCAAACCCTTGCTGATTTTTTTTTTCCATGTTGAACTTGAAACAACAATGTCGTCTTCAAATTCAAAGGGAATGAGAAAAGACCCTGCATGGAAGTATGGAATACCAGGAAATAAAAAAGGTGAAGTGACATGTACTGAATGTCAGAACTGGATGACAGGAGGAGTAAACAGATTAAAATACCACCTTGCAAGAATACCTAGGCAAAATGTGGGAGGATGCACTAACACAACTCCTGAGATTATCAGAGATGAAGGCCCTTCTTGCTAAATATGAGCTAAAAAAAGATGAAAGACAAAAAAAAAGGATGCCCTAGCACCAGCGATGAGTGGATCCCATTCTACACCATCTATGCCCCATGGTGTTGCAAGTCCAAGCATCCGTGCTCCACATTCATCTTTTGTTGAGAGTCCTGAGGGTTTCTTTTCTACTGCTAGTGCTAGCCAAGGTCCTTCATCAGGACCAAATTATTTTATTCCACGTAATGTTCCAGGAGCACAACCTTCACCTGAAGGTACTGGTTGGAAGAAGGAAAAGCATCATGAAGCTAGGATGGCTACTGCAAACTTTTGGTACTACAATAATCTACCTTTCAATGTTGCAAACAGTCCATATTGGGAAGTGTTGACGTGTGTTTTATGACCACACCAACACAGAATAAAATGTCCAACGGTCACTCTATTCCCTCTTGATCAAAGTATCCCGCATGCTAAGATTGCGTGAAAGTTCATGCGTTCAACTCCAAGGTTCCTTTTATCGCGAATAGACTCAGTTGGTTGATGTGAATATGTTGGGTATTCCAAGGGGACTTACGTAGTTGTTCAACTCCGTGAAGCAGTTAAGACATGAATGATTTGACAATGAGGCTCTGATTCCTAAGTTAACCGAGAAAATACTGAATTGAAAAGGAATAGGGGTAGGAATTCTACAATCTACTTCTAAAGGGTGGAATGTGAGGATTAACTTAAACAATCTTCAAACCAGACTTTGTTTCACCTCCCCTTCGGACAACTCTAACAAAGTTGGTGCAATCTTCAAAGGATGAGTAAGATATTCAAATTATGATTCAACATGCGCACCCCATCACAACGATGCAAGTGAACACACGAATCACAACCGAAGTTAGGTACTGATAGTCCAGTTGACCACGCAGGGCAGACTTACCATCAGCAAGCCCGCTAGTGGTATGGATAAAGGAAGACTTGTCCAAACCAAACGCCACACTCCACAATTAACGACTACTTGCATAAAATAAAAGTCTATTTTACTCTAATCTACTTGAATCGGAAAGACGAAAAAGCCCTTCCAACCACTCGCAACAAAAGAGAGAATCACCAATCAATGAAATTCTTTGTATTATGAGAGTCCTCCACAACAACTTCTTACAAAAACTTTCAAAGGGAAAGCTTTTCTTTCCTTTTCAAACTAAGCTAACTTCTAACTAAATGCTATATGCCTTCTACTCTCTAGCTCTGATTCAACTCTTGATCTAATGTCTAATAGATTACAAATGAGGGGGGATGCCCCATTTATAATAAGTCCAATTCAGTGGACGGTTCAGATCTTATTACAATAAAGGGCTCAGATTGAGCCACCTATGCCCTAATTAGGGTTTCTGCCCTAAAAACCGCCACAGAGAGGAGTGAGTAATAAATGCACAGAATATTCTCCACTCCCCTGCAGGAACCATAATGAGCAATTAATGCCCATCACCATCTTCTAGAAGATCCTCGTCCAACAAGGCGTTTCCACTGTCTCTTTCCCGAACTGCAAGCTCGATCAGACGGGCCAACACTACCTCAACCTCCTGAACTGAAATCGGTGGGATATGGTTGAGTTGAAATTCTAGCACAGTAACTGTTTGCCCATGCCGAGTATAGGACTTTCTCCAAGCCACCAAGGCATCCTCCATGTTCTGAATTATGCTGGAGAAAGTGGAGATGTTCTCAAAGTCATCCTGGACAAATGATCTCATGACTGAGAAGAAGGGAGTCAACCTATCCCTCAAGCCATCTGCACTTATCTCTTCCGGTGCCAATCTCCTAGCAAATATGGCCTCCAAAGTATTAAGGATTCCATCCAAAATATTATTCATTGCCTTCTTGACTCTGGCTGAATCCGCTCGCGCTGCATCATGGAAACGACGGCTCGTGACCACTAAGGAGTACCAATTGGTGAAATCATGCCTGTCACCCTCCTGAATTACACCTCCATCCACCAGGGTCTGCAGAGGTATATGCATTAAAGCCCCCAGACGAAGAACGGTCTTAGTCTGATAGATGCGGGTATCACTCTAGGCTTGATCCACCATATCTATACGCGCCAAAACATCTGAGGCCTGCCGATAAGCATTGGCGAGGTCCTCCATGAATTTCTCTGTCTCAGCCCGAACATGGCCAACCCACTTATCTACTTCCGTTTCCATTTTCTTTAAATCTTCCAAGCCAACAACTGACTCTCTCGAAAACTCTGACGGGAGTTCAACCTCTGGGTTTCCCTGTTCACCTGGACGCGCAATATTTTGCACATATCCTATCAAAGTCTTGTGCTCCTTCTTTAACTTCTTATACTTTCCCTCCATGCGGAACAACTTGTCTTTTAGTGCCTGATAGGAGTTGTCGAACTCCTCAACAATTTGGGCTCCCGTAGGACGATCCAACTCTACGGTGGTTATCACATAATTCTCGGGCCTCTCCTCAGTTTGATCACACTCCTCCCTCGGGACAGCAACCTAAAGTGTGCGAGAGCCTGACTCATCAATTGAAATTTTCGAAAACTTCCTAGCTCTCTTCTTTTCAGGCGGTGCACTAATTCTACTGAGGAACTCCTCCATCTCAACTGCAGGATCCGTATCATCCTCAAGATCTCTTCTCATTCTATCCATAAGCCAATCCGGCACCGTCTGTTGTGGATTGCAAATAACGAGGGGTTGCTCCACCGTTGCCTCCACCTCGTGTACTTCTTCTCTTCTAACACTGTTTTGCTCGGGCTCATCATTTTCCATGAGCCGAGTATCTCCTGACCCTTGGGTCCCTTGCTCTATGTTTTCCTCTTCTTCCAATGCCATGTCCAACATCTGCTGGAAACGGGTATCGGCAACCGTTTCCTCCTCTTCTTCCTGTTGGCCTCCACCTCTAGGTGCACTGACACTTAGGCTATCCGACTACCTGATGTTGGGTTGATCTACCTCTTCAAGTTCTTGCTCTTCGTTCAATCTCGCCCTCTAATCAACAAATAATGAAATTACTCTCAAGCTTGAAGATTGAGTTTGTGACTGCGCGGGTGATGCCTGCTCCATCCTCAAAGGTATCGGCTAAGTCGGCACCTCATCTTATGCTTCCGACGCTTGGGCAACTTGTTTTCCTCTTCTCACCGATAGTGGCCTTTGATCACCCATCAAGTCATAAGTAAGGGCAACTGATCTGCTCTTGAGTCTGCTTACATGCCTATCGACCCAAGTCCTTGTGAAAGTCATCACCGGAATAGAAAGTGTGTCCAAGTCCATGATTTTTGGCTCGAACCAATCAAGTGGTGGGACCAGAGTATTTCTGACTGACTCGTAGTCAGGCTGTATGACATTTACATCCTCGTCCACCTGATCGGGAACTGGAATGACTTCACACTCTCTGATTAACTTGAGAGGGAGCCTAGTGAACATCCTTCTTCTTATTTCAGCCTCATCCACCGCATTTGCTCAAAAATCTTCTATGTGAGCCTTGTGCCTGTACTCAACATTCTGCACCACTCGGATGTTTCCATAAGGATCGAAATCCTGCCTGCCTGTGTGATATGAGAGATGAAAGAATTGCAGCTCATCCTCTGCTTCCCGAGCTGCCTGCAAGGAGGGGCACACCTCGTTGGAATTCCCCATGACGATAGGAAAATCCAATCCCTTCTTCCTCTTCTTCTTTTGAATTTTATCATAGGCAATGAGTTGCCTAGATACTTCTAGCATTACTATATGATCAGTGGGATACCTCGGCAACCGCTATGGATACGAGGTGAACCCCTGCAGCCTAATGTATGTGAATTTCGGAAATTGGATGAGCCAATATCCATATTCTTCGATCAACGCCTGTGCTTCCTTTGATATTCTTTGTTGCATTCTCTGCTGAAGGGTCCTTGCAATATGCATTGTAAATGCATCATTCGCCCGCTTGTAGCTGGCAAGGTTAGTCAAATGTAATTGTGTGCAGGTCTCGTGGATCTTGAACTGGTCAGGGGCGCAACCGATAGGTTCCTTGTACGTGATCCCCCGGTACTTGGTCATCCGGGCCAGCATGTACATCACGTACAAGCTCATATAAAAGGTCTTCGTCCTCCTCAGGCTCTTGAACTGTTCATCAATGTTGTTGCTAATCATCCTAGCCCAATCAACACACTCCTTTCCCTCCAAAATGATCTCAATGTAATAAAACATCCAAGGCTCGAAGATATATGCTTGCGAACTCCCATTTACTCGACTAAGCATCATTATCAAGTCACAGTATTCCTGTTTCACGTCTTCGGCAATTATTTGCTTCGGGAGCTTAGTGCGGGGTGGCTTTGGTCTCTGCATCTAGACTCTATTGATCACGGCGGCACATCTCTCGAAGGAGGAAGCATACATCCTATCTGCTTTGTCCTTTGTCCTGTACGGCATTCTTTTGGAGGTGGGAATCCCAAATGCCTCTCCGATAGCATCTGGTGCGAAGTTGGCAAACAATTTGCCATCTGGAGAGACAATCGTTTTGCGTTCCGGCTTGTAGCAATTTGCGCACTCCATGATTAATTCCGGACACTGTATTGCTGGTGGAAAACCAGCAGCTGCGTAGATTCCACTTTTCATTATGTTGTGTGCTGTGACTGACGGTTGATGACCTCCCAACCCATACATCCTTGATTTGAGTGCACCCAAATTAAATGAACCAAGGTTGGTGTCATTTAATCCCGTCAACTTTGAAGTAATTGTTGACTTCGAAAGAAATGGCTTGGCGAGCATTTTGATCATTGCTTGTCGAGATGAGCTTGCCTTGCCTGCTTCAGTATTTGCAGCTCTGCCTGCAGCTCTACTTGTTCCTACAACATCTTTTGCTCCAGCTATCTAGAAAAATAAAGTAGAATAAGTTAGACTACAGATTTTTAATAAAATAAAATAATTCCCGAGATGGCTGCGAATACGGAGTTAGCTTTGAAAATAAAATCCCTCAGCATAAATTTCTGACTCCAAACCTCAAACTATAAAAATCTTCTGAGCTCAAAAGAACTTTCAGCAACTGCACTTCTGACTGGTGAAGAAAAATCGCAGCAAACTAACGATTTTCAGCAAGTGAGTTAACTTCCTCAGCATAAATAATTCGAACTTTTGACTTCAACTTGTCAACTTCAACAATTGGAAGAATAAAGAGATCCCTGCAGTATGGAATTTCGAATTTTTTCTCAACTCCAACAGCAATTAACTTTCAGTAGTTCGAATATAAAATCCCAGCAACTTTAAGAACTCTTATGCAACTTCAGAAAATGACTTCTTCAGCACTTTGAGAATAAGAAAACTTCTGCAACTTCGAAAATCTGCAGCAACTTCAACTCTCAGCAATTTGAAAATACATTCTCCAACAACTCCAACATACAATTTCGAAATTTGCAGCAACACACTCTCATCTCTTCAAGAACTAAATTCTCCAGCAACTTCGCACTTAGAAAACAAATCCTCAACTTCACTTTCAGCAACCTCGAAAAAGGTTTCACTCTCTCAAAGAATTTCTCTACTTCAGCAACTCTCAACTTCGAAATGTGAGAAGAAATGAGAAATGAGGTTGCTTAAATAATTCTTCATGAAGAATCTTGCCCAGTAGTGTTGGAGTTATTTTTAGCACCTTCATCAATTCACCACTCTCTCCACTTAGAATCTTCTAATTCAGGCGCAATAGTGGGCTAGTCGTCGGCCAGTCATCATGGCAGTTGTCATTAATGAAGATTCTTTCTTTGCAAAATTCGAATTTTTCCCTCCAGTCTGCCAGTTAACTCTCAGTAATTAAATAACTCGCGAGAAAATCACTTGACTTGATTTGAAAATTTCATTTTAAAATCCTCGCAATGTTTAATTAAATTCAACTCGAAAAATTCATGGGAGATTTAAAATTATTTCCAACCTGTTAAAACATCTGCCATTTAAATCATCAACTTTCATGAAATTTGCCTTAGAAGATTTTAAATCCTCATCAAAATAATTCAACCCTGCCGATTTAAAATCACTTGCTTGCTCGAAATAATCCATCCTCTGAAATTAAATATCCCTTAGGAAAATAATCTAGGCAAAATAATTTTCCCTTTGAAAATAAAATTTTCCCTTAGGAAAATAATTCTTGACTCTGTCAACTCATGGGTGCATTTTAAAGGGGTTCATTTAATTTTTTTATAACCCATGGAAAAATGTTCATCAACTTTGATTTTCCCCTTTGAAAATATTCACCAAGTTGCCAACCTCATTTAACTGCCTCTGGAAAAAAATTTGTACTCATCCATATCAAGGGCGCATTTTCATCTAGTAAAATATTTGCTCACTTAGGAAAATCTCTTGATCCCACCTTCTAGGCGCATTTCACCCTTGGAACTTTTATTTCCATGCCTTAGAGGAATAAATTAAATCCCTTTCACTCCTTGGGCGTATTTTATCTCATCCAATTTTAAATTTCTCTGTCTTAGAAATTTTCTAACATCCCCAACACCCTGAGGGCGCATATCCATGTGCAAGCTTTTATTTCCTTCTTCCTTAGGTGTTTTTTCCTTGGGCAATATCCATTTCTCCACTTGGGCATATCTTGCCTTCTCGACTTTGATTTTCAGTGACTTAGAAATTTTCCCAAGTCTTTGTTCATCCTGGGCGCATTTTAATACTCTTACTTCCATTTTGATTTTACTTGCCTTAGAACGTTTTTTGTGTCAACCCCTTAACATGATGGGCGCATTTGCATGGTTGGACTTTCATTTGAGGGCGCAAATGGCATGTGAAGCTTTTAAGTTCAATGCCTTAGAAACTTTCTAAGTCTCCATTTACCTTTTGGGCGCATTTGAGAGGTTGCACTTTCATCTTAAATGCCTTAGGCGTATTTTAGAAGGCTTACTTTGCTTTTAACACTTAGGCGTTTTCAGCCTATTCTTCCATCATGGGCGCAAATAGCTTGGGGAGCTTTTGTTTCATGCCTTAGGCATTTCTCAACATCCTCATTTAAAGTGGGCGCCTTTGAGTGTCTCTTCTTTCATTTATGGGCGCATTTGAGAGGTTGGACTT
Source organism: Sequoiadendron giganteum (assembly GCA_007115665.2). Classification (NCBI taxonomy): domain Eukaryota; kingdom Viridiplantae; phylum Streptophyta; class Pinopsida; order Cupressales; family Cupressaceae; genus Sequoiadendron; species Sequoiadendron giganteum. The sequence continues at coordinate 73,467,420 of CM021109.1, forward strand.
TCATTCCGTGCCTTAGCATATTTTCCACGCCTTCGACTTTTTTCAGCAACCTCCTAACTCTTCTTGGGCGCAAATACTACCTCAAGCTTTCATTCATGGGCGCATATTAGACTTGTGCTTCCATGTTGCTCATGCCTTAAGCATTTTTCTTTCTTGGTTTCTCTCTAGGCTTGAGCGTATTTACTAGGGGCTGCTTTTGCTTTCATACTTAGGCACATTTCCTTGTTGGAGATGGGCGCATTTTACCCCATTGACTTTCGTTTTATGCCTTAGCATATTTTCACTTAACCACTCCTTCCTTTGGCGCATTTTAGAGGGTCTACTCTCATTTGGGGCGCAAATGAGAGGTCTTCATTTCATTTCATGCCTTAGAAGAATTTCAAGGCTCTACCTCCTTGGGCGCATTTAATCCAGCCTACTTGCATGTTAGGGCGCAAATGGCATGTGTTACTCTTATTTCATGCCTTAGAAACTTTTGGGGTGGTCATCACAAGGTGGGCGCATTTTCATGGTGGAACTTTCACTTTATGCCTTAGGCAAAATCTTATGCATCAACCCCTTTATACTCATGGGCTCATTTTGCCCCTCAAGCTTTTGTTTTCACCACTTAGAGATTTTGTGCTTGGCTTTACAAGGTGGGCGCATTTCACTAGGGGAACATTCATTTTTGACTTAGGCAAAATTTCATGTATCAACCCCTTTATACTCATGGGCGCATTTTGCCCCTCAAGCTTTTGTTTTCACCACTTAGAGATTTTGTGCTTAGCTTTACAAGGTGGGCGCATTTTGAAGGTGAAGCTTTTGTTTTCCATACTTAGAGGATTTTCCAAGTCTTTGCCTGCCCTTGCCCTCACATTCTATTTTTAGTAAGCCCTTGCTTTTCTGACTTCCACAGCTCCGTTTGTCGTGAAATTTTCACCATATGATCCTTGCAGTCTGATAAACCTGTTTTCGCCTGTCCTTTGCTCTGACCTGCTATTTATAGCCACCTACTATTTATAGTAAGTTCCAAAGTTGCTTGACTTTTGCAGCTCCGTTTGACTTGAAACTTGTTGAGCGTGATCCTAATAACTCAAGTGGCTTGTTCACACCCACCTCTGGCGCAGACTTGCTATTTATAGCCCTAAAACAACTTACTAAAAATAGTAAGTTCTCCGATTTCATTCAAATTTTTCCAATAGCTCGCTCGAATGATACTGATCCTAATTGGGTACTTCACTTTGACAACTTCTAGATTTTACCCCCTATAAAAGTGGAAACCCTAATTTTGACCTGCATGTACCCTGAACGGTCTCTGTTTGACTTTGTTTCTGCTGCCTGTCGTTCTGCTTGCTGAACTGGAGTGTCAGGCGGTTGTCTGAGTGTACCTGCTAAAAATAGAAACTGCCTGAAAAGTGGCCAATCCACTGTCGGATGATTTTGCATGTCACATTGCCCGTGGGATCTCAAAAAACCTAGAAAACTGGTCTGCATGCAAGCATTGGCTAAAAATAGTAAGTTTTCGAAATGTGATCCCTTCCATTTGCATGTCATATCGTTGCGAAGCTCTCAAAAAACCCATGAGGAATATCCAGACATGCGTCGGAAAATACTGCATGCAAACCCTAAAAATAGCCTTCGAAGGCTGAACTCTGAAAGTCAACTTCTCGGTTTGCATGTTATATCACTGCGAAGGTTTTGAAAAACCCAGAAACATTCCCCAGACATGCATTTGAAAAGCACATGTGAAACTCCTGAAAATGGCTCCCGAAGCCTGAACTACTAAAAATAGCAAGTTGTCTGATTCTGCCCAAATTTTACGTGCAAGCTGCTTGATGTATTTTGAATGTGATGGAACTGACAGAATTCCAAAATCTTGAAAAAAAGGTCCCAGATTGTGCACTTAATAAAAATAGTAAGTTGTCAAAATTCAATAAAAATTCATTGGGACTCTACTGGAAGCCTCGTGATTGCAGTACTAAACTCAGATTCCAATTTCATAACTCAGTTTGACCTTTAAAAGCCTGGATGATAGGAAACCCTAATTTCACAGACTTAACGAATATTCCAACCTAAGTCAAACGATGGGACATCCTCGAAAGGACGGAGAGACCAGAGAGAGAGAGACGCAAAGCCAAAAGACCATAATGGAGCAAAAATTAAGGGGGTACCCATTTGAATGGGGTGATGTGTGAAAAAGGTCACAATAGGACGGTTTAGTGAACGCCCTTACAATTGCAGGAAAGGGGTTTAAGACCCCATCAACTAGAGATTTGAGTGAGCCATTGCTAGAGGAAGCCGTAAAGAATACACAGCTTGTGGTTGATGAGCAAAAGAAAATTTTGCCGAAGAAAAGGTTGCAGCATTTTATCTGATGGGTGGGCAGATGGACGAAATACAACTCTCCTAAACGTTTTAGTGGCCTCCAATGGTGGATTGGTGTTCCTAAAATCAATAGATGCCTACCATGAAATCAAAAATGTTGAGACTTTATGCAATCTATTAGATGGGGTGGTTCACGAGGTTGGAGTTGATAATGTTGTCAAAATTATCACGAACAACGCAGCTGCATATGTAGTTGCAGGTAGGCTACTTATGGAGAAGTGTCCCACAATTGCATGGTCTTCGTCTGCTACACATTGCTTGGACCTATTGCTAGAGGACATTGGGAAGATTTCATGGGTCAAAAGAGTGGTTGAAGATGCAAAAAGTGTTACAAAATTTATCTACAACCATACTTGGGTGCTTTCTTTGATGATGAAATTCACAAATGGCAAGGGCCTTGTGCGACCTGGAGTGACACGATTCGCTAGCCGCTTCCTCACATTGCAAAGCATTCTTGGTGCCATTGGTCACCTCAAGCAAATGTTTGTGTCTGATGCTTGGAAGGAGTCCTCATTTTCCAATAGAGTTGAAGGGGAGAGGATTGCTGCCATAGTTTTTGATGAGACATTCATCAAAAATGGAGAGGATTTAATGGGGGTAAGTAGCAATCACACAAAAAAAAATTATACATGATAATCTATTTGCTGTTTTTATTGTTTGAGGGGTTAATTTTGTTATAATTTAACATTTGTTTTCATTTTCTTAGGTGACAGAACCTTTGGTGAGGTTTCTTCGTATGGTGAATGGAGATGGCATGCCAATGGGTTTCATCTATGAGGCCATGGATAGGGTCAAAGAGACCATATCACATTACTATTGCGGCAACAAAAAGAAATATGAAATCATATGGCGCATCATTGATTGAAGATGGACAAACCAACTCCACCAACCGATTCATGCCTTTGCCTACTTCTTGAATCCGAAGTTATACTTCTCAGACACATTTAAGGCGGATGAGGAGGTCATGGAAGGTCTTGTCACTTGCATTGATAGGATGGTGCCTGATAGTGAGCTGAGACATAAGGTGCTTGATGACTTGGAGGTGAGATTTGTTATGTCTTATTTATGAATTTGCAATGTTGAGCCTTGACTATCTATGAATTTTCTATATTTGATTTAATTTTTCTTTTATCTATTCAAGGTCTACAAGGGTGCATAGGGGAGACTCTTTTCCTCCCAACAAGCAATTGAAAGGAGAGGAAAACAACAACCAAGTAAAAAATGAAATTATAAACTTGATTCTTACAGATAGATTTTTTACTTTATTCTTATTTCTTAATACTTATATTTTTTAAACATGTTTTTGTACATCTATCATGGGAGAACTATGGTGCTAGCACACCAAATCTTCAAAAGCTAGCCATACGTGTCTTGTCGCAGCCAGGCAGTGCTTCTAGGTGTGAACGCAGTTGGAGTTTATTTGAGAACTGAAATATACCCCTTAATTTTTCCCTTTGTTTTACAGTCACAACAATGCAAATCGTGCACCCGTTAAGAATTAGCTCCAAACCAAAACACAGCTGAAACAACTTTAACCAAGAATGCGCCCTAAAACCACTTGAGGAGGGGCGAGCATATGGTCAGAGGATCCCTAGGATCTAATAACTTGATAACAACTGAAAATGAAGATCTAAACTCAACACCAAGAATGTGCACGCAAGATCCTTTTGCAAAGCGAGGTGCTAACATATGGTGGAGTGCTAGATACTAAACTGAAATAAACTTCTTCTGCTGAAGCAGGCATCCACAAGCGGTGGGAATACTCCACTTATTTCGTGGGTGTGATTATTACAATTATTTCAAGGCGGCAAGCCAGCCAATTAACCTCATCTCCACTTAAACTGTGGTGGGTATACAATCCACACAACCACTTTATTTTCATGGGGGGAATACAACAAAGTAAATTGTAGCAAGTAAACAAATTGTTGTTAGTACTACTAATCAGCTTACAACCAATTTCTAAACAACTACAATATATCAACAATAAGTTCCCAAAATAAGCAATGGTTAGAGTATCACTTCCTCTAACGTTTACAACTTAAATAGAAGAATAATTGAAGCCCAAAACAGCACGATAATAAAACTTAACTAATCTGATCAGAAACAGAAGGTACAGAAAATCAGACCAGCAAGCTATAGATTCACCAAATTGGACGAAACTCCTCCAAAACAGCTCTGAATGCCTCCATACCACAGTCAATCAACAGCTGCAAGCAAGGCGTCCAAACTCCAATGGAAACTCGAGCCAGAAATAGATGGAAACAGTAGGCACGAATTCCAATGCAAGTACCAAATGGTACGGCCCCTCGAGGAGGTCGACTTGCTCTTAAAAATCAGGAACTTGATAATTAAATCTACAAATTTGCAAGAAGGGGCGCCCTCCACAGTAGAACAGCTTGGGCCAACACCTAGAACGAAACCAAAATCAATGATGAAGCTATGAACAGAAAATAGCTTCAGCCAAGCCAAATCAGCAACTTAAAAAATAGGCTTTACATCAGCAACCTGTTCGATTTTATCAAATTGAAGCTCCATTTGTATTTCAAGGTGAAATACAATCATAATGATCCACCTAGGGAGCCATAGCTTCAAGCTCGAAGAATGGATTGAATTCGCTAAGCTTCCCCTTAGCCAGGTTCTGGATTCAAACCAGCAGCATAACTTTACTTTTCCAATTTCCAAGATGAGATACAAAGAGCAAAGCACCAATATACAAGCTTTTACCAAGAGGAGATGAAACATTTGAACTTCCAAAGAAAACTCTTCCTTTTCCCAAAAGGGACGCCAAACTCCAAAAAGGCTCCATTTAAAATATAAAATAAACTCTTTATTCCACTCCTTCAAGTCGTCCCACTTTAGATGATGAATAAACATTTAATAAAATATTAAATGTATCTTATTTTATGACCCCAACTTAAAAACAACTTAAAGTCATTAAGCTAGGCATGGGGTACAACTTCAAAACACATTTTTAACTAAGTAAGAAACTTAGTCCAAGGAACAAGCCACCACCAAACTGGAAACTGAGACATTACCAAAATCTGGATAATGAACTGCACAACATTGCTGATGAAGACACTACCAAAAATAGACTTACTAAAAATAGCCAATGCTAAAAATAGTAAGAACACATCAAAACCACAGTAAACCAAGCTGAGCAGGAAACACTAAAAATCCTAATTTGCTTAACTAAATAGCCTACAGATTTCCAGAAATAGGCTAACAGTTCACAACAAGGTCATCACTGAAAAGGGGACATTACAGTCCGCCCTTCCCAGAATTGCTTGTCCCCAAGCAATTGCAAATCAGGATGCTGCAAAATATGCTCATTTTCCCATGTAGCATCCTCTATAGGCAAATTCCTCCACTTAACCAAATACTCTTAGATTGACCTCTTCCTCAAAGAGCGTTCTCTAAACTCAATAATTGCCTCAGGAATCAAATCAAGTTGTCCTTCCTCATCCAATGGAAGCAATTCTGTTGATGCAACACATTTATGACCAAGAGCCTTCTTGAGTCTAGAAACATGAAATACATTGTGCACCTTGTTGCTCGACGGTAATTCTAACTCATAAGCCACTTCTCCCACTCTTCTGATGACCTTCAAAGGCCCATAAAAACGTGGCTTAAGTTTTTCAGCCCCACCCTTCTTGAGAGTAGACTGTCTATAAGGTTGGAGTCTCAAATATACCAAATCACCAACCTCAAAAGATCGCTCAGTACATTGTTAATCAGCATATAATTTTTGTTGATTCTGAGCATGCCGGATATTGTCCCTCAATGACTTGAGAATGTCTTGACTTTGTTGCAACTTATCCTTTGCCTGAGGAGCTCTACAATCACCAAAAACAAGATCAACAAAGCTTGGAGCTTCATACCCATACAAAGCCATGAAGGGAGACATTCTAATAGACATATGATAGGATGAATTGTAACAATATTCACCCAAATGGAGTCATCTCACCCATGCTTTTTGCTGTCCTGAAACATAGTTTTTGAGATAACCCTCTAACCACTTATTGACAATTTCAGTTTGTCCATCAGTTTGAGGGTGATAACTAATGCCTGGAGTAAGCACTGTACCACACAATTTAAACAACTCTTGCCAAAAGGTGCTCAAAAATTTACTCTCTCTATCACTTACAATATTCTTTGGAATCCCATGCAACTGAAACACCTCATGGAAGAACAAATTAGCAACTTGTGCTGCTGTAAAAGAACTAGTAATGGTCAAGAAATGAACGAACTTGGTCAATCTATCAACCACAACAAAGATACAATCCCTTCCTTGCACTTTTGGCAACCCTATAATAAAATCCATAGAAATACTCTCCCATTTCTGATTCGGAATAGGTAAGGGCTGCAAGTAACCAGCAGGAAAAACATGCTCATTTTTATTTGCTTCACATATATGACATTCTCTTACATAATTCAAAACTTCATTTTTTAATCCCTTCCATGAAAATCTTTCACGGATTTGTTTGTAAGTCTTGAAGTATCCTTGGTGACCAGCAAAAGGTATGTCATGGAATGAATGTAGAACCTTATTTTTTAACTTAGAATCTGATGCCAAAAAGATTCTATCTTTATAGTAGATTAGCCCTTCAGCCAACTTATATCTATCATCCTGAAAAGTGCCTTCAGCAATGCTGGTTGCAAAAGAATTCTTAGCATAATCAACTAAAATCCGCTCCTTCCATTCTGCAGAAATCTCAGATAAGGAGCACAAATGAGGCTTCCTAGATAATGCATCAGCGACTATATTATTTTTCCCTTTGACATATTCAATGTCAAAGGTGTAAGCTTGTAGCTTACTCACCCATTTTTGTTGCCTCTTATTCAAATCCTTCTGATGCAAGAAGTGTCTAAGACTGTTATGATCAGTCTTAACTATGAATTTACTCCCAACCAAGTACTGCCTAAACTTGGCTAATGCATGCATGATTGCAAGAATTTCTTTGTCATAAATTGAATAAGTCCTTTCAGCTCCTCTTAATTTTTTGCTCTCAAAGACAATGGGATGCTTGTCTTGCATGAGAACAACTCCAATCCCTTCTCCCGAAGCATCACATTGTAACTCAAAAGTTTTGGAGAAGTCCGGTAAGGCCAAAACTAGACACGAGCTCATTCTCTATTTGAACTTATCAAAAACCACTTGAGCATTTTGAGACCATGCAAATGCCCCCTTCTTAGTGAGGTCAGTCAAAGGAGCAACCATGTGAGAGTATCCTTCGACAAACCTTCGGTAGAAACCACAAAGTCCTAAGAATCCCTTCAGATGTGTCAAATTCTTAGGTGGAGGCCAATCTAGGACTGCCTTGATTTTATCTGGATCAACTCTAACTCCCTTAGAGCTGATTATATGGTCAAGGTAGAGTAGTTTTATCAACCCAAATTCACACTTTGATTCCTTGGCATAGAGGCATTCTGATTCAAGAATACTAACCACCTCATCTAAGTGTTCGAGATGCTCCTCCCAAGACTTGTTGTAGATGAGAATATCATCCAAGAAGATCAACACAAATTTCCTTATCTGCTTCTGAAAATTTTTGTTCATGCAAGACTGAAAGGTTGTTGGAGCATTAGTCAAACCAAATGGCATGACTAGAAATTCATAATGCCCAAAATGACATCGAAAAGCAGTTTTCTCAATGTCGGATTCTCTCATTCTGATTTGATGGTACCCAGATTTGAGATCAATCTTAAAAAAATACATTGCACCGTGGAGCTCGTCAAGAAGCTCATCAATTCTAGGAATAGGATATCGGTTCTTGATAGTTTTCTGATTTAATGCACTGTAATCAACACACATGCGCATAGTACCATCTTTCTCTTTTACAAGAACCACAGCTGAAGCAAAAAGGGCTTTTGCTTGGACGGATGTGACCAATCTCCAAAAGCTCTTTGATGGCCTTTTCAATCTCATCCTTTTGCTTTTTGGGATACTGGTAGGGAGTAGTAATAACCGGTTTAGCCCCATCTTCAAGCTCAATAATATGTTCAGCCCCCCTTTCAGGTGGTCTTCCAGGAGGTATACTGCCAAAAACTTTACTTCTCTTTGTGATTAAAGACTAAACATCTAGGTGGTAGTGTCTTTTGTCCTCCACTGGACTAGAGGGCAGAATTAAACATTTAGCTGCCCATTCAACATGATCATGCCAAATCAATTTCTCAATTCTTTTGAAAGACACAATTCGAGGACCTCCATTGGACAATCCTCTTAAAACCACCATTTTTCCCTTTGCCTGGAACTTCAATTCCATTGTTTGTAAGTTCAAAGTGATCTCACCAAGAGATCGCAGCCACTGAATCCCAAGCATAACATCCGTTTCTCCAATTCCTACAACGTAGAAATCATCTTTGACTTCATAAGTTCCCAATTGCATGGATAGGTTGGAGATCTTTCGGTTGCAAGAAATTGTGAATCCATCTGCTAACATGACTTTGAATCTTTCAAATTCTTTAGTCTTGAGCCCTCTTCTTGCAACTAGCCCTTCATCAATGAAGTTATGCGTTGCTCCAGTATCAATGAGAGCAATCATTCTTTGCCCACTAAGCATACCACGAACCCTGAAAGATTCATTCTTCTAGAAACTTGTTAATTGAGCAAAGGTATCTCCACTTCCTTGCCCTCTTTCAGGGTCTTCAGGAACTTTTTCCTCATCACTATACTCATATTCATATTGCTGTTCTGGAAAATCAGATTCTGATTCATAATCAGAATAAGCTCCCATGTGATGTGAAAAACCTTTACCATAGCATCTATGCCCTCTAGACCATGGTTCACGACATGTGTAACAAACCCCCTCTTTTCTTAACTTCTCACGCAGCTCTTCATCCATTTTAGGTGGAAATTTTTTGAATGGAGTAGGAGATTGTTTCTTTTCCTTCTTATGAACAAATGGTTATGAAGGAAACTTAGGCCTTGGAGCAGCCAATTCCATGCTTCTAGCTTTCCTTATTGCTTCCTCAAGACTTGGTGGATCAAAAGTTTTAACCCACCCTTTCAATGGCTCCATAAGACCTTCAGAAAACAACACAACCTTTTTTTCGGTGATGTTGGGCACCATCACGGAAAGTCTTTGAAATTCAATAATATAAGAATCCAATGAGCCCTGCTCTTTCAACTGGGCAAGCTCATGGAACTTGATTTCTGGATTCTTAGAATCAAACCTTTTGATCAGCTTGTTGGTAAATTCTTCATATGTATGAATGAGGTTATGGCCAAGAGTGACCAAACCGTGGTACCACCACTCATGTGCTGTTCCATCCAAATGCAATGTTGCAAATTTGATGGCGTCTTCTTCTGGCATAGGCCTGAGTGATAGGTAATTGTCCAAATTTTGGACCCATGAACAAGCTGTGCACTTGTCACTTCCATCATAATGAACCAAGGTGACTTTGGCGAGTGCTTGTTGGTAGTCCATTTTGGGACCCATAGGAGCTCGAAAATCCTTTTTTCCCCCTCTTCCTTTCTTCTGATTAATATACTGATCAAAAGTTAAATTCTCTCTTATTTCATAGGGAAGAGAGACATACTCCATGTAACTTTGTCTTACTTCATCTGCCATGGGGACTTCAGGCTCGGCAGAAGCTTCCATCCTAGGAGTGAAAGAAGGAAGGAGAGGTCTAGGGGCTGATTCCCTTGAATTGGCAACATGTTGCCCAACTGTTCTACCTCTTGGTTCTGAATTAGAACCACTAGAATCTGCTCCTTGCTTTGGCTGGGGTGTGATTACTTGCTGATCCATTTTTGCAAGTAGTCTTGACATCATATCCAGCATTGCATCAAACTTCTTTTCAACTCTAGAATCACTATCATTTTTAGTCTCATTGGCTGGTCCCTTACCCTTGTCAGCCATACTGTCAACCGATGTTTCTTGGTTTCTCAAAACCTCTAAAAAGTGTCAATCTCAGCAAGCTGAAACTAAACTCTATTTCCTCTGGTGTAGCAACAGAATTCTCTGTCACTCATCTGTCACTGAAGCACTGAACACACAAGATGGCAAGAAAACAGGCTCTGATACCACTAAAATATACCCCTTAATTTTTCCCTTTGTTTTACAGTCACAACAATGCAAATCATGCACCCGTTAAGAATTAGCTCCAAACCAAAACACAGCTAAAACAACTCTAACCAAGAATGCGCCCTAAAACCACTTAAGGAGGAGGGGCGAGCATATGGTTAGCGGATCCCTAGGATCTAATAACTTGATAACAACTGAAAATAAAGAGCTAAACTCAACACCAAGAATGTGCACGCAAGATCCTTTTCCAAAGCGAGGTGCTAACATATGGTGGAGTGCTAGATATTAAACTGAAATAAACTTCCTCTGCTGAAGCAGGCATCCACAAGCGGTGGGAATACTCCACTTATTTCGTGGGTGTGATTATTACAATTATTTGAAGGCGGCAAGCCAACCAATTAACCTCACTTCCACTTAAACTGCGGGGGGTATACAATCCACACAACCACTTTATTTTCATGGGCAGAATACAACAAAGTAAATTACAGCAAGTAAACAAATTGTTGTTAGTACTACTAATCAGCTTACAAACAATTACTAAACAGCTGCAATATATCAACAATAAGTTCCCAAAATAAGCAATGGTTAGAGTATCACTTCCTCTAATGTTTACAACTTGAATAGATGAATAATTGAAGCTCAAAACAGAATGATAATAAAACTTAACTAATCTGATCAGAAACAGACGGGATAGAAAATCAGACCAGCAAGCTATAGATTCACCAAATTGAACGAAACTCCTCCGGAACAGCTCTAAATGCCTCCATACCACAGTCAATCAACAGTTGGAAGCAAGGCATCCAAACTCCAAAGGAAACTCGAGCCAGAAACAGATGGAAACAGTAGGCACGAATTCCAATGCAAGTACCAAATGGTACAGCCCCTCAAGGAGGTCGATTTGCTCTTAAAAATCAGGAACTTGATAATTAAATCTGCAAATTTGCAAGAAGGGGCGCCCTCCACAGTAGAACAGCTTGGGCCAACACCCAGAACGAAACCAAAATCAATGATGAAGCTATGAACAGAAAATAGCTTCAGCCAAGCCAAATCAGCAACTTAAAAAACAAGCTTTACATCAGCAACCTGTTCGATTTTATCAAATTGAAGCTCCATCTGTATTTCAAGGTGAAATTCAGTCATAATGATCCACCTAGGGAGCCATAGCTTCAGGCCCGAAGAATGGATTGAATTCACTAAGCTTCCCCTTAGCTAGGTTCTGGATTCAAACCAGCAGCATAACTTTACTTTTCCAATTTCCAAGATGAGATACAAAGAGCAAAGCACCAATATATAAGTTTTTACCAAGAGGAGATGGAACATTTAAACTTCCAAAGAAAACTCTTCCTTTTCCCAAAAGGGACGCCAAACTCCAAAAAGGCTCCATTTAAAATATAAAATAAACTCTTTATTCCACTCCTTCAAGTCGTCCCACTTTAGATGATGAATAAAAATTTAATAAAATATTAAATGTATCTTACTTTATGGCCCCAACTTAAAGTCATTAAGCTAGGCATGGGGTACAACTTCAAAACACATTTTTAACTAAGTATGAAACTTAGTCCAAGGAACAAGCCACCACCAAACTGGAAACTGAGACATTACCAAAATCTGGATAATGAATTGCACAACACTGCTGATGAAGACACTACCAAAAATAGACTTACTAAAAATAGCCAATGCTAAAAATAGTAAGAACACATCAAAACCATAGTAAACGAAGCTGAGCAGGAAACACTGGAAATCCTAATTTGCTTAACTAAATAGCCTTCAAATTTCCAGAAATAGGCTAACAGTTCACAACAAGGTCATCACTGAAAAGGGGACATTACAAGAACATTCGCACAAAGAAAAGAAACAGGTTGACTGAGCAGCGCCTAAATAATTTAGTTTTTGTTCGGTACAACCTTCGCCTTCGAACTAGAAAGGTGGAGGGTGTTTCACACGAGTCCATCGACTTGGATGACATTGATCCATATGGTGAATGGACTATTGATGAACAAAATGATGAGGCTGATGTCTTCCTTACTGATGAGGATCTTGCTGAATTAGAGAGAGCAGCAGCAGAAGAAGAAGTAGCAAGATTGGATGCCATGGAGGACAACGAAGACACATTTGAATATCATGTTTCCCCTGCTCAATCTCCTAGTCCTCGTTTGGATACTATAGCATGGGCACCTTCTAGTTCTAGGCCTCCAAAATTGAGTACCATTGGGAGGGGAAAGAGGAAGATGTATGTTACATGTGGTTGTTAATGTTTTCCTCTTTTTGACATGATTATATGTAAACATTTATAAACTTATGATGCTTTTATACATTGGAACTATGAGTATTTGATGACCATGAATGATTAAATTTCAATTATTGAGTGTTTGATGATCATATGACATGTGTAATCTTTGAATTATGAGTGTTTGATAATCAAATTAAGCTTTTATGTTCTCTAAATGCATTAATTTGTTCTTGTTTTTTTGTAAAACTACGGTTTTTTTTTTTGCCGAGTCTTTTCCCGAGTCATATTTTTGGGCTGCCGAGTCCGCGGCGAGTCTGAGTTTGCAAACTATGATTTTAAGTAATATAATTTTTGCGTTTTAGCAATATTAAATATCTCCTTGAAGTTGGCGCCCAAGTTATTAATCATAAAAATGGCCCCCTTTTTAATGTCTCCATGACCCCTTAGACATAAAGTGCAAATATAACAATATAATATAACTTTTAAATATTAATTATTATTAAAGTCACCTTTAATAATAATTAAAGGTTATAACTTAAGCAATACTCCTTATTTCATCAATCCAACTGAACTCCAAGATCGACACTGCCAACATATCAACTACAAGTGCCCTGCTATAAATAGTAACACTAGATGAAGGACTTACTATAAATAGTAAGTTGGCAAATTGAGCCCCCAAATCCTCTGCAAAGGCTAAACCTGAATCCCACTAAGCTCTGGAGAAGAATAAAACCAACAACTGACCAAGTTCTTGCCTCAAAAGACCTTCGATCCAACCTATTAGCCTACGAGGGTCCAAGTGATAGGCTAATCCTGCTAACAACTAACGTTTAGCTAAAAGGGGACATTACACAAGCTTTCATTGAGTTTTTTTTTTTTTTGTCAACATCTCATTTATTTGTCAATATTTTATTGCATTACATTCTTGAACTTGACAATTAGTAAATAATTCAATTACTCTTTAAATTTTATTATGAAAATTAAAATTTGGAGAAAAAATAGCTGAATAAACATAATAAAAACTATGATAAAATTCCATTATAAAAAAGAGTAAAGACTATTCAGGAATCAAAAAATTGAAAAACAAAGCAGTGCTCCCCAGGGACACAACCCTTGCCCTGGTGTCCCCGTACCTGAAACGTTTCGAAGACTCGGGGACACCTTGAAAACATTCCCCCCCCTCCAGCCCTCCCCAGTCCTCGATCACCACCCAATATGGGAATGTCCCGGAAACATTCCAAAAATCGAAGGGGATGGCTAGTCGTCCCCTTACAGCCCAGCAAGATTTATGTTGCCTTTTTTATTGGAATTAAGAAGAAGGAATTACTCAGCAACATCAAAGGAGATAGGAGAAGGCTCCAGCGACAGCAGCAGGTCAGAGGTAAGTTGAATATTATGTTTGGTAAATGACTTGATGTTTGTGATGGACAGTTTATATATTTAATTATTATGTGCACAGAAATGAATCCAACATCTATTACAGATAATAAGCTGTGTATATATATGTATAATTCTGAGTACTATTTACTGCTAATATATGTATAATTCTGAGTACTATTTACTGCATAAAAAATAGATCTAGGTAATGGATGAAATTTACAAGAACAGACTATGGACCAAACACATATCATTAATTTAAGAAGCAAAGATCAGAATCTATGCATTATATTATGAACAATATGTAATGGATTTGTTCATTCATTTAATATGTAAATCTGAGTGTCTACTCTATGGATAATACTCATATGATCTGATTGTGAATAACTAGTCAAAAATAAAGGAGTTGAGGGCCTACTAAAGGGGAAACAGCGTGTGAGGTCACCCTCTAAGTACACCACCCATTTGGATGGCAAGGGCCACATGGGCCAAGAGGGGCAAACTGCTTTTGGGCCTAGAGGAAATGACTATCCAGGACACCCTGCTGTAGCTGCACCCTCAACCTCTCAATATGATTGAGCAATGATGGTTTTGGTACAGGGGAACGGAGGTAGAATACTAGGTACACCACCCCATATGGATGGCAAGGGCCACATGAGGCCAAGGTGGGGTAAACTGCCCTTGGGCCTAGGGATTCTTGGGCACCCTATCAGACCATCATACTCAAGGAAGAATGAGTTAGGAGATTCAATATGCTTATGCAATGATGTTGTCTTATTTTATGTCTACTAACACTTTTGCTGGTCAACGGGTAGTTGTATCCCTAACCATATTCTCTTTGATTTTCTTAACATGCATGCTAATTAATATTTTCTCGTAAACACTCTCTAATTTTGTCTTGCAGGGACCTAATTGTTCTATAAGCATTCCCCAACACCAAGGTAATTCCTTGGAATTGATTAATTAGGGCAGATTTAGGGTTATCTCAAAAAAGGGACATTATGGCCCAGCAAGATTTATGTTGCCTTCTCCTATCTCCTATGATAGTGAGGAGGTTGAGGTTCAAATGCATGAAAGTCAAAGAAGTAGACCTAGAAGTAGAACTCGTAGAAGTATGGCAGCCACTAGGGTTTCTTTAGGGAGTGGGAGTGTAGCAGGGCCCGCAACTTCAAACCCATTTGAATGTCCTTCCGGAGTCCTCAAAATTTATGCAAAAAGCCCATTTAACCCCAAGAAATCTCTATTACAATTTGCAACACCAATTGATAAGGATAAGAAAAAAATTCAGGGGGAAGTAGAGAATGGCTTTGTCATTTGTACAAAAAACAATATAGTGGCAGTCATACGAGAGTTAAATGTCATCTTTTGTGGATAGGTGGTAAAGGGGTGAAAGGTTGTGAAAAAATAACTCCAATTGAAAAGATTGAGGCAACTAGATTGCATATGGAGGGAGAGGCAAGAAAGAAAGGAACTTCAATGGAGAATTTGCGGCCTAGTGTGTCATTGCCTATAGGGTCAATGGATGTTGAATTTCATGGGGGAGAGGGTTCTACTTCTATTAGAGGAAAGAACAAATCTAATGTTGCTAATAAGTTTAACACACAATTATGAGATGTGACTGATTCCTCTATTGCTAAGCTTTTTTATGCTCATGCCATATGCTTTCATATGGCACGTACACCATATTTTAAACAAATGTTCAAAGATGTGATAACTGCAGGTCGTTCATTTGTTTCACCTGGAGAACACAAGCTACACACCACCCTCCTTGATAGAGAATATTCCAAGGTCAGTGTGTTGATGGAGAATATGAGACAAACATGGATAAACGGTGGTTTCTCTATTATCATGGATGGGTGGACCGATATCAAACATTGGCCACTAATCAATATTATTGCTACATGTAAAACTGACTCTACTTGCTATTGTAACTTGTACCAAATCCCGTGGCCCTGATTTTATTATTTGTAAACTAATATTGTCCCTCTATCTTTCTACAGACTCAAATATGATGGCATCTTTGAAACTTTGCAAAGCTTGTCCTTGAACATTGTGAATCATAATTCCCAGCACTACTGACTATTATACAACAAAGAATGAGTTGAAAACCCATGAAACAATTTTTGATTTAGAGAAACTTTGTTGAGCCAACTGAGATATAAATAAGAGGAAACCATGAAATGGTCAAGAACGTTACTCAATGGGAGTGTAACACTCACATGTCATTCTCAGAATTTGGGATGAAAGGATGTTAGAAAATAAGAACTAGCCTTATAAGCAAAACTCCTAAGATAGGGCCTTATTTTGGCAGGAAATTTTGTGTAAATAAACAATCAAAGAGCATGCCCAAACAACTCAGAACATGTAACACAAACTTGATCTGTAGTCAACAAAATAGGATTTTCATTTCACAAACTGTACTCACAATGCTCAAAGGAAGATCAACTTACAAAATCAATCTATTACAGTCAGGGTTTGCACAGTTACGATGACGCAATTCTGATAACTGAGATCCACATAAATAGCACCTTCCAAAGGTACTGTTGTACAATGCAAGAGAGTCCTCATCATCCTCAATCCTTTCATTACTTGAGCCCGTCCTTTGGATATTAGCAGCATCTATAGGCTTGTATATTTTTGGGGAGACAGATAGACGAGAATCAAAAACAAATAAATTTCCTATCCACTTAAATGAACCTTCTTCCTTGAGGTAGTGTGAAATGCCTCCTTTCAAAGTGTACAAGTTTTGGAAACCCCTTTTCCTGTGACATAGGTGAAACAATACAAAGAAACAAAGCAAATTAGTATTTTACTGGAATAAATACTAATACATGCATGATCTTATCTCAAAATCCAAAACCAGTTCCATTAGCTACAAGACTAATTTGTATTTTTGCTTCTATTGAGTTATGTAAGTTTCCAATTAAAACTATCAATGTGTGTGCATACATGCAAAAACAAAATACAAATAAAGGATTCTACAATCTTAAACTTTAACTTTTTGATGAATTACAGGAATAGGAATTAAATAAGATCTGGAAGACACATTTTTCTTGAAAGCTGTGAAGTGTTCTACTAATTGTGAACACAATTTGCTATAATTCATGCATGAATATGTCATGGAATAGTTTATTTCTCCAAGGGTTTACTTCAAGGAAAAAAATCTCAAAACTGGAAAAAGAACAGGTTTCTACTGGTGTAGAGTTTTATGCCCCTAAAATAAATATGTTGTTATTTACCTTGATTGGTCAACAAAATTGTGACTTAATAGTTACCATAAAATCTTGTAACCAACCTATGCAATCACCTCCTTGTTAAACTAGCTGAATAAACCGTCAAGGGCCCATCAAAACAGGATAAGGAGATTAATTTCCCTCTACTGTTTGGATGGTGTGTACACTGTGACATAAAAACATCAATAAAATAAAGTTACTAAGTCTTTGAGGATTGAGAGCATGCAAGGGAGCGAAAGACAGGTACTTATACTTCATTCATGAGGGATGGAGTTTTTTATCAGCCAGAATGATCATTATATGAACTAGTTGGTACTTGGTGATCTTCTTAGACACCTTCCTACACTAGTTGCAGAGGACAATTGCATGGATTGGGGATGAAACACATCTAATGGCATCCAACATAGTCTTAGCGGGACTGTTACTTGTACAACTGCATCTGGAGTTTTCTCCCTATTAAGATTTCTCCAAAGTAAACAACTGTCATGGTTCCTTTGTATTTGTTTATGGGTGTTATTGCTTGTAATGGTTTTTTGCAAGTTGATTAAATAGTTGCCATTGTTAGTAGCAAGTGTTGTGTAATGTCCCCTTTTGGGTTAATCATAATTCTTGCCCTGATTTTCTAAAGATATCTTTTTCTGACGGTTTGGGGTTCAAACTATATTTTTTTCTCCTTTTCCTGATCAATCATAGGATAAAACATTCATAAATGTATTCATTTTTCTATCAAATAATCACAATTACTTATAAGGCTCAATAATTGCTGCAAGCATCTTTATTGTATAATCGTATTATATATATATATTTCATATAAATAAATATATGTAATTACATACAATAATGTCAATGGAACAAATGTATCAACAATTTTAGAAGATAACTAGTAGCATGCATGGTTTATTATTCCCCATGACATCAATAAAAAAATAGACAACATTAAATAAATAGCATCATATATGAATTATTATTAATTACACTATTATTTAAATCCATGAGGTATTTATCAACATCATTATTCAAATGTACAAACATTTATCTAACTTATTATTTAAATTCATAAAATACTTATCTCCTTATATTCATATGATGACTGTTGTTACTTTCCTCATACTCAGAAAATATTTATTTTATCTCCTTATTATGTCTGTTGCTTTTCTGAGCACAGTTTATTATATATTTTGAATGCTATATCCTTGATTGATCTGTTCGAATCTATCCTTATTAACTGCTGATGTACTTAGAAATATATTACTGATTACTTCCTTGAATACCGATCTATTTCCCCTGCTCCCTTTTTTGCAAATGATTTCACTTTCCCTATATAGCCTCATGTCCACGTGGAAGGCTGCATTAGAAAGGCATGTCTTTTGTTTTAGACTAACCGCTGCCTTGGGAATTATAATCACAACCTTTTGTTAACTGCTTTTATTCTTCTTTTAACCAATCACTATTCTTTTGGAAAAAAAGCGCTGCACCCTATATTATTTGTTGGCTGCTCATTCTATCGCTGCCCTTATATTATATATGTTATGTTTGGTTTATATTTAGTTATTATTATCTAAGTTACCGATTCGCCTAAAAAGGCCCTGGATACGATTCGATACGTACCGGGTACGGGATTCGGGTACGGTACGCCACGGATTCGCCCAGGATACGCCTTTCCGCCTGCGAATTCGAGTTGGATTCGCCGAGCGCCTGCGGATTCGTCCAGGATTCGGCAAAACGAATCCAAGGTGAATCTGCAACGAATCCAGGCGTGAAAACGCCCAATCCGCAGAAAAAGGCATTTTTTTTTGCATTTTTTATTCATTATTTTGACCGAATGTTGACTTTTTAATATTTTAATAATCATTGCAACCCTAATTCGTCCCTCCAAACACACTAAATAGGTAAAAACAATCTCATTTAACAATTTGTGAATGAAAAACAAGTTTTTTTGCCTCCATTGCTGAACTTTCTCTCTTGCTTGCACAAGCTTGAATAGACTTGAAGGTTGATCATTGGTTGTTCAAAGTTGATTGTTGTGCTATTCCTAAGCACTTGCAAGTGTCTGTTCGTTGCCAAGAAGATTGTAGAGCAAGATTTGTTCAAAAGAGGTAGGTTTCTTTGAAATTTTTTTATTTTTTTCTTACATTTTTTTTAACAAATGAACTATTTTGTTTTGTTGATTGTTCTCATTCTTTTAAGTTTTTTAGTTTCAAATTTCAATACCAAAATTATTTCAATTTGTTGTGCCTTAGGTATTACAATGGCATCCAGTTCTTCCTCAGGCCAATCTCGTTTCAAAATAAATGCAACCTCTCCCCTTTGGAAATATGTAGAAATGGTTCAACAATGTCCAAATGGTGGAGTATTTATTTGGATTTGTAGTCATTGCAAAGTTCAATATACGAGCTCATACAGTCGAGTGAGAGCCCACTTGTGTAAGATACCTAATAATGGCATCAAACCTTGTCCAGGACCTCCTTCTGGTGATGGCAAAGGCCTTCCAGATGATGTAGTGTTGAAATATATTGCTGAGCAAGAAAAATCAAAGCATACAGCTAATAGTCTTAAAACAAGCCATCCTTTGAGGAAAGAATCTCGATCCATGAAACCCCCTACACCACCACCTACTTATATTCCGCCTACACAAAGCCATCCATTTATGAACATCCCTCAATAGCAAACCATGCCCTCATCAAATAAAAGATCTAAGGGACCGTTGGAAGCTTCATTTCAGAAAGAGGCAAGAGATATTGCTGATCAAGACATAGCAAGATGTGTCTATGCCAATGGATTGGCATTCAACGTTGTTCGTTCACCATATTGGCAAAAAATGGTGAAATCTATTAATGAGGCTCCAAAGGGGTATAAGGGCCCAGGTTTTGAGAAGGTGTGTTGCACCTTATTGGAGAAAGAGGTTAAACATGTAGCAGACTCATTGAAGCCCATAAGGGATTCATGGATCGAAACAGGGGTGACCATCATTTCTGATGGATGGAAAGATGCGAAAAATCGCCCATTGATCACTGTTATTGCCGTGTCCCCTAAAGGGGCAATGTTTTTGAGAGCAGCGGATTGTGAAGGATAGGTGAAAGATGGTCCATTTATTGCTAACATCCTTTGCCAAGCTATTGAAGAAGTGGGCCATCAAAATGTTGTGCAAGTTGTAACTGACAATGCCAAAAATTGTAGGGCTGCAGGGTTATTGATTGAGGAGAAGTATCCCCACATTTTTTGGACACCTTGTGTTGTTCACTCCCTCAATCTAATGCTACAAAAAATTGGATCCAAAATTGAGTGGATCAAACAGTTGTATGCTGAGGGCGAAGACATTCAAATATTTGTCACCAACCACCATATGACACAAGGAATATTCAGACAATTCTCAAAATTGGAATTGTTGAAGGTAAGTTAATTCTCAATATTTTTAAATTTTAAATTTTCATTGGATTTTAAATTTTGATTTTGTAAAGTATTTATAAACTTAAATTATATTTTAATTTTAATTTTGATTTCCAAACAGGTTGCTGAGACCCGTTTTGCCTCCAACACAATTGTGTTGAGGCGACTTATAAAGGTTCGTGAGGCACTTTGTACCATGGTAATCAGCCCTAATTGGTCCATATGGAGGCAATCTAGCAGTGAAAGGGCAAATAGGGTCAAGCAAAGGATCCTAGATGATAGTTGGTGGGATCGTGTTGAGTACCTGGTTAGTTTCACTGAGCCTATATTGAGCATCATCCGTTACACAAACATGGATAGACCTTGTTTGGGAGAAGTATATGATGGTATTGACTCAATGATTGAGAATATGAAAACCATCATCAATGCAAAAGAGGAAGATCCTAAAGAAAAATTCTTCAAAGAGCTACAGGAAATCATGGTTGATAGATGGAACAAAATGACCACTCCATTGCATCTTCTCGCTTTTGCATTGAGTCCCAGATATTATAGTCCTGAGATACTTTCTGCTTCACCAAGAGTTGCTCCATATAGGGATGTTGAAGTGGCTCAAGGGTACAAGGCAGCACTTCGTAGAATCTTCAGTGATCGTGACCAACGTGATCGAGTGAGGGCTGAGTTCATGGCTTTTGCATGCTCCGGTACTGTTGATCAGATTATGGATGCTCTTCGAGACAAGGCCAGGGTGGATGCTCATAGTTGGTGGTACTTCCATGGGCAAGAATACATGCACCTCCAACCTATTGCAATTAAAATTTTATCCCAAATTTGTTTTATATTTTGTAATTTTTATTTTTATTTATAATTTTTATTTTTATTAATTTTGTAACTCTTAACTATTTAATTTGGTCTTAATAGGTTGCTAGTTCATCGGCTTCTGAGAGGAATTGGAGCACATACTCCTCCATCCACTCAATAAAACGCAATAGGCTACATTCAAAAAAGGCAGAAGACTTGGTGTATGTGCATTCAAACTTGCGCCTCCTTACACATAAGCAAAGTTCCTACAAAGAAGGAGACACAAGGAGGTGGGATATTGAGCCAGAGCAGCTTGACTTGGATGCTTCCACAAGTCACTTAGCTGCACTTGATATTGATGATGACTATAAGCCTAAAGCGGCTACTGAGTATGAGAGTGGTAGTGTTAGTGCTAGTGGCAGTGCTTGTGCGAGTGCCACTAATGTTGTTTGTGGTTCTACACAAAATGTATCATCTAATGATGCTAATGATGCTGCTTTTTTCGATGACCCATATGATTCAGATTGATCATTGATCAATAATAGCTGATTGTAAACATTTGACATTTTATGTTTGAACTTTAATTTATAATTTTATATCATGACATTCGACTTCTGAGTATCACTAATATTTTAATATTTGACTATGAAAGTGGTGATGTATTTTTGCTATGTTATTAGACTATTAATATGGTGGTGTATTCTAAACTCAATTACTGCTGCAAATATGTATATATTTCTGATTTTTATATGTTTTTTGTATTGCCGAATCCAAGCCATACCCAACCCCAAAAAAAATTTTTGCCGAATCCCGTACCGGATTCGCGTACCCGTACCCGAATCCAAAAACAAATCGGTAACTTAGATTATTATATTATATATTAATAATACCAGATTTTGTGTTTGTTTTTATTTATTATGGATCATAATAATAATTTTAAATTGCTAGTATTTAGATTCTAGTATTTATAATATGATAGCTATGATTTATAATATTATTTTATGTTGTATTTTATATTAATGTTTCTTTATTTTGATATATTTATTTCTCATATATATATATATATATATATATATATTTAATATTCATAGTGTTATATAACTTTATTTTATTGTCTTTTATTTTATTTTATCTTATTTCAATTAATTTATCATATAAATTATTAATTCAATATTTATTTTATTATTTAATTTTGTCAATATTTATATTTATAATTTTGTATATAATAATTATAATTATAATATTAATTATGATGGTGTTTTATATTCTTGTATCTTTAATATTTATTTTATTATCATTTAAATTGTTAATATTTATATATTTATAATTACAATGATGATATTTTCTTTTATAATCTTATTATGTATTATGTTATTTGTTTGCACTTATCTGTATCTCCGAGTGTTCTAATTTCGATGACATGACATGTTGAACATTCATTAGCTTCCAATTGTATATGTACCATTATGCAACAATTGTGGAATGTATGTTAGATCATGTGACAAGTTGTAGATTTGTGCAAGGTTGTTAGGATCGTTACCATTACGAGGGGTTAAGATTTCCATCCTTTTCTACTAGGTCGATGTCGCATATTAAGCCTATAAAGTACGTGCAACATTGTTGCTAGTGCTACAGATAATCCATTTTTTATGAGAAGTGATTGGAATCATGACCAGTTTATACAAATTATCATTTGTCTGATCTCTAGCTTATACATTGGACATATGTGCCACCACATTTGGAGTTGAACTCATGGCCTTGCATTTCCCCTTAGACTCTACCGCACTCAACACAAAAGAAGAACTTGCACGTGTCAAGCAATAGTACAACTAGAATATGGTGACAATGCAAAGGTCATAGGTGTAGAGATGTCACCATTGTACAATTGATTATCTCAATATTATGTTTAAGTTAGAGTAGCGCACATACCCCCAACCCCTTTACTAGAGATTTGTTGGTGTGCATTCACCCTACAATGCTGCCCTAGCATTTGAAGGGAGCACTAGCATTTCCATGGACAATTTCCTTGAATTAACTATTTTGTTCACTTCAATTCTTGATGCAAATTGTTGTAAAGGGTCTTCTTATTGAATGACGCTTGGCATATCTTGTCATCAACTTGGAAAGGCAACCGAAATTCATTGCACACTTGGTCACACAACTAAACATTTGATGTTAGGAAGTAGGCATAGATTGTTTAGTTACAGCATAGCCTTGACATAGAAAATGAAGAATCATAAGTAATAAAGCTTCTCTCTCAAATAATAATGTAATATTTTTGTTTCTTTCTCTTGCTTTTATTTTTTCCTGAGATGACATGAAGGATAATACCAATTAGCATAACTAAAATTTACACTGATACTATAGTAAAAGTAGATGACATTTACACAGTTTTGTCTAACTGTCAATCACATAAGATATTGACTAAGCAAGTGTATCACTCAGTGATGCTAACAAAATTCTAATATTAAGTCTTCAAATGGATTTGCATCCTCGATAAGGTCAGCAAAAGTAATTACCAAAGCATTTTTTTGAAATTCATCAAGAAAAAAAGATGGTGCATGCATGACAGGGAAAACTAGGGAGAAAACCATTGCATTAAACATGAAAAAAAATTGGACGCTTCTCTTAGGCATTATGTTAACACAGCATGCTAGTAAGTATAGGCATTACAAAGAGAGGTTATGGTTGGGCATTCAAGAATTTCTTGATAAGTTCATACCCAGTAGAACATGTTTGGCCAATAGAAATTGGATGTTTGCAGTATATAATTGAAGGTAAATAATAAATAATAAGTGTTGAAGATTAATCTTTACTTGGTAAAGTTTATTCTTTAAGTGTAATTATTTATTATTTTGTAGGAATATTCCAAAGGAATCCCTACAAGTCTTTTTTTTTTTTTGTCTTCTCACACATGTGTGAGGATGACTCATTTTATTTTTAATTCCTTTATTAAGGAATATTTGTAGCCACCTCCTTAAGAGGTTCTTGACAACTTGCACACACATAGATGAATGGTGGCATTCATTGAGTTGGGAGTTACTTTCTAATTCTAAATCCTCTTCTCACCTCTATATATTGAGGTACCTCTCCTCTCATTCTTCATTCAAGCAAGCAAGCTTAAGGCTTAAGTGCTCTCTCTCTCTCTCTTTGTATCATTCTTACGCATTTTACCTCCATGCATAATTTTGGGGTTTTTTCTTATTTTTTCCCTTTGTCAAATTCTTGTCTCCTTTGCATTTGTGGTGCTTGGTTTGGCTTCTTTATTTCTTGGTAATCTCTTTCTTTCAAACAATGCTCATTAGTTAGTGGTTTTCATTGCTCATTTATTTTTCCTTTCATGGTATCAGAGCTTTGGTATTACTAATCTTGTGAGCTACATTGTTGAAGGTTTACCAAGTTTTAAAGGCACTCTAGAGAGGAGAAGAGCCAAAAGTTTAATCTTCTTTTTTGTCTAATAATACTTTTCTAACCCTTGTGCAGGTTTTTTTTATCTAAAGATTTCTAATTGTTTTCGTTTTCAAATTTCAAAGCAATATAATTTGCATGCATGTTTAAATTTAAGCAATTTTTTAGAAACCCTCAAATAAAGGGTTATAGTTCAGCTTTTTTTAAGAAAAAATCCATTATTTCTGCATGTTATAATTTGCATCTTCAAATTTCTTATAAAAATCATTTTTTTTGGGCTCTAGCCCTAGTTTTTAATATCAATATTTTTTATATCCCTGTTTTTAATATCTGTGTTTTTTTTTTAATCATCTTAATCAATTATATCTGTTTGTTTTTTATAATATCAAATAAACAAATAAATTTTAAGGGGCTTAACCTTTCTTTTGCAGGTTTGTTTGTTTTATTCAAAATATTCAAATCTTTTTAAAGTTTTAATAACATTAAATAATAAATAAATAAAAATTCAAAAAATTCAAAACCCTTTAATGGTTCTTTGCAGGTCTATGCACGAATCTCTACTCTCAAACTCTGTGCTCACGCAACCCAACTCACTCTTGCAACAGCCACCACGGCCTCTCACCGCGCCACCCCCTCCACCTGCAACCTTCAGCTCCCCTCCACTATGTCGTTCTCTTCCCTCGCCTTCCGCTAGTTTTTTCTTTCCTTTGGGCACCGCAGCTTTTTTTCCTGCACACATTCTTTTTTGTTTTTCTTAAACCTTTTTTCTAAAAACCCTGAACTCTAATTTTCAAATCTTTACCTAATTCGCTTGCTCTTTTCCTTTACCCACCTTTTTTTAAATAATGAATTTTACTTTTTAATAAAAAGAACTTTTAAGTAAAATCTTTTACTTTTTCTAAAAATGTAAGAAGTTTTCTTTATATACTTTTTTACTAATAATTCATAATAAATTCATTTTATAGTTTTTTTATTAATAATAAAATCCTTAATATTTTTTTTAAATGTTTTTATAATTATTTAATAGAATTGAGTTTTTTATAATTCTTTACATTTAACAAATTATATTAATTTTATGTTTTTCATAGTTGTTTATTTTCAAAATACTAGTGTAGATTTTAATTTTTTCTTAGTTTAGAATTTTTTTTTGCATTTTAAGCAAAAGGGTTTATTTTTTAAGCTTAAGTTACAATAGTTTTATTTGTTCTAATAAAGTTTTTGTGCATTTCAATTTATTTACAATGTCAATTTTAATTCCTAAAATTAAGTTGAATTCTTCTAACTATCACTTTTGTAAAACTCATATCTCTTTTATTTTTAGTTTTAAACATCTTTTGGATGTTGCTACGGATTCCAAATCGAAACCTAATCCGTATGCATCCAAAGCTGATCAAGAAAAATGGAGGCTCAAGAATGAGGAAGCCCTTGGCCACATAGGTATTTTCATGTCACCTGAACTATATGTTCACATTGGGACATGCACGAAAGCCTATGAAGCATGGGACAAACTCAAGGTTATTCTAAAAAAATTCAAGATCAAAATCAACTTGAAGATTTAAGGTATTCTGATTGTAAATCCATGCATGATTTTTTATTGAAATTTGATGCTTTGAATAGTCAATTGCAAGGTTTAGGAGTAGAATTAGAAGATCTTAGATTAATTCATCTTATTCTTAAAAAATGTATTCTTAGGCAATTTCAGCAATTTATTACTAATATTCATGCTCAATTAGTTATTCATTCTTTAGCTACTCAATTAACATGATATTTTTCACAATTTATTAAAACAGGAAGAAGCTAAGTTAATTCAATTTGGTAATCTTAAATCTAATGAACATCCATTTTTGTCTAATCATAAGCAAAACTTTAAGCCTCATTCTAAACAATATTATAATAATAAACCTTATTATAATAATGGCAATGATCTTAGGAAGAATACTTCTTCTAAAAGGCCTCATTGCACTTATTGTAATAACAATAGTCATTGGCAAAATACTTGTTTTAAGAAGCAAAATGAGAAAAAGCCTATGAAGCAAAATAAAAAACAACAAAATAAACCTAATAATCATAAGTTTCATAACAATGCAAATCAATCTAGATATGCTTTTACTTGTAATTTTAATTCTTCACAACCTCTTGAATGGGTTATTGATTCAGGTGCATCTCAACATGTTACTTCACATAAAGAAGTTTTTGAGTCTATGCAACCTGCTATGTCTAATGTTCCTCTTCAACTTGCTAATAATCATACTTGTAAAGTAAAAGCAATTGGAGATGTGAATGTTCCTAATGGTAAATTGCATGATGTTTTGTATGTTCCTAAATTAAAGACTAATTTTTTTTCAGTTGCTAAGCTTTGTCAAGATTATAAAATAGAATTTTACAAAGTTATGTGCTATGTTATTGATCCAAAACAAAACAAGGTCATTGCTAATGCCAAATTAGACAGTGATAATTTGTTCAAATTTTATGAGCTTTTTCAATCTAGATGCTCTTTAGTATCTACCATTGATTTTAACGTTTGGTATGAAAGACTTGGTCATATTAATGCTAACAATATTTCTTTAATGCAAAAACTTAATATGGTAGATGGATTGCCTAGTATTGTTCCATCTAAAATTGTATGCACAAGATGCATGAGTGGTAAGATGCATAGGGAGCCCTTTCCACAAGGTCAATCATGGAGGGCAACTCATAAGTTGCACCTAGTTCATAGTGACCTTTTGGGACCCATGGAGAATAACTCCATCCAAGAATCAAGGTATGCAGTTACTTTTGTTGATTATTCTAGAAGAAATTGGATCTATTTTCTTCATAGTAAGGATCAAGTTCTTGATATATTTTCTGAATTTCATAAATTTGTTGAAAGGCAATCTGGTTTTAAACTTAAAATTCTTAGAACTGATGATGGTAAAGAATATGCGAACAATGTTTCTAATAGTTATTCGAAATCATTTCTATTAAGCATGAGCTAACTATTCCCTATATACCTCAACAAAATGGTGTAGCAGAAAGGAACCATAGAACTATTGTTGAAATGGCTAGATGTATGTTACATGCTAAAAATATGTCTTATAAATTTTGGGCAAAAGCTATGTTTTGTGCTACTTACATTATTAATAGGACTCCTACTAAAGCTTTAAAGGATATAACTCTTAAAAAAGCTTGGTCTGGTAGAAACCCCAATCTTAAGAATTTAAGAATTTTTGGTTCAATTGCTTATGTTCACAAACCTAAACAAAAGAGGAAAAAATTAGATCCTAAATCTTCTTATCATATTTTCGTTGGTTATGATGAAAATTCTAAAGTTTATAGAGTTTATAATCCTCTTACTAACAAAGTTAAAGTTGCTAGAAATGTATGTATTGCTGAAAATGGTGTTCATGATTGTTCTAAAGTGCATGATATTGAATCTTCTCAAAATAAAGTTATTGTTGTTGAGGATAATCCTCAAGTTGAATCTTCTCTTAACCCTCCTGTTGTGACCTTTTTCACACATCACCCCATTCAGATGGGGACCCCCTAATTTTTGCTCCATTCTAGTCTTTTGGCTTTGCATCTCTCTCTCTTTGGTCCTTCTATCTTTTCAGGGATGTCCCATCGTTTGACCCAGGTTAAAATATTGATTAAGTCTGCGCAATTAGGGTTTTCTATCCTTCAAGCTTTTTAAGGTCAAACCAGGTTATCAAATTGAAATCTGAGCTTAGTACAGCAGTCACAAGGCATCCAACAAAGTCCCACTAAATTTTAATTGAATTCTGACAACTTAATATTTATATTAAGTACTCAATCGGGGACTGTTTCAGCAGGATTTTGGAATTCTGTCAACTTCGACACATTCAGAACACATCAAGGTGCTTGCACGTAAATTTTGAGCCAGATCAGACAACTTGCTATTTTTAGCAGTTCAGGTTTCAGGAGCCATTTTCAGGGGTCAAACATATGATTTTTCAATGCATGTCTGGAGATTACTTCTAGGTTTCTCGAAACCTTCGCAACGATATAACATGCAAACCGAGACGATCACTTTCAGAGTTCAGCCTTCGGAGGCTATTTTTAGGGTTTGCATGCAGAGTTCTCTGACGCATGTCCGGTTATTCCTTCTGGTTTTTTCGAGAGCTTCGCAACAGTGTGACATGCAAGCGGAGAAGATCAAGTTTCGAGGACTTACTATTTTTAGCCAGTGCATGCATGCAGACTAGTTTTCTGGGTTTTTCTGGGTTTCTTGAGATCCCATAAGCAATATGACATGCAAAATCATCCGACAGGGGATGGGTCACTTTTTAGGAAGTTTCTATAAATAGCAGTTTCACCCCAGCCACCCAACACTTCAGTTCAGCGTACAGAGCGACATGCAGAAGAAACAAAATCAAACAGAGACCGTTCGGGATACATGCAAGTCAAATTAGGGTTTCCACTTTTATAGGGGATGAAATCCAGAAATTGTCAAAATGAAGTACCCCACCAATATCAGCATACTTCAAGGTACCTGCTGGCAAAATTTGAGCGGAATTGGAGAACTTACTATTTTTAGTAAGTCAAGGCACGGCTATAAATAGCAGGTCTGCACCCGAGGTTGGCATGAGCACGACACTCAAGTTATCAGGATCAGGCATAGCAAGTTTCAAGTCAAACGGAGCTACTGAAGTCAGAAAGTCAAGAACTTACTATAAATAGCAGGTGGCTATAAATAGCAGGTCGGGGCAGAGGACTGGCAAAACCGGTTCACAAGGCAAAGAAGATCGTATGGTGAAATTTTCAGGTAAAACGGAGCTATGGAAGTAAAAATAGCACAACCTACTAAAAATAGATGGTGAAGACGAAGGCAGGCAGAGGTATGAAAAATTTTCCAAGTCTGGAAAATGAAAGTTGCCTAGTGAAGATGCGCCCCAGTCAAGGTGATGAAGACTTAAAATATTCTAAGTTTCGGAAAATCAAGGCTCATGTATGAAAATGCGCCCACCTTGATGAGTCCCTTAAAACGTCTAAGTATGGAGAAATGGAAGCATGCTAGTGAAAATGCGCCCTTATATGAAAGCTCCTCCATCAATATGCGCCCAAGGAAGAAGAGGATAGGTGAAAAAGCGGCTAAGTATGAAATTGAAAGTGCAACACCTCATTTGCGCCCAAGGGTAGTGATGTCTTCAAAATATTCTAAGGCAGGAAAAATAGAAGCTAGACCCCTAGAATGCGCCCAAGTTGAGGGGAGGATCATGAAAAAATTCTAAGTCATTGAAATGAAAGTTCAACATGGAAAATGCGCCCTCACCTTGGAAGGAATATTGAAGATGTTCGAAAATTCCTAAGTGTCCAAAATAAAAGTAGCTACAGCTAAATGCGCCCAAGGTAAGTTGAAAGCCTTGAAAAATCCTAAGGTACGAAAACAAAAGGCTCCCACATGGAGATGTGCCCTTGAGGTGACTATGTTGGCAGAAATCTTCTAAGTATGGAGAATGAAAGCACCCTATAAGGAATGCGCCCTCAAACGAAAGCTCACCCTAGCAAATGCGCTCATGAAGGTAGGAACTTCGAAAAGTTTCTAAGTGTTGGAATAAGAGTATCACCTCCAAAATGCGCCCATCTCAATTGAAAAGGGTAAAACGCCTAAGGCATTGAGAATGAAAGTTGAAGGGGCTAAATGCACCCAAGCTGAAGTGGAGATAAAAATACGCTGAGGGAAGTAAATGGAAGAGCCCATATGAAAATGCGCCCAACTTGTAAGACTAAAGCTTGCCTAGCTGAATGCGCCCACCATGGAGGAGTTGACTGGAGAATTTTCCAAGGCAAGACAAAGTATTCTTGAGGCATGGGAAAATGAAAGCTAGAGGTGTGAAATGCGCCCATGAGTAATAGAGGGTCATAAACTAAGGCATTTAAAATGAAAATTGAGGCTGTAAAATGCGCCCACCTCAAGTAGGGAAAGCGCCTAAGTCAAAAACAAAACCTCCCACATGTGGATGCGCCCTCAACTTGAAGCTGCAAAGGTAAAGTGCGCCCAACTCCAGCAAGGAGAAATAAGAGAGCATCAAAATCTCCTAAGGCAAAAATAGCTTGGCATATCAAATGCACCCAGCTTGTATGAGGAAGTTTAAAAATTCTCTAAGTGTTTGAAATGGAAGCACATGGTATAAAATGCACCCAAGCCACAAACAAGATCAAGCAAACATAGGAAAATCTAAGGCTTGGAAAATAGAAGTGCAAGGCATAAAATAGAAGTTCAACATGTATATGCGCCCATCTCCAGCAAGCTCTTGAAAATGCCTAAGTAATGAAGAGTTTGCCTAAGTTAAAAACGAAAGTCACACATGGAAATGCGCCCTAGCATGGAAGTACATGGGTCAAAGTGCGCCCAAAGAGAAGCAACTAAGTCTATGGCATGAGAAATTTCTAAGTATAAAAGATGAAGGTGGAGAATATGAAATACGCCCAAGGAGTGAAAAGATTTAAATCTATTGCTAAGTATGTGAAGTGAAGGCGTGAGAAATTAAAAACACCAAGGAAGAAAAGGTTCGAATTTTTCCTAAGTGAAGCAAATATTCCAACACATGAAAATACACCCTTGATATGGATGAACTGGAAATTTTCAAAGGCATTTAAATGGAATTGGCAACTTGAAAATGAATATTTTCCATGGGTCAAGTAGAAAATCAAATGAACCTCTTTAAAATACACCCATGGGTCGAGAAATTTTAAAATTATTTTCCTAAGGGAGATTTTGATATTTTCAGAGGAAATTCGTTTTGACTAGATTATTTTCCTAAGGGAAATTAAATCTCAGAGGGTGGATTAATCTGAGCGAGCAAGTGATTTCTGTCAGCGGGTTGAATTATTTTAAAGGAGAAAATTTAAAATGTCTAAGGCAAATTTCATGAAATTGAATATTTAAATGGTGGCCATTTTAGCAGATTGGAAATAATTTTACAACTCCCACGAATTTTTCGAGTTGAATTTAATTAAACACTGCGACGATTTCAAAATGGATTTTTTTCAATCAAGTCAAGTGATTTTTCTCGCAAGTTGTTTAAATCACCAAGAGTTAACTAGCAGAATGGAGGAAAAATTTGAAGTTTTTTACAAGGAAAGAATCCTCATTAATGGCAACTGCCATAATGACTGGCTGACGACTAGCCCACTACTGCGCCTGAATTAGAAGATGCCGAGTAAAGAGGTGGTGAATTAATGAAGGTGCCAAAAATAGCCCCAGCACTACTCAGCAAGATTCTTCACGAAGAGTTATTTAAACAACTTCATTTCTTTCATTTCTTCACACGTTTCGAAGAGCTTGGAATTGTTGAAGTGAGGAATTTTGTGAAAGATTGAATTATTTTTTGAGGTTGCTGAGAGTGAGTTTGAGTACAAAGTTGCTGGAGGAATTTTATTTCCAAAATTGCTGAGAGTTTTCTTCCCGAAAGGCTGAAAGTGTGTTGCTGCAATTTTTGAAATTGTATGCTGGAGGGCTGAGAGTTTATTTCCAAGCTGTTGAAGTTGCTACAGATTTTTTTGAAGTTGCAGAGGTTCTCGAAGTTGCTGCAAATTTTATTTATTCGGGCTGCTGAAAGCTAGTTGCTGTTGGAGTTGAGAAGAAATTTGAATTTCCACACTAGCAGTGATCTCTTCATTCTTCAAGTTGCTGAAGTTGAAAGTTGAAGGTTGACAGAAGTTGAAGCAAAGGATTTAATTTATTTTGTGCTGGGAAAATTGTTGAGTTGCTGAAAGTTGTTAGTGTGCTGCAAATTTTCTTCGCCAGTCGGAGGCCAAGTTGCTGAAAGTTTTCTGAGCTCAGGGTTGTTATACAGTTTGAGGTTTGGAGTTAGAAAATTATGCTGAAGAATATCATTTTCAAAGCTAACTCCATATCCGCAGCCGTCTCGGAGGCTATTTTATTTTATTAAAAATCTGCAAACTAACTTATTATTATTCTATCTTATTCTTGCAAATGGCTGGAGCAAAGGATGTTGCAGGAACAAGCAGAGCCGCAGGCAGAGCTGCAAATACCGAAGCAGGCAAAGCAAGCTCATCCCAGCAGGCAATGATCAAAAGACTCGCCAAACCATTTCTCCCAAAGTTAGCAATCGCTTCGAAGTTGGTGGGATTAAATGACACCAGCCTCGGGTCATTTAATCTAAATGCACTCAAGTCAAGGATGTACGGACTGGGAGGCCATCAACCGTCAGTCACGACACATAACATCATGAAGAGTGGTATCTACGCAGCCGCTGGTTTTCCACCAGCAATTCAATGCCCGGAGCTAATCATGGAGTGCGAACTATTACAAACCAGAGCGTAGAACCATTGTCTCTCCGAATGGCAAATTGCTTGCCAACTTCACGCCAGATGCCATCGGAGAGGCATTTGGGATTCCTACTTCTGAAAAGATGCTGTACAGATCAAAGGAGAGGGCGGATAAAATGTACTCCACCTCCTTCGAGAGGGTTGCCGCGGTCATCAACAGAGTCTGGATGCAGAAGCCAAAGCCACCTCGCACTAAACTCCCAAAGCAGATAATTGCCGAAGATGTGAAACAAGAATACTGTGACTTGATGATGATGCTGAGCCGAATAAATGGGAGTGCACAGGCCTACTTCGAGCCTTGGATGTTCTACTTCATCGAGATCATCTTGGAGGGGAAGGAGTGTGTTGACTGGGCAAGAATGATTAGTGATAACATAGATGAACAGTTCAGGAGCCTAAGGAGGACGAAAACCTTTTACATGAGCTCATATGTGATATATATGCTGGCAAGAATGACCAAGTACCGAGGGATTACATACAAGGAACCAATAGGCAGTGCACCTGATCAGTTCAAAATCCATGAGGCCTGCACACAGTTGCATCTAACTAACCCTGCCAGTTACAAACGGGCTAATGATGCATTCACAATGCACATCACGAGGACCCTTCAACGGAGAACGCAGCAAAGAATATCCAAAGAGGCACAAGCATTGATAGAGGAATACGGATATTGGCTCATCCAATTTCTGAAATTCACTTACATTAGGCTCCAGGGGTTCACTTCGTATCCATACCGGCTACCGAGGTACCCCACCGATCACATTATAATGCTGGAAATATCTAGGCAATTGATCGCCTATGATAAGATTCAGAAAAAGAAGAAGAAGGGTGGACTTGACTTTCCTATTGCCATGGGGAATTCCACTGAGGTGTGTCCCTCCTTGCAGGCAGCTCGAGAGGCAGAAGATGAGCTGCAATTCTATCATCTATCGTATCACACAAGGCCCACATTGAGGACTTTTGGGCAAATGTTGTTGATGAGGTTGAAGTAAGGAAAAGGATGTTCTCTAGGCTTCCCCTCAAGTTGATCAGGGAATGTGAGATCATCCCAGTTCCCGACCAGGTGGAGGAAGATGTCAACGTTATACAGCCCGACTATGGTTCAGTCAGGGATACTCCGGTCCCACCACCTGATTGGTCCAAGCCAGAAATCATGGACTTGGAGACGCTCTCTATTCCAGTGTTGACTTTCACAAGGGCTTGGGTCGATAGACATGTATGCAGACTTAAGAGCAGATCAATCGCCCTTACTTATGACTTGATGGGTGACCAAAGGCCGCTATCGGTAAGAAGGGGGAAACAAGTTGCTCAGGCACCGGAAGCACAAACAGAAGTACCAACCCAACCGATACCGTTGAGGATGGAACAAGCATCACCTATGCACTCACAAACTCAGTCTTCGAGTTTGAGAGTGATTTCATTATTTGCTGATCAGAGGATAGGACTGGATGAAGAGCGGGAACTTGAGGAGGTGGATCAGCCCAACATCCGAGAATCAAATAGTATAAGTGTCAGTGCATCCAGGGCTGGCCGACAAGAGGAAGAAGAGGAAACAGTGGCCGACACTCGTTTCCAGCAGATGTTGGACATGACATTAGAGGAAGAGGAAAACACAAAGCAGGGGACCCAAGGGTCAGGAGATACACAGCTCGTGGAAGATGATGAGCCCGAGCAGAACAGTGCAAGAAGAGAAGAAGTACATGAGGTGGAGGCAACAGAAGAGCAGCCCCTCATCATTTGCAATCCACAGCAGACAATGCCGGATTGGCTCACGGAGAGAATGAGAAGAGAGCCTGAGGATGATACAGATCCAGCCATTGAGATGGAGGAATTCCTCAAAAGGATTAGTGCAGCTCCAGAAAGGAAGAGAGCCAGAAAATTCTCGAAGATTTCGACTGACGAGTCAAGCTCCCGCACACTCCAAGTTGTTGTCCCAAGGGAGGAATATGATCAAGCTGAGGAGAGGCCCGAAAACTATGTGATCACCACCATAGAGTTGGGTCGTCCTACGGGAGCCCAAATTGTCGAGGAGTTTGATAACTCCTATCAGGCGCTAAAAGACCAGTTGCTCAGAACAGAAGGGAAGTATAAGAAATTGAAGAAGGAGCACAAAACCTTGATAGGATATGTGCAGAGTCTAGCACGTCCAGGTGAGCAGGCAAACCCAGCAGTAGAACTCCCACCAGAGCTTCTGAGGGAGTCAGTTATTGGCTTAGAGGACCTAAAGAAGATGGAGACAGAGGCAGACAAATGGGTCAGCCATGTTCGGGCTGATACAGAGAAATTTATGGAGGACCTCGCCGATGCTTATCAGCAGGCCTCGAATATTTTGACATGCATGGATATGGTAGATCAAGCCTGGGGCGATACCCGCATCTATCGGACGAAGACTGTTCTTCGTTTAGGGGCTTTGATGCATATACCTCTACAGACTTTGGTGGATGGAGGTGTGATTCAGGATGGTGACAGGTATGACTTCACCAGTTGGTACTCCTCGGTGGTCACAGGCCGTGGGTTTCATGATGCAGCAAGGGCAGATTCGGCCAGAACTAGGAAGGCAATGGGTTAACATCTTGGAGGGAGTTAATACACTGGAGGCCATATTTGCTAGGAGGTTGGCTCCAGAGGAAATAACTGCTAATGGCTTGAGGGACGGGCTGGCTCCATTCTTCTCGGCTGCAAGGTCGCTTGTCTAGGATGACTTTGAGAATGTCTCCACTTTCTCTAGTATAATTCAGAAACCTAGGACGCCTTGGCGGCATGGAGAAAGCCTTACACTCGGCACAGACAGACGATAGCAGTCTTGGAATTTCAGCTCAACCATATTCCACCAATTTCGGTTCAGGAGGTTGAGGCGGTGTTGGCCCGGCTGATCGAGTTTGCAGTTCGAGAACGGGACAGTGGGAACGCGCTGCTTGATGAGGATCTTCTGGAAGAAGATAGTGGGCATTAATTGCTCGTAGTGGGGAGTGGAGAATCTTTTGTTCATTTATTACCCCACTCCCCTCAGTGGCGGTTTTTAGGGCGGAAACCCTAATTAGGGTATAGGTGGCTCGATCTGAGCCCTTCATTGTAATTGAATCCGAACCGTCCATTGAAATGGGCTAACTATAAAAGGGGCATCCCCCCTCATTTGTAATCTATTAGAACTAGAATTGAATCAGAGATAGAGTTGAGCTAGAGAGTAGAAGGCATATAGCATTTAGCTTAGAAGTTAGCTTAGATTGAGGAGGGAAGGAAACTTTCCTTTGAAAGTTTTGTAAACGGTTGTTGTGAACACTTTTCATAATACAAAGAGTTTCATTAATTGGTGATTTCTTCTTTGTTATGAGTAGCTAGCAAGGCCATTTCATCTTTACAATTCAAGATAGATAGAGTAAAATAGACTTTTAATTCATGCAAGTAGTCGTTAATTGTGGAGTGTGGTGTTTAGTTTGGACGAGTCTTCCTCTATCCATACCACTAGCGGGCTTGTTGACGGTAAGTCTGCCCTGCGTGGTCAACTGGAATTTCAGTACTTAACTTCGATTGTGATTTGTATGTGTTCACTTGCATCGTTGTGATGGGGTACACATGTTGAATCATAATTTGAATATCTTATTTATCCTTTGAAGATTGCACCTACTTTGTCAAAGTTGTCCGACGAGGAGGCGAAACAAAGTTTGGTTTGAAGATTGTTGAAGCTAATCCTCACATTCCACCCCTTTAGAAGTAGATTGTAGAATTCCTATCCCTATCCCTTTAAATTCAGTATTTCCCGGTTAATTTAGGACTCAGAGCAATATTGTCAAACCATTCATGTCCTAACTGCTTCACAAAATCGAACAACTACGTAAGTCCCCTTGAATACCCAGCATATTCACATTAGCCAACTGAGTCTATTCGCGTTAAAGGAACCTTGGAGTTGAACACATGAACTTTCACGCAATCTTAGCATGCGGAATACTTTGATCAAGAGAGAATAGAATGACCGTTGGGCATTTTTATTCTGTGTTGATGTCATTGTAAAAAAACACGTCAACAGAATTGGCGCTAGAGGGAGGGCACTACTTTTTATAGTGAAGCAAAGGAATTATAAAAGTATAATGTACCAAGATGGTGCTACCTCATAGGGAAGTATTTCCAGTGTTGCAGCCTAATTTGGGGTTCAACGACGATCAAGAAGATATTCTTTCAGGATTGAACAATCTCGCGTGGAGAACAAAGAAGAGTGCAGCTGAGTACATGCGAACAAGCTTTGTGTTGCAAGAAGAAGAGGAGAAAGCCATCCAAATCCAAGTTGCTATTGAAAGAGATTTGTTGAATCAAAGACTACCACTTGCTCCAGCACGTCGCCAGTAGAAGAAACAGCTTCATCCTGGATCGCATCAGTTCATTCTCACCGGATAAGTTGAAGAGAATTTTGAGATCTGCACCCAGTTCATCCAAGGAACTTATAGAGCTAAGGCTACCTACCAGAACAAGGAAGAAGAAAGGTACTCGATCAGACAGTGAGGTTCCCTCAAGCGAGGAGATTTTATCAAACGAGGAAGCTCAATCAAGTGAAGAAGCAGTGAGTGGTGAAGAAGTCTCAAGCTTATTCAAAACTCCGCCTAGCATTTCAAGGTTTGCCAAACAAGGACCAGCACAAGACATCACGCCAGTAGCAATTCAACAGCAACAACCAGTTCAAGTTACGCTAGTTGTTGTTCAGCAGCAACCAGGTCAAACAGTTGTATATCGAAGGCGACCAGCAATGGCTCAGCCAGTTGCAAACGGTGCTACTTGGTTGGTTACCAACCCATCTCCGTTGGAGTTTGCCGACTATCACGACATGCCAAAGAACCCGGAGAGTTTTTGCTCCAAGTTCCACGTCCACGACGTAAACCGAACTGCTGAGGATCACACTAAAATGTTTGAGGACCACCTACGCAACAGACAGATTGCATATGCAGATGTAGCTTGCAGGTTATTCCCCTATTCTTTGGGGGAAGAGGCCCATTATTGGTTCATACATTTGCCAATCAGTTCAATCAGAACATGGGAGCAGATGAAGACGGCCTTCATCGGAAAGTTTGGTATTCCCATCACTCCCGCAGAGTTGTTCAGACAGTTCGTAGAAGTAAGGAGGCAAGAAAAAGAGCCCATTCATGTGTTTAACAATAGATTCCAAAAGGCTCTCACAAGATTACAAACTCCCTACACTATCACGAATGCTAGGGAGAATTACTACGCCGCTTTGGATCCCTTAATTGCAATGTTTGTGAGAGAAGCTCACCCCACTCCCGCCGATATGAACTTAGCTTATGCTAAGGCGATTGAAGTGAGCCAGAACATGGGACAAAAGACAACTGGTCCCTCACTATACACTGGCTTAAGTTCTACGAACGGTAAAATACAAACCTGGAATCAGCAAATTCCAGCGTTAAATCCAGTTCCACAACCAGCTTACCAGGCAACCGCGCCATCAAATCAGTTGGTTTTCCACCCTGGAGTACCTTCATCTCAAGCGTCGGTCGCATAGCCTGTTTATCTGCAGAACACAGTACCACCGACACAGACTCAAGAGGAAAGAGATGAAATAAAAGGTCTGGTGGAACAAGTAAAAAAGCTGTCAACTGAGGTGACATACCTCAGAAATCAGAATAATCAGATTCAAGCCATGCAAAGAAACAATCAAGCACATCAAGGTGCTAACCGAGGATATCAGAATAATCCTCCAAGTCACCATCAAGACACCCATCAAGGATACGGTCATGAGAACAATCATGGGTATAGAAACAATAATCAAGGGTTCCAGAAGAGATCCTGGAATACAGGGCCTAATAACGGAGGAGTCCCTTCACCATTGGACAACCTGCCACCTCCTGAGAACCGTCCTGCGGACAGAGTATATCTGGCAGAAGCCGCCTTGTCAGGATGGTGTAGATTACACAATACTAATCAACACTCTGAGCTTCAGTGCCATGAGTTTCAAGTTGTCGCTGACATTTTCAGAGGAGAGGTGAAGAACACAAAATCGGTAGAGTATCCTCCAGTTACGGGGTATGAAATAGTTCCAGCACCCCGATATGATCAGGCCTTGATCTTGGAAGACTTCAAATTCCCACCTGAATTCCAAAGTTATACACCTCCGTTGATTAATCAAAGATTTCCACCAACTTCGACAAATGGTCCCATGGGGACGCTAGAGGCTCAAGCGCCTTCAGAGGCTCATGCCACGTACGCATCACTAGATGAGCCCCTAAGCAAAGACGGTTATAGTTTTCCGCCTCTTAACAATAGTGTCTTGGTGGAAGGAGTTAGAGAGGTACAAGCTCTCCAGACTACTGGAAATGGTCCCCCTAAAGTATATCAAAGAGGTTATCCTCAAAGAGAACCGTTGACCTCGTCAACGCCACCAAATAACTTTACGACACCCCCGCACCCCAATGCGAGCAACGTGCCGGTTGCACCGAAAGACTCTCCGGAGTATAGGCAACAGGGACCCACACAAGCAAGATCAAATGGACCACAAATGCCTCAGCAGCCAGTTTACCAGTTAGTCCAAGGAAAAAAGGAGAATTCTCCTAGAGAGGATATAAAGAAGCTAAGCTCATTTGTATTGGAGGAATTTAAGAAGATAAAGGTCAGTTTACCACTCTATGAGTTGATGAAGGTCCAAGAAGTAAGAGACACTCTTCTGGGGACATTGATTGAAACCACCGCTGCAAGGAGTACTTCACAAGAGGCACCCAATGTGCCAAGAAACCCCCAAGTTGTCATGCAGCCTCGTCCAGCACAAAACACAAATGTAGTGCAAAATGTGCCCCAAACATCCTATAGTCCTTGGGAGGCACAACAACAATCTCAGAACTTTGAGGGTATGGTGTTAAATTCTGCAAGCACTCCTGGAAAGACCGAGGCTAAGAGAGGTTCTCAGCCTGATGATGCTGTGAAGCAAAGGCAGAATACAAGGGATGCGACTCAAGGCAGGCAAGTCCAGCTAGACAAGAAAGATGAAGTAGCAGATGAGAGAAGGAAACCAATGGTGTTTTATCAAGGGAAAGATGAACCGGCCCCATTCTTGGTTTCAATCAGAATATTCGGAAAAATGCTACACAATTGTTTGATTGATTCCGGAGCTTCGAGCAACGTCATGCCTTTGAAGGTATGTGAAAGGTTAGGCCTAGTCCCGCTCCACACCAACAAGAAGGTGACTCAACTAGATAAAACTAAAGTTCCCGTTGTTGGGGAACTAAACGACATTCACATGCAGCTAGCCGCGGATCCTAGAATCCAAAGCCATATCGATATTTCCATTGTAGATATACCAAATGGGTATGGCATGCTGCTTAGCAGAGACTGGTGCCGAAAGTTGAACGGGTATATCGCCACCGACTTTTCTCACATGTGGTTGCCTTGGAGAGGAATCCCTAACCAAATAAGAGTGGAGAGTACGCCACGGCTCAGGTTGATGATCACCGAGTATGGTGATAATAATGAAGTATTGTTTGCAGAGGCTGATCTGGGCTCATACAAGCCAATCAAGCAAGAGGTCCTCATGTTGCAGAGTGTAAATCAAGAGAAACCCTTGGAAGGTACGTCCTCCTCTACTGAAGCATTGATTGAAGATGAGTCAAGCGATGGTGAGGGGATGTTTGAAAATTTTAGAAATTTTGTGCTGAAGAATGTCGAGCAAAGAATAGAATCAGGGAAGGATGTTTCCATCAGCAACATCTTAATGCCCAATTGGTGTAGGATTTGGAATATACCGAGCCAAATTTTTTTGTTTTCAATTTACACATTACAAGCAGTGCACCCGTTAAGGTTAGGGGAGAAAACCAAAACGTGCAAGAAAACAACTCTAACCAGAATGGCGCCGATGATGGCGAGCATTGGTCAGAGGATCTTCTATTCTACTTGCACGAAAGAACTCAACGTCAAGTATGTGCTACCCAATCCAATGCGGAGTGAGGGGCGACCATATGACGGAGTGAAACAAACTACTGCTTGAAAGAAAATGCTGAAAGCTAAAGACTCTCAACACCCAGAATGTGCTTTCTAACCCAGTATGGGATAGTAGCGACCATAGGGCGGAGATGGATTACATACAATATCAAAATGCTGAAAGAGAGAACATTACAATCTGACTGAGCAAGAATCTAAGACCGACAGTACTACTGCCAGCATACAATTTGAAAGATTACAACTTGCTTATCAATTACAATTCAACATATGTGAGACTTGCAATAATAATAGAACATTCCTTTGCTGAGAAAAGAGACTGAAATTGAAGGAATTAATTAATAGATCCAACCTTTTTGAAGCTTGCCCACCAACGATGAAGTCTGCCGCAAGATCTTAAGATCCTTTCACACTCGTCAAGAACAAGATGCAGATTTCTTCAATCTGTCTGACAGACCTGTGTTTTTCCTCATAGAACAGCATATAGATATTCCTTGGAAAGTTCGTATCTCCCTTAAAACTCAATCAAACAATCTAAAATTGAATGCAAAACACAAGTAGGATGATGGCGTCCAGCTTAGGAACAAGAAACAGAACCAAAGATCAGATTATATTTAATGGCACGAATCCCAAGAATCTGTAGATGGTACGGCCCAGGTACAGGGGCGATTTTCAATTATAAAATCTGACAATGCTTCAAAAAATCTACAACCTTGCACAATGAGGCGCCTAGTCTAGACCAATGAATTTATGCAATACCCATAAGACATATTTTTGTATTTTTGGATTTAGCAATAAAACAACGAATCTGCAAAAACTAAGATGCTGAAAACAGAAAACTCTAATATGCTCAAACTGATCCTAAATGGATGAATGCGGATTAC
Organism: Sequoiadendron giganteum; assembly: GCA_007115665.2. Taxonomy (NCBI): domain Eukaryota; kingdom Viridiplantae; phylum Streptophyta; class Pinopsida; order Cupressales; family Cupressaceae; genus Sequoiadendron; species Sequoiadendron giganteum. The sequence goes on from CM021109.1 coordinate 73,509,346, forward strand.
AATGCAATAATTCCAAGAACTCACACTAGACTAACAATCATCACTAGTCGTTGTATTACAAACGAGAAGAGATGCCCAATACTAGGAGGTCTTCATCCCTCGAAGTGATCCAGAATCAATCCGGCAGCATAACGGTGGATTTTTCCAAGATGACCAAAATGATGCACAAGACTCCTTTTTATAATCTTCGCTTGACTTCACGAAACCCTAGAATCTGATTTTAGGTCAAAATACCCTCTCCTCAATGATGGGCGTACTTTTGCCTTCAAGCTCTTGATTTAATATTTCATTTAAATATTCAACTTTGAAATATGCGCCTATCATAATCTTGCTTTGACTTAGGGAATATTAAAATATTCTTTTAATGAGGGCGCCACCCTCAATGACCCCCTTTTTAAAACAACATTAAGTCATTAAGTCTAAGCCAAGGGTCAACATTAAAATATAACATTTTAACGTGACTTTTTAATTTAAATGACTTAACTCATTTCTCTGAAAATGCCCTGAAGCCAATACTGATGAAGTCAACTGATCAAACTGAAACCGGAAGTCAACCAACCTGAGCTCATCTGGAAACTGCCAAAAATAGAATTTACTAAAAATAGTAAATTCCAAAAAGTACTCTGAATGCTGAGACGAGCATATCACTGCGAAGCCCTCTGAAAACCCAGAAGGAATCCGCCATTAAAACTATCATCTCCGAACAATGACCTCCTCAAAATTAGGAAACCCTAATTTTAACTTCCGACTAGCCTCCGAGTTCCCAAGGAAAGGCTAACGGTCACTGAAAATGTCAGGCTTGAAAAGGGGACATTACAGGATCCATGAGGCATTCCACCCGGAATTCACATGCGCCATGTGCAAGACGGCCATAGAACAAGTCTCAAAGAGAATCCCACAGGCCTCTCTGATGCAAGAACTTGAAGAAGTAAATGAAAGAAGGAACTCCCTGACAGAAAAATCGATAGAAGAAAGGAAAATTGAGCCCACAGTGGAGAAGAATGTTCTGGAGGCACCCACTCGTCTTATGGAGAATCAAGTATGGACTTTAAGGTTCGATGGATCAAAGTCTAACAAAGGGAATGGAGCGGGGTTTGAACTCATCAGCCCCAAAGGAGAAGCGTATCTAGGTGCTTGCAGGCTCCAGTTCCCTTGCACCAACAATGTTACTGAATATGAATCTTTGATTCATGGGTTAATCCTAGCAATAAATAAGGGTGCTAAAGTTGTGCATGCCATTGGTGATTCTAACATAGTGGTCCGCCAAGTAAGAAAACAGTATGCTTGTCACGACAAGAGATTGGGCCGTTACCGGAACAGAGTCTGGGACTTGATTGAAAGCTTCGATGCATTCAATATCAAGCAAGTATACAAAGCTAAAAATCCAGTGGCAAACTCTCTCGCACAGGCGACCAGTTCACTGGAACCATTGGCCATGGAAGGTCTAAAGAAATTCACGGTAGAGTTAATCTCTACACCTTCAATTCCGGATAATATAAAGAATTTCCAGGTATTTGATGATGATAAGCAAATTTTGGAATTCTTGACAAACTCGGGGGTATTTGAAGCACAGATTATAGACGAAGAAGAAACCGAGGAAGCGGAATTTGACACCGAAGGGATCTTAAATTTAAAGACAAATGTCATTCCTAGGGGCATGGTTGAGTTAGAAAGACTCTTTGACCCCGATAAACTGAGTAGAAATCAAGGCACTCAAGGAAATGAGTGCGAGACAATCAACTTGGGAGCAGATGAGAAAGTAAAGAATGTATTTGTGGGTAAGGTTTGTACCCCAAAGGAGAGGGAAGGAATTGTACAAGCATTGAGAGAGTTCTCTGATGTGGTAGCCAAATTACATTATTTTTTGAGTATGCAAATTTGGCAAACACCTAAAAGAATTTTTTTTTCTCAACACAAATATGCTCGAGGTCTCTTAGATAGATTTAAAATGAATGATGCAAAGTGTGTTTCTACTCCTTGTGAATTAGGAACTAAATTAACGGTTGATATGGAAAATCCTTTTGTTGATCCTACTTTGTATAGGAAATTAGTTGGTAGTTTAACTCTTACTAGACCCAATATTTCTTATAGTGTTGGTTTAGTTTCTAGATTTATGTCTAAACCACAACAAACTTATTTTAAAGTTTCAAAAAGAATTTTAAGATATGTTAAAGGCACTCTTAATATTGGCCTCTTTTATGATACAAATTGTGATTTTTCTTTAAAAGGTTATACTAATTTGGATTTAGGAGGTGATCCCAATGATGGGAGATCCATTTGTGGCTATTGTTTCTTTGTTGGATCAAGTGCAATCTCATGGAATAGTAAGAAACAACAATCTACTTCTCTTTGTTCTACAAAAATTGAATATAAAGGTTGTACAAATGCATCCAAAGAAGCATTATGGTTAAGAAGATTACTTGAAGACTTGAGTCTACCTCAAAAGGATCCTACTCCTTTGTATTGTGATAATCAAAGTGCTATTGCTTTGGCAAATAATCCAATTTTTCATGTAAGGACCAAGCACATTGCTCTTCAACATCACTTCATTAGAGAGCAAATTGAAGACAAGCAAATTTCTCTTTTGTATTGTAAAGGTGAAGATCAAGTTGCAGATATTCTCACCAAAGCTCTTTGTAAAGATAAATTTCTTTTTCATTGTAAAAATCTAGGATTACAACCCATTGAAGGGTTTGATGTAAGCTCCCTAAGTAAAGCTTAAGGGGTATGTTAGAAGATTAATCTTTACTTGGTAAAGGTTATTCTTTAATTGTAATTATTTATTAACTTGTAGGAATCTTCCAAAGGAATCCACACAATAGTTTGTCTTTTTGTCTTCTCACACGTGTGAGGATGACTCATTTTATTTTTTAATTCCTTTATTAAGGAATATTTGTAACCACCTCCTTAAGAAGTTCTTGACAACTTGCACACACATAGATGAACGGTGACATTCATTGAGTTGGGAGTTACTTTCTAATTTTAACTCTTCTCACCTCTATATATTGAGGTGCCTCTTTTCTCATTCTTCATTCAAGCAAGCAAGCTTAAGGCTTAAGTGCTCCCTCTCTCTCTTTGTATCATTCTTAAGCATTTTGCCTCCATTCATAATATTGGGATTTTTTCTAGATTTTTCCCCTTATCAAATCTTTGTGTCTTCTTTGCATTTGGTGGTGCTTGGTTTGACTTCTCTATTTCTTGATAATCTCTTTCCTTCAAACAATGCTCATTAGTTAGTACTTTCCATTGCTCATTTATTTTTCCTTTCAATAAGGAAGCCATGCTAATGCTATGAAAAATTGATGATTATCATTTTAACTTTGTTTTAGTGCAATGTCATACAACCAACAGGAAGATACTAACTTTGAAAATCATATCAATGGTGATAATCACTCCTACCCTACACTCTGAATTAGCAGAAGTAAACATGAACACATATATTTACAGTCATGCAGTCTTGCGTTTCAAGACAATACAGTAATAACCAGCATTCATTATTTCACCTCAATATAGTGCTTCACTATTGAAAACAAAGAATAAAATATTCTGAAGAGGGAGCATTACCTTAAAATAACAGAGTAAACATCACACCGAATTCCCCCCGTGCAATACATCAAAATATCAGTATTTTCTTTGTCTATCCTTGCCAATGGATCTGAAATGTTCATCTGAGAAGGACAAAACAAAATCCATCATAAATCAACCGATCTAATCCTCAACAAACTCAAAGTCCTAATATGAGCTCAAGCCCTAATTTTATTTGATAAGTAAACAACAAACATCAAGAAAACAGCACTTAAATCCCTGCATAGGATGTCAGTTTTAGTTGGGACTAATACTAACTCTTCTTTTCTTACTAGTTTATATTTAATCAAAAGAACAGGCATATAAATCAGGCATGATCCCAACTATGACAAAAGAAAACAGAAAAGCAGGAAGGAAGGGACACAGACATGGCAGTTTTTCTATTTTTAATTTGCAATCCAGCATGCAAACTGCAAATGCTCTTCAAATGATAGTTTTTTAGCTTTATTTATTTGATATAATTGATTGTGCAATTGGTGCAACCTGCACTTTTAGACTTCATTCCACCCCAAGTGCTTAATCTATTTAAGGTAATCTAAGTTCATCTAATAATCTTGCTGATTAGAAAGTTTATAGCAGATGCAATGAGCCATACTATGTGTTTTAGACTGTGTAGGAAGAGATCATAAATTGCTTTCATTTGTGTAATATAACTCACTTCCTTTACTTTAAAATAAGATAGAATTTGTGTAGGACATCATCACATAGTGAGGCTCAAGCTCATCCTAGAACATTCGACACTTTATTTTCAAGAGTGAAAGCAATATATGCACAGAGGAGCATTTAACTAATGAAAATGCAAAGCATGTTTTGAAATAAAATTTAACAAGTGTGAGCGTTGTGTGGCCATGAGTGCATGGTTTTCAAGCATTTGCATTTCTTAGCATAATTTGTGTAATGTCCCCATTTTTAGCACTACACTTTCCACTGATTGTTAGCCTATTCCCGGATGCCCGTAGGCTAGTCAAAGGCAAAATTAGGGTTTCTAGCTACTTGGAGATTTCTTTTGAGGATTCAGGGGCTTGCATGTTGGAGTCTTGCAGTTTGGATCTTGGATTCCTTCTAGGCTTTCAAAGAGCTTCACAATGGTGTGACATGCAACTGAAATTGGTAACTTTTCCGAACTTTCTATTTTTAGTAAGTTGCGACAACTGCTCAAAATGTGGTTAAAATGTATTTGGAGACACTTACTATTTTTAGCAGTATGCTATTTATAGTAAGTGTTATTTTTAGCAACTCAGTGTTGGGGTTTCCGACGCATATCAATATTTCCGGCGTATAGCAGTATTTTCGATGCATAGCAGTATTTCCGGTGCATATCAGTATTTCCGATGCATATCAGTATTTTCGGCGCATGTTATTTTTAGCAGTGCTATTCTTAGCAGGGTTTTAGTAGGCCAATTCAGAGGCGATTTCATGAAATTCAGTTTGAGCATTTGGTCTCCCGCACTCTTGGAGCTCATTTTGGTAAATTCAGTACTTTGGTTGAATTATTATTTTAAGTGGAATATTTTTGCTAAGGCATGGTAGACGCCTAGCTTGGAAAGATAAGTTGATTTTATTAAAAAAAAGTTAAATTTATAAGGTTTTTCACTTAAATCAATTTGGATGCCCATCTCATGTTATATTTGCTTTTGATAAAGTATTATTTCCTCTAATGCCTTGGACGACCTTGTAAAGGAGGCTAATGAAACTCAAATGAAAATTAAGAAAGGGTGAATTTGAATTTCAGTTTGGGCACCCTAATTGGAGGGAAAGGCATTTTGAATTTGTGGAAAAGTTATAAATAAAAGTGTTGGGCTTCATTGTTGGTATCCATGAAGAAAATACAACGAAGTGCTGCCGAAATGGTTACTCACTCACTCCGAGGAATGCATACCTCCTAGCAACTTAGTTTATTGCTTGAAAGATAGCAACTAGCTAAGATAGAGACTGATCTTTACACTGAAGAACAGATTAAGCATTATAGAGAAGTTTAATATTGATGTTTTTTGATGTTTAGTGTGTTTTTATAGTTCTTCAATGTTGGCTTGGTGCTTGCAAAAGCACGTTTTTGGTTGTGGCTCTCTAGGTGAATTTCTACTAGTTTTGGGTGTTGTTCCTATGCATTTGTCTACCCTAGGCGCCTCATATTGCAAGTTTTAAGAATTTTTAGAGTATTTGATTTTATCTTGAGGGTCGCCCCTCTTGGGAGGTCGCACCATGTCTGTAGGCAACTTGGAATGTGTGCATTAAATAATAGTTGGTGTTTGCAGTTGTTTCTTTGTCTAGACATGGGCGCCTTCTTCTTAGGTTTCATTTGCAACTTGTTTCATGTCAATCAAAGGAGTATTGGAGGAGTTAGGAGCATTTTGGAGTGTTCTAGTCTTGCTGGTTTGAGTTTTCTGTGTGTTGGTTTTCATATCAGATTGTAGAAGTTCTGATTTTTGGCTTGTTTTTCATATTTGGGAGGCTTGTGAAGTTTGGAGAAATATCTAATAACATTTGAAGAGGATTGGACAGCTATATCATTTGTAATTTTACAGATTACCTTCATTGTAAGGCTGAAATCAGTAGTACTGATTCAGTCATTTATTATTTCTCCACTTTATCTTGTAATTCCCACTATTAGTGGAAGGGACAGGCCACGCCATCCATTTACTTTCAGCATTTCATTTCTGAACTGCCCACTGAACAAGCGAAAGGGGGTCGGCAAGCAGATAAACTCTTTACTTTTCAGTATTTGAAAATTGGATTTCATTTTGGGGAAATGTAATTTGAATTTGGGCGCCCTTCTAGAAGCTTCTGGAGTTTCTCAACAAACCTATGTATTGAGGCTCTTGCTCCTTCATTAGACATCCATGAAAAAATATATCGTTATGCTACCGAAATGGTGAGTGAATGCTTCGAGGAATGCATACCTCCTAGTGTGTTTACTTGGTTTCGTGCTTGAAAGATAGCACCTAGCTGAGTTTCAAAGACTACTTCTCGCTCAAGGAGTGCAGATAGAGTTTCACAGTTGAAGTATTGAAGTTTTGTTGTCTATAGGTTGCTGGTTTGGGCTATGGCTAAAGCATATTTTCACTTGCAGATCAATACATGATTTTTATTTTATTCTGGGTACTTGTTATATCTATTCCTAGGCCCTAAGCATCCCATCTTGCAAAGTTTGGGAATTTTTAGTGATGTTTCTGATTTTATATTGCTGGTCGCCCCTCTTGAAGGTTGATTCTTGCTTGCCAAAGTCTGGGAAAAGTTTAGAAAAAAAGATAACTCCAGTTTGCAGTGGTTTCTTGGTCTTAGCATGGTCGCCTTCTCCTTAGGCTTCATTTGCATCTTATTTCAGGAGATTTGGTGGAGTTTTGAAAGAGTTGTGAGCATTTTAGTGGGTTTATGTTTGTTGGTCTGAGTTTGTGTTTTGCTGGTTATTTATATCAGATTGTCAAAAGTTGGAGTTTTGGGGGTTGTATTCATAAGTTGGGAGTCTTTAGAGTTGGAGAGACATTCTTATATTACTTGTAGCATTGGGACCTCTCTAATTCTAGGTTACTGGCAAGGATTCTATCTCATTGTAAGGTTGAACAGTAGTACTGTCAACTATCCTCATTTCTTGCGAAGTTGCTTTGTAATTCCTGCGATTGTGGAAGAGCCTGGTCTTGCTCCAGTCTTCCTTTACTGCACTTTTCTTTTTGTATTGCCCACTGAACAAGTGGAAGGGGTCAGCAAGCCGCCCATTTATTTATTGTACTTGCATTATAATCATCATATTGTTGATCGGCTGAGCCGTCACCAATGCATTAGATCCCCAGCGCCATATGGTAGCACTTCACCCACCTTGGGTTTTGAGTGCACATTCTTGGTGTGGGTTACCTTTCAGCATTGTGTTCTTTTCAGTTGTTACTGACGATCCTCGACGCCATATGACAACACCTTTTCCATCTTGGGAATGAGTGTGCATTCTTGGTGTAGAGTTACTTTCCAGCAATTGATTTGGATTTGAGCTAACCTTAACAGGTGCCTGTTGTACTGAGTTGCTCATTGAAAATTTCTAAAAAATTGGTTGGTTCATTTCAGTGGTATCAGAGTCAAGATCCTGCCATCATGTGACAAAGACAGAGTACAGTTGACAGATGAGTGACAAAGAAATCAGATTCTACACCTGAGGTCAGAACTAAGTTCAGTTCAGCTTTCAGTAGTTCCGAAGATGTTGCGTTTACAGAGGACTAGGAACCGTGAGAAGTCAGATTTGATTATGGCTTCTGAAGCAGAAAGAAGTTTGGCAAGGTCCCTTTCTGTTGCAGGAACGAGACTCAATGAAGAATGTCAAACAAGAAGTGAAGAAGTGAGTATATTATCTGAGTTGGAACGTTGTCTAAGCCAAGTCCAACAATCATCTAATGAATTGTTGAATAAGGCATTATCTCCTGCAGTGACATATTTGATGCATCCTTATTGGATTGGGCATCCTAATGAAGAAATCAGCTTGTTGGTTACTTCATACCTTAGTGAACTTATGAGGATTGTTGCACCTTTGATGCCTTATGATGATGAAACTATGAAGAAGATTCTACATAGGATTGTGGAAAGTTTCCAAGATCTTGATGAAACTGGTAGCAGTCAATTTCCCAAAAAAGTTACTATCTTAGAGATATTTGCAGATCTTAGGACAACTAACTTGCTATTAGATTTGAAGATGCATGATCAGATTCATCACTTATTTCACTACCTCTTTATATCCACTTGGAGCGAACAAGAAGAGAATGTTGTTGCAGCTGTAAAGAAAATTCTTGTTCTCACTATTAAAGAGGCTGATGAAATTTCACCAAATGTCCAATCTCTCCTCTTGGACGCATATGAATGTGAAGAAAAGGATTCTCCTATTGCTGCTATGCTGATCAAGGAATTGTTTAATCAATGTGAGGAGAAATTGAAGCCACTTTTGAAGAAAATTGAGCAAGATGAAGGAAGTATTAGTGGTCATGATGCTGGTGGTTATTCCAATGAGTTCATGCAAGATCATGTTGAAGATTTGGTGATGAAGGGTTTGCCTCTTGTTGCTGTTCCAACTTCCCAAGAAGTTCCACATGCAGAAATCAGCACCATACTCACTCAAGATGGTTCCATAGAAGATAATGATGATGAAGTTTTCAAAACAACTTGCTTAGATGATTCTTTGCTTCATTACAATGATGGTGTCAAGGGTGGTCTTGGGTTTGAGCATCAAACTAAGTCCTTGGAGAGACATGTCTATGAAGATATCAGTTTAAGTGAGTTGGGTGGTGACCTATTCAAAAAGTCAGCACTCCAATAGAAGCACGAAAAGCTCTTTCCTTTTGATCAAAACAATCAACCTCTTACCACTTGGGATCCAGGAGTGAAGGCACCTAGCATTGACAAGGAACCTGTGTGGGATGAATTTCCCTTTGATCCGGATGATGAAATGGAACTTGATAAGGACTCTATAACCACAAACAATGGTGACAATATGCTTGAGTTTGGGGCTGCCTTCAAGTTTGACCAAAGTGACATTGAGATGGAAGCAGGGCTTGATGACCATATGGCTCTGGAAGATGCAAAGTTTGAAGGTGTTTTTAAACACAAATCTGATTTATCAATACTTGAAGTTGATTGTAAGAAAAAGCACGAAGAATTTGAGGAGTCTAATCCTAATTATGACATGGAGCATTCTCCACTAGTTGGTGGCGAAAAACAAGAATGTTGGAGCAGCTTTGAGGGCAGCGAAGACGCAAAACAAAGTTCTGATTTTGAAGAGCAGCCAACCAGCAATCCACCATCTCTACATGTTCTTGAGAAGGAAGATCAAGTCAAAGGGTCCTTTGAAAGAGAAGTGCGGATTCTATCACAATTCGATCGCACACATAGCTTAGTTGAAGAGCTTTACTGGAAAGCTCAGCTTGAAGAGAGACAAGAGGAGTTAAAGGTGAAGTTGTTCTTCCCAACTTGCAACTTATCAGAGACTCTTTGGAGACATTGAAGTCAGAGTACGTGCACTTGATTGAAGATCGAGATCATGCCATTGAAATTGCAAAGAAGACCACTTGTGCTTTCCAAGAAAAAGAGAAGAAGGTTGATGAGCTCACTTTGGAGCTCAAATCAACCAATGACATGTTGAAAGAAACTCGATTGGCTCTAACCGATGTTGAAGATCAATTTGCTGACTTCAAACTTTTCAAGGAGCAAGAGGGTGCACAAAGAGCTGAAGAAATCAAGCAAGTGATTGGAGAGCTTGATAGTCTTCAAGAAGAGTTTGATCTTGAAAGCGTTTCAAGAAAATCAGAAATTGCATGTGCAGATTTGGAGCAACAAGATGAAAGGAATGACTTTCAAGTCCTTGACAAGCCTCTCTTTGAAGTGGATGTTGAAGAAAGTTATAATAATCCTCTCTTTTTGATGGATGATGTGGCATCAAACCAAGACGAAATCTCTTTTGACACTAATGTCGAAGGGGAAAGTTCTAGCACTTCTTCCAACAATGGGATGACGATACGTGAAGACTTTACCGTCATTCCTAGTCTAGCCACCCTTCAGGAGATGGAGAATCAAGAATCAAGGAAGAATGGAGTCTCTAATCTTGACTAGCAACAAAGAGTTGATTGGCACTCCGATGAAGAGTTTATTCATTATCTGATGCGGGTGCTTGTCAGATTCCTATTGGACTTCATGCTTGCACCACCTTCTTTAAGAGTAACTGGATTCAGAATAGAGTTTGACGAAGGGTTCCTTGAATCTTTCCAGCAACTCTTGTCCCAGGATTTTGAATTCAACTTTCTCAGTGAGCACAAATTTGTTGTTTACTTTTTGGAGTTTCGAGAGGTGATGATTCAAATAGAACGTATTGATCAAAGCATTCTAATCAAAGTAATTCTTTATCTGTGGAATGGTTCTTCTCTACTTATGATTTGGGATCTCGGCATCATCTTGCATTTGATATGTGACAAGAAGGTGTGTTGGAATGATAAGCCTCAAATTTTCAGCTCTCTGAGTGTTGTTACCTTCTTTATCAGCCATTTGATGAATATTTCAAATATTCAATTGGATTTTTGGAGAGAAAAGTTGAGCAACAAATGGTTCTTGGCTGCGATGAAATCTTTTGTGAGGTTGTTTTCAGCTGTGGATATGAGCAGAAATGATATTTTGGTTGCTGATTTTCAATTTTGCAGCAGCTATCTATCTCCTTGGATGCTGATTTTCCATAAGTCAGATCTCAAGTTGATCATTTCTATCTTGTTTGGTAGCTGGTGCATTCAATTTCAGACTTTCCAATCTCTTTCCAGAGGTGGTTTATGGCTTCAAATGAGAGAAATGGTGATTCGTATTGAGCATAATCAGCTATTGGATAGAAATCATGTTCATTCTAGTGGCTACCTTTGTACATTCTCTTGTACAAATGTCTAGGGCAGCAAACCATTGCTTGTTTGGGCTTGGCATTTCGAATCTCTTACTGCAAAGATCCTGTTTGATGCTTTGAAAAGTTATGTTGATGTTTTTGAATTGATTAGATTATTTTTCTTAGTGTTCAGAATGGTGACAGTTATTGACATTGCAAATGTTAACTCCTCAAAGTTTATTGGGCTTGAGATGTTAGATTTTGATTTCAATCCTTCCATGTCTCTCGGTATGAACTTCAGGCATGTTAACTCCTTGACAGTGCAGGGAAGGTTAGTGCAGTTTTGGTACAATGGGTTCATTTGTATGATCAGAGTGGAACAGCATCAGCATGATGGGTCTTCTCAGAGATGGACATGGGACCTCGGGATCAGTTGGACTGTTGGAGTATTGTGCAGGACAAGCAATTTTGGGAAGGGTGGACTGTAATATCCCCATTTTAGCCTTACGCTCTTCCGTGTCTAATAACCTATTTTCGAAAGCCCGTAGGCCAGTTAGAAGTTGAAATTAGGGTTTCCTCTTCTAGATATGCCACCCAAGAGGGGACAAGATGAGCCCACTTGGGCCAAGGGGGTACTTGCCTCTCGAGTATCCGAGGGTACTGCCTTTGGGTCTAGAGGAGTTAAGCCAACAAGACAATGAAGACCCCTTCTAGATACGCCACCCAAGATGGGACAAGATGAGCCCACTTGGGCAAAGGGGGTACTTGCCTCTAGGGTATCTGAGGGTACTACCTTTGGGTCTAGAGGAGTTAAGACACCAAGTGTCCTATAATGGCGGTCATTATGACCGATGTCGGACATGGCGTCTGATAATGGCAGTCATTGCGACTAATGGCGGACATTGCGTATGATGGCGGACTTTGCGTCTGATGGCAGACTTTGTGTCCGAAAATGGCAGTCATGGCAACTGATGGCGAACATTGTGTCTGATGGCGGACATTGTGTCTGATGGCGGAAATTGCGTCTGATAATGGCGGTCATTGCGACCGATGGCAAACATTGCGTCCGATAATGGTTGTCATTGCGACTAAGGGCGGTCATCGCAACCGATGGCGGACATTGCATCCAATAATGGTGGTCATCACGACCTATAATGGAGGATATTGTAATGGCGAAATTTTTCTATAAGGGAGGGAACTAGGCAAACCCAAGAGGCTAAATCATAAGAGGAAGGGAAAGAGTTGGCATGATGGATCCTAGGCTCCCCATCAAGTCATGCTTCCTGTACTCTCTTATGGTTGAACCCTCCAAGGATAGGAGATGCATTAGGAATATGTGTGTGTCAGCCATTGTGATGTGCTAGTTAGCCATTGTGTATGTGATGAGTGTTAGAGCTAATCACTATGTATTTGGAACTTGTCATTGTGTTCATGACTACTTTATGCTTAAAAATTATGAAAATGTAAAAAATGTTGTTTGGCAAGTTGCTTAAGCCGGTTGGTTGTTTGTTTGAGCTACTTGCTTACATGATTGAGCTACTTGCTTGCATGTTTGAGCTACTTGCTTGTCTACTTGAGCTAGTTGCTTATGTGCTTGAGCTACCTACTTGTCTACTTGAGTTGGTTGCCTACTTGCTTAAGCCGGTTGCTTGTGTGCTTGAGTTGGTTCCCTACTTGTTTGAGTTGGTTGTTTATGTGCTTGAACTACTTGCTTGCCTACTTGAGCTACTTGCCTACTTGTTTGAGCTGGTTGCTTGTGTGTTTGAGCTGGTTGCCTACTCACTTGAGCTACTTGCTTGCATGCTTGAGCTACTTGCTTGCGTGTTTGAGCTACCTGAGTTGGTTGCTTGTGTGTTTGAGCTACTTGCTTGTCTACTTGAGCCGGTTCCTTGTATGCTTGAGCTACTTGCCTGTGTGCTTGAGTTACCCGCTTGCTTGAGCTACTTGTTTGCCTAGTCGAACTACTTGCTTGCTTAGTTGAACTACTTGAGTGTTTGCTTTAATTTTTGATTCATGTGGTTTTAAGTTGTACTGAGTCACAAACTCTAACTCATTGCTTTTGGGAGTTACAGAGAAATAGTAGAACTTAAGAATATTAGTCAAAACATTGTCCTCATAACCAGAGTAACCATCACTTGGGTTAGAACGTCCAACTCCTATCAAAGATAATAGTATCACAACAAGAAACATCTTAAAATCACACATCTTAGATCATGATTGCTTGAGGGCAAGCAATCTTGGGCGGGGAGGACTCTCATGTCCCCGAAATAGCAATACCATAAAGACCAAATGTTAAAATACAAATAAATTAATAAATAAAATAAATAGCAATATTAATGTTAAATATAAAATAAATGTGTACCATATCAATATAAAAATAAATAAATATGAAATAACAAATATAGTAATAATATATAGGAAAATTATTGTTATTACATTCTAGTATTAAATAACTTAATATCAAAAATAATAATAATAAATAAAAATTATAATTATTACACATCAAAGATTGTAATACATTAGAATAAAATAATAATAAGATATTGGTTTTATTATTATACTTTTATGTTAAAATATATTCAATAAAACATCAAAATAAAATAATAAAATAAGTATATAATTTGAAATATCATAATTATTAGTAATAATATATTATTTTCAAAAACAGATATTATTGTGATAATAAACCTTTAAAGGCAGCAATTAAATCTAACAAAGGGATATATTTTATGAAAAGTCACCTCTTTCACCAAACAATACATTCTCCCCATCAGTCACCTACCTTGAATGGTATAAATAGAAGGAAGGAAAATAAGGAAGAGGGAAAAATATAGAGAAACAGAACAGCAGCAACAATGATTGTTATGCATTGGAATATAGAGCCATTTAATATATGTATATATATTATTTAATAGGCATACAAGTATATATGCATAAATATAGATAAATTTTATAATGAATAATATACAAGAATAAAGAATATATTCGAATAAGAATAATTATATAAACATATATATATGAATACTAATGGAAATAAGTAAAAGAATATATATATATATTGTTGAATCTCTCTTGTGCTAATTTGTCCTTGATGACAATATATGTTACTCTGGCATCTTGATGGTTACTCACTCAGTTGATTTGCTTTTCTGATAGGCATATTTACATCACTTTTGATACTATATATGGTAGTACTGATGACTTGACTCCATGTGCAGATCTCAGTTGAGGGATTCTGGTTGCAGGTCTTTGTTCCATTGATCAGGTGACATGTTTCTGATTTGATAATATGTGCCTAAGTGATTCACTTGATTACATATTTTTGGCATATTATAGGGCATTGATCAGTACTGTGCTTATGGGCTTTGAGATACATATTCTTCATTCTTTTTCATTTCGTGTATGGTAATTGGCATGGGAGTATGGCTTTGAGAACTTAACTTGTTTTTAGTCCTTATCACTTCTCAAGGCATTGGCCATTATCTTTGGCACACTATATGGCATTGGATTTTAATGTGATGGCAAATCGGCTTTGGTTAAAGGTATAAAGTTTGTTCTCTCATCAGCATTTGAATCGGGTCTATTGTTTGATATTTATTTGGGCCTAAAGGCTGACAGCAGGTAAAGGCATTGGTTCATATTTTAATGTCACATTGGATGTGACCTAGCCTTGATCATTTGGAAATTGGCATTTGATGAGTGATGTGGTCATATCAATATTCTTCAAAGGTTATCTTGGTCGATGATTTCACATTGTCTAAAATAGTCAAATGCTATAATGCATGTCGGCATGCAAGTCGTTGATTTACCCAAGGATTTGAAAAGGCATTATGAGTTTTTTTAATTATTATGTTTGTCCTTTCGGACTCTAAATGCTATCACATTTTGCAAAGGATTTTGTATGTTTGCCTTGGATGTTTAGGGCAAACTGTTTATCATTCTCACTATTCACGTTTTGGAACCTTTCGCTAGCCGCCACCATGGAATCTTGTCCTCAACCGTTTCTCTACACTCACTGGCGTTCTGATCTTGGACAGCGTGTGGGGGAGGTGAGAAGACCATTAAAATGGTCGTTCTGTGTGTCTGCTTCCTACCGCTGGGTGAAGGCCCGAATTTGGAAGGTGTTTTGCCGTTTCTTTCTCTGCAAATCTGGTAAACTCCTTCATGACAGCAACTCCATTATTATTCTCAGGTACTCATTCTTTCAATTGGTTTGCAGATCCGTTACTTCTCAGGCAAGGTTAATATGAGATAAGTATTCTTTGCAAAAGGAAAGGTGAAATCAGTCTACTACTTTCATGATTATGTCTGAAATGATTGCTCCAAAACGTGATTGCATTTCTATTGAAGGTTAACTTGTCAGTTTTAAAGGGTTTGTAATTTTTGTTTTGTGGGTAATCATAATATCTTTGAATCTCTTCAAATCCTTCCTGGAATCTTTTGGTAACAGCTCTTAAAAGAATGATTTCGGTTATAGAACTTAGTTCATTCAGTTACTTAAGATTTGCAGTTGTTTTAATGGGGTATAGCTCATGGTATATATATTATTTTTTATACTGGGTCTTTGAGGAAAATGTGTGCAAGTTGCTTGTGAAGATTTTGTTCAGTCTCCTCTCTATTTTTGGCATATTGTTCTTCTCTTCCTATCTGGAAACATTTCTACTCAAAAGAACTTTGTCTTACCTGAAAAGCAGCCTGACAGGAAACTGGATAACTATCTAAAAGATCACTTCTGTTTTTGTTTTGTAAAAACAGTTTTTTAGTTGTAATCGAAAGTTGTATTTTTCCTGGAATGTAATGATGTATTCTGTCAAAAGATAAAAACAGAGAGATTAGGGCTTCATCATTACTGAAAAACCTGAAAAGAAAAAGAAACAGAAGTGCAGAATATAATACTTTTTGCATGAGATAGAGAAAACGGATTCTATGCTGAAAATTTGGAAAACATAGTGTGTTAACTGTTTTGTAATTGTATTAGGAAAGATTTGAAAAAAGGTGTGTGAGAAAAAGAAAAAAACAACACACCACTGTAATACAGTTTGATGAGAAGTTGTATTGAGACTGTAACTAGATTTTCCTCGAGCTGTCTTAAGGTTTGACAATGGTTGGAATTCTAAAGAGTCATTCTTGACTCTTGAGAATTCTATGCATTGTCTGTCAAGAGGCACTTGACAGAAATCAGGGAAACAGAGAGATCCTCTGTATCATTGTATGTTCTATTGAAAAACAAAAAAGGGGTTGGTGCTGCTTGAGATTGGTGTCTCTAAACAGAGGGGTTGGTGCTCCTTGAGTCGGTGCTCATAAATCAGCCAATGAGGCATTGTCAAAATAATTATTGAAATGAAAGCTTGAAAAAGGCAGCAGGTTCAGGAGTGGTTTTTCTACCTCAGGAGGGTTTTCCACTCGGCATATCTTGTGTCTATTTGAGTTTCTGTGATTCATTTGGTTTAGTGTTTTATTGCTTTAAAATGCTATGTTTCACTATTCTCATTTCAGTTTATGTGATTGCATTCAATACATGAATGATTCTATCATTGATAAATGAAAGCATATATCTGGTTTATTTCAGTTTCAGTTAAATTTGGTAAAGAAGTTAATAACACTGATTCACCCCCCCCTCTCAGTGTCTTTTCACTCCAACATATATGTATATGTATATGTATTATACAATTATGCAGCAATGATGCTTGTTGCAATTATTAAACCTTATAAGTAATTGTGATTATTTGATATAAAAATGAATAAATTTATGAATGTTTTTATCTTATGATTGATCACGAAAAGGAGAAAAAGAACATAGTTTGAACACTAAACCATCATAAAGGATATCTTCAGAAAATCAGGGCAAGAATTATGGTAAACCTAGAAAGGGACATTACACAATAATTCAACAACTGAGGAAACTTAAATATAACCAAAAGTAAATTTAGCAATATTTGTGACTTAACATGGAATACTTTACTCTACAGTGATGCCAGAAACAATTATTTATATATTATAATGTATTAAATGAATTATTAGATATGATACCCCTTTTATTTACACAGCAATTCATGTATGCGGGTTACAATAGCAAGGGACACACACCTCTGACATGTGTCTACTACTAACAAGTAGTTAATTAGGTTTTTAACATCTCCATCAAACTTGAAAAATGCGTATTAACAAGCGGAGTTACTTATGTACAAAAGATTGATTTCCCTTTCGGAGAATTTTTCCATTTGATAAGATATTCAATGATCTAACATGGGTGATTAGGCAAAGTAAAGCCAAAACCCAAATTATTCAATAACACCTGTTGCATTTAGTGATTACCAACACAGTCCCTGCAGACTGTGGTGATATAAAACAGATTTGGAGAGTTTGTTTGCAGCAGAATTGGTCCCTAGGTTTTAATATTGTTCTCTTTGCAGTAGAGTGTCCTTACCACTTCAAGTGGTCCTGATGACAATTATTTATATATCATAATGCATTAAATGAATAATTAGATTATAGATATGATGCCCCTCCTGTTTACATAGCAAGGCACATAAGTAGGCAAGGGGCACACTTGTTTGTAGTGTGTCTAATGTTAACTATAAGTTTATTTGGTTTGTAACATACTCTTACATGTTTCTGAATAAAACAACAAAACGAGCAATGTAAAATTGTTATTTAAAATCCCTATATTTTATTTCTCTTTTGAGTGAAGTGTGATTTGGAGGCAATTGGGTTTGTCTATCCTCCTCGTAAAGGGTAATGTTCGACATCTTTCTGTAAGACCACATATTTGTTGGGTGTCCTAGGTAGCTTCAGCTTTCTCACTGAAAATGCAAATCAATCAACAGCCTTAACTAGATTTTCCATTATCACTAATTGGCTCAGGCATAACAAACAAATAAAGGGATATAGTTAAAAATATTCCTATTGATACCAAAATATGTTCATGTTTTCCAGGAATGGTTTTATGTGATATGTATGTCATAAATATGTGCTAAAAATAGTTTTAGACAAACAAAGTTGTTTAGGAGACATTTCGTTCAACTATGCCATCTTGTTTTGTGTGTATTTATTTTGCACTCATTGACAACTGAAACCTTTTTAAGCAACACTCAATAGAAAAATGTTGGTTTGAAAAGTACTTATGACTGTGGTACTCAATTGATGTGTAATATACCTCTAAATCTGAAATTCCAAAGGTAGTACTCCTGAAGCAGTCAACATCAGGTCTCTTTGCCCCCTGAAAATGGCCAATATCCCATTCATATCCTGCTCAAATTGAAATGTTAAACATAAGCTTCAGAAAATATAGCTATATTAAAATTTCAATAACAGTCAAGTGCTTAAAAGAATTCTCCAAGACTTCCGTTTGTGAAGCAATGGTCGAAAATAATTAAAGCAGGTCGCAGAACAATTAAGTTTTGACCAAAAAACTAATCAAAGATCAGTCCAAGAAAAAGCATTTGATAGCCACTTTTGAATAGATTTATTTTATTTATAAAAATATCACAATGGAAGAGTCACAATTCTTTAAAGCATATAAATCTGTGAAGATAAAAAAAGTCCAAGCTTTTTGGTTTGGCCCTGTCCCTCAAAACCAAAATGAGTTTAAACCACTCTCAGCCATTCCCCCCATCAAATAAGAATTGAAGAGAAATGATCATAGGATTCATAAGCTTCAGAAAACAGGAAACAGGATCATGTCAATAAAAAACAGGATCTTTATATAGCTTAGAAATACTCTATACAACATGCTATATACAGATAGTCCCATCAGGATGCTTACACAGCAACAATTACAATAAGCCAAAGCTTGATTGCAAGAGTGCTTGCTGTTAGAAATCAAATCAAACCAATAGGTCTATGATGAAGAAAGATTATTGTCAAGCCACACCCAAAGACTGCTATCCCTTAACATTCATTACTTCGAGACTAAATTAATTTGGAACCCTGATCAACTTCATCTTCTCCATCTACCCAAATATAAAAAGTGGAATGATCTAATTTGAGTTCAATCAAATATACAATTCAACAAACCCAAGAGTTACCTCATCTAAGGATTCCATTTGTCTCCCAAGTTCCCTTGTCTGAGACTGAACCAACTAAATGGTCACTAAGTTGCCTAAACTAAGCTTCATATTAGTCAATGGCCCATGAGTAACCACAACTGTAGAAATTAGTAGGAATGAACCCTCAAGAACAAAGAGATTAAGCTTTATGAAGATAAGGACACTGAAAAATAAAACAAAAACATATGACGGTGCATGCAGTCTACGACACTTTATTATAACTTGATATTTGATGATAAAAACAATGGGTGCAGATGTGTATGGTTGAAAAAACCTGTGAGTACTCATAGGACTCCTGAGAACTTGCAGGCCAAAACGGCAAACAAGAAATTTACAAAAACTTGGCCTATATTAGCATGAATGAACCCTCAAAAACAAAGAGACTAAGCTTTAACAAGACAAGATCAATGTGGAAAATAAGACAAAAACATATGATGGTGCCCACTGTCTACAACACTTTATTGCAACTTGATATTTGATGACAAAACAATGGGTTTGGATGTGTATAGTTGAAAGGCCCTGTGAGTACTCACAGGTCTCATGAGTACTTGTAGGCCGAAAAGGAAAACAACTAATTTACAAAACTCGGCTAAAATTAGCATAAATAAATCCTCGAGTACAAAGAAACTAAGCTTTAACACGACAAGATGTAATATTCCACCCCAATTTTATTTTTTTGAAGGTTTTCACCCCTTTCCTTGTGAAGTGTGTTTTCAGTTTTGCATGTAGTTGTTTGTATGTTTGCAAGAATTTGATACAAATTTGGCATATAAAGAGAACAGCAATTTGAAATAGAATTTGTTTGCTAGGAAAAAAAATACAGAAAATTACTCCATATTTGCTGCTTGGTAACAGAAAATTAGAAAGAAGATCTGACCTTTTATTTTCAGAGATGACAACATTACATCAGCAACTCTTCTTCCAGCTTCACCATTATTCAACAAGGCAGAATTGTAACACTCTACAGGAATGGTATTGAAATCTGTTACAGTTGCAGATTGACTGTAGCTAAGGGAGATATAGGGGACTCTTCCTCTTCCATTCACATTGGGCCACAGATACAAGGATTAGGTAGCCACAATTCCACTTGTTTTAGTTCCTCATAACACTCGTAATGCACAACCTTTGTTATAAGGTACTATATGGAACAAGGAATTACATCATGAGGCAACATTGGCATGTGCTAAATTTTGGTACCACAATGGCATTCCATGTAATGTCATTTCAAATCCTTATTCAAAGCACCTAGTTAGTGCATTGACTATGACAAGTACAGGGCTCAAGGCCCCAAGCCGTTATGACTTGGGTGGTGTAATGTCTCCAATTGGATAACCTTAGGAAATAGATGATTTCTCAAACATGTGAAAGCTGAAATAATAAACAAAACCAAATGTAGGTGCCAAACCCTATTGGAAATTAATGCTGATCAACAAAGTATCAAGATTGCAAACCTTATCAATCAAAATGCATACTATGAACCACAAATCCAACTGTCCTCAATGCTGTTATGAATTATGAAACCCTCAAAGATTGAAAAGTAATCAAATTTACTGATGTATGACAACTGGAAATGTATGAAACCCTTGTGCATTGATCCAACATAGATTATAAATTAGCTATAAAGGTAGATCTAAACTATTTAGGTGGATTTAACTTCTATAATAAATGACAATTCAAAAATATTGGAAACGGTTCACTTTCAACAGTTACAAACCATAGATAAGCACTTGTAAAGGCCTGCAGTCAATTAATGAAGGTATTTATTTGATTCCAGCTTATTGAATAATCAGAAAATACACTTACAATAGACCATATAAAAAACATTTGCAAGTGTAAGCTAGAAATGATATTTCATTTGGTGTAATAACACTGTAGCAAACTGAAAATGACTTCAAATCCTTAAATAATCTCCAACAATTCAGCACAATCATGATTCCTAAGTGGAACCACCTCTACTGGATAAGAAAGTTTTCATCCTCAAATCCAAATATGCACACCAGGAAGGTTTTCATCCTCTGAATTTCCCACACCAAGGGATTTCATACTCAGTCATGAATTTGAACACAAATGCTCCAAAGTGAAGAATGCCAAATGAAGCCAAGTGCCACCTTTTCAAACTTTCCAAAATGTGCCATGGATTAAAATTTCTCTACAAAGGATTTAAAATATTTTTATAATAAATGTTTAAAATCCACTTTTAAATTAATAATAATCTAAGTTACAGATTCGTTTTTGGGTTCGGGTACGGGTATGAGAATCCAATACGGGATTCAGTCAAAACTTTTTTGGGGGTTGGGTATGTTTTGGGTACGTTAATACAAAAACATATAAAAATCAGAAATATATACATATTTGCAGTGCTATATAATTTTCTTTATTTTTATGGGAAGCAAATCCGACTGTTTAAACGCCATTTTAAATACAAACCTAAGAAGGAGCTTCAAAAGCTTTGTGTTGATAAACTTCATGATTTCCTTGGCAATGGTATATTCCTACAGTATCTTCTTGTTTTGTTTTACCAGATTTTTTGTGGTGGTCTTCTTTAAATGTTAATATCTTTTTTATTAATGATTATACTTGTATACCATGGTGTAAGACTTTAGGTGTTATGTACCCTTAATCATTAGTTATTATTGATTGATAAAATAAAAAGATATGTCTGTAGCTATTAGCTCTTTCTATAACTTTTGATTTGTACTCATATCCATATAGTGGATAATCTACAGGAATTCATCTCTTTATTATTAAATAATAAGTACTATCATTTTGTTCATATGGATACAGGGTAATGTTTCATAGGAGAATATCAAATAGTATCACAGTCATAAAGTTTGTGACCAAAATCTCTTACAGCAGCCATTTATCATCATGGTAAACCTTATTTGTCACTGTGTAATGTTTTAAAATCAATACCTACAACACAAAACAGAGATTTTTATTTTCTTTATGAAATGTGCTAACCAATTTTTTCGAGTTTTTCAATGAACAACTCAATACAACAAGCACCCGTTAAGGTTAGATCAAATCCAAATCAACTGCTGGAATGTAACCCTACACCAAGAATGTACACCAGGATCCCAATGCTGGGCAAGGTGTGAGCATATGGCGTCGGGGATCATTAGACTTCAAATCAAGAAAGTACAATGCTGGAAAGTAAATGTATGCAACTCGACCATGTATTTCAGCGGGAGCAAGATGACGGCTAAGCCGATCAACAATATGATGATTGCAATGCAAGTACAATAAGAAAATGGGCGGCTTGCCAACCCGCTTATTCAGTGGGCAATACAGAAAGGAAAGTGTAGTAAAGAAAGACTAGAGCAAACCAATCTCTTCCACAATCGTCGGAATAACAATGAAACTTAGCAAGAAATGAAGATAGCTGATACTACTGTACAGCCTTACAATGAGATAGAGTTCCTGCCAATAAAACTGAAATAGAGATGTCCCAATGTTGCAAATATGGTTTTATCTCTCCTATCACCAAATGACTTAATCCACACAAAACCAACTCAAAATGATAAAATTCTTAAATCTGATATGACAGACCAGCAACTATGCAAACCGCTAAAATGCTCACAAAATCCTCTAAACTCCTCCAAATGACCTGAAAACAATTGCAAAGGCTTCTAGAAATGATGGCGCCCAAATCCATGACAAGAAACAACATCAAAATAGCAATTATATTTTTGTGCACAACTCCCAAGACAGCCCAGAATGGTACGGCCTCAAGAGGGGCAATTTTCTCATTATAAAATCAGCCACTCCAAAATAAAATCTGCAAAGTTGTAAGAAGGGTCGCCCCTAGCTGAGAAATACGTTAGTCCAATACCCATAACAAAATAAAATTCACTCTTTGACTTATGAGCAAAATCGACTTTCAGCAAGACATAACCAACAACTCAAAAACCATCAAAATCTCACAAAACTCCATTGGAACTCAATCTATCTTCTCTAGATGATAAATAGTCTTCAATCGGATAGGTGTTATCTTTCAAACATGAATATTGATCCTTGCTAGGAGGTATTCATTCCTCGAAGCATTTTGCCTGGAATCATTCCTGCAACATAACGGTATAGTAGACATGAGATGAGAAAATGAAGAATAGAAGCCTCCTTATATAGACTCAAGAAGAAATCTCTAGCAGCTTCTAGAAGGTACACCCATCCTCCAAAGACTTAGGTTTTGACTTGACCTCAACACATCCTCCAAAATGGCGTCCCTTTCAAGATGAAATAATTCTTTTAAATAAAATAATGTTCTCCTCCAAAGTTGGCGTCCCACTTCCCAAGGTCATACTTTATCAATTTTTGAAATATTTCACTTAACCTCCTGATGAGGCGTCCACCCTTCAAGTCCCCTTTTTCAAAACAACTTAAAGTTATAATATTAGGCCAAGGGGTCATAATATTAAAATATAACCTAAGTTACCGGATTCGCACCCGGAGGCCTCGAACCCGGTACGGGTTCGCCTGCGGGTGCGCCCTGGGTACGCACAGGGTGCGCGACCAGGCCTGTGGGGTCTTGCACGCACCCGGGAGAACCCACAGGCCTGGTCGCGTACCCTATGCGTACCCAGGGCGCACCCAGTCAATTGGTGCGTGGACCCGAAGGTACCAGGCACGTACCCAGGCGTACCTTGAAGAACCCACGGCCCAAAACTTATAAAGTGGGCCCAAACATAAATAAAAAAACATTTTTTATTATTATTTTGTCTCCTAACCCTAATCCGGCCCAATATGAGGTGCGCCATGGAGTTTTGTATGGTTTCAAAAGCCTTAAATTGGTGCTAGCGACGGAAGCGCTGCCCCTCGACCCCGCTGGGGGCGTTGCCCCCAGACCCCCATGAGGGGAGCTGCCCCTCAACCCCACTTGGGGCATTGCCCCTAGACCCCCACAAGGGGCGCTGCCCCTCGACCCCATTGGAGACATTGCCCTCAAACTCCCATTGAATTTAATTGGTACTCTCCAAGTCCAAGTTTCCATAGTTTTCCTACAAGTCTTCATCTATAATATCACATTTAAGGCTTTTGAAACCATACAAAACTCCATGCCGCACCTCATTTTTATGGGAAAGAGGAAGATGTAAATTTGTAAAATATATTAATATAGTATTTACTTTCAATTTTACAAAAACAATTTTCTTTTTTCATTTTGTTTAAGAATATCAACATCAACGCATTCCACATGAGGATGCCATTTTGTACCCAATTTGCTTTCAAATCAGTCAAATACAACTATCAATTGACATTTAATATTTATCTTTGGCATTTGGCATTGATCAAGTATCATACTATGAAATGATTTAGTTTTACAATTCTATATATTTCTCTTTTTTTTTTGTATATATAATACATATATATATATATATATATATATATATACACGTACCCATACGTACCCAAACCCCTAAAAAAAAATTTCACGTACCCACGTACCGGGTTCTCGTACCCGAACCCGTCCCCGAACCCGAACTGGTAACTTAGAATATAACCTTTGCAACTTAATTAATTCAATATCCATCAACAATTTCGCCACAGAGCCAAGATCAACATTACCAACTGGACTACCTGTAGAGGGAAGCTCACTATGCTGATGCCATCAGGACCACTGCCAAAAATAGAATTTACTAAAAATAGTAAATTCAAAAAGTTGCTCAAATCCATTTGCATGCTATATCGTTGCGAAGCTTTCTAAAAACCCAAAAAGAGTCTGCAATCCAAACTCCAAGATTCCAAGAGCAAGCCTCAAAAAAGTTGAAACATCCTCCTAGAAGATAGGAAACCCTAATTTTTGCTTCCGAGTAGCCTACGGGTCACCAGGCAAGGCTAACGGCCAACATCAATGATCACTGCTAAGAAGGGGACATTACACTTTAGAATGCCAGGAGAAGGAACTAAAGCTGTCTACTATACAAAGAACCATAACTTCTCTTTTCCATATTTGAATTCCATCATCAGAGGAGTCTTATTGCTAGGTAGTATTTCAAAGACCAGGAATAGTGGCCTAAACCATGTAAAGACTAGGCACAAACTGAAGGAGGGTATTTGAAGGCTGAAGCATTTACAAATAGATGTGTGAATATCATTGCAAAAGTACTTACATCTGATTTTCTGCTCTTTTTCTTTATTTTTTGGCGTTCAAACAGACGGATTTGGTCCGAGTACGTACCAAGTACGAAATTTTTGTACCCACAGGGTGGGTTTTGTATCATGCCCGTATCCACAAGCCTATACCCGTATCCTGGACGAATTTGAATCGAATCCATATCGAATTTCGTATCCGTATTGAATCGAATCATATCTGAGACCTTTTCTAGGCGAATCGGTAACTTAGATTATAATAATATTATTACTTTTTCCCTTAGATACTACAACAGTACGAAGAAAGAAACAACCAAGAGGAGGAAGAACGTGACACCAATCATAGGAATACTCTCGGAAATTAATGCCCGTACATCCAAACAAAGATAAGAGTCAAGGTCCCAGCAACCAAGAATCATCTTGAAAACGAATACAAAGATCACTAAAACTGAGAGAACAAGAAGACCGACGACGAAGACTAAAACAAATCTTTGAAGAAACAAATCAAGACCTTGTTGGTTGAAAATTTTGTATACTTGGGAAAGCATACAAAATTGTGGTTCCAGCCATAGTACGTGAGATAAACTCTCCTATTTTCAAAGGGAAGGCTCCCCCTTTGCTTTCTATTTTAACAATTTAGAAATAAAATCTAACTATAAATCTACTCTAAATCTGGGTGAAACTCTGTCTTGTTCTCTCTTTTCAAAAAAGACACTTATTCTTTTCTCTTATTTTAGAAAAGAATCACAACTGAAAGCATATATGATTGGTGAAATGAATAAAGAAGCAAAGTTTCCATGAAGGCACAAAGTCCTCTGTTGCTCCTCCAAGACAGGAAAGCAATCTCCAAGCACAAAGTCTTGAGAATTAGAAATCCTATATACCTTTCTAAAATGATATTATGATGCAACATACAACAGCACAAAGTCTGTAAATATAATGCACCTACAAGTCACAATTCCTAACTATAAATCAATTTAGTTTAATCTTTCAAACTTGAAGCACAAAGACTGCAAGAAATCAGACCAAAGTCTTTTCACAATAGCTCCACAACTTCACAAGAGCTCAGAAAAATGAACTACTATGACATAAAAACACAGTAATAACATGCAACAAGACTCAACACAAAGTCTGAAATCTTTTATGCCTTCCTTATATCACTTGGAAATCAAGTTTACACACGCAAAGCACAAATTCTCTTTCCTGTAAATTTCTGCAGAGTTTTCTCTATTTCCAAAAAGATAGATATTACAATAAACCCCCTTAAGTATTTATAGGAGAGAGGCCTTGAGAAAAAGGTGGGAGGATCTCAACAAACTTGAGAAATTCTCTCAACCCCTAACTAACTACAATTGACTTATTCAAAATTACAATCCAAATTGTGATTTGTCTTGTAAGGTTTTACAAGTAATTACATTTTTCAAAAACGCAAGAGAAATGAAATCTTGCAATTGCAAAACTTGTTTTTACACATAATTTGTCGAAAGTAAAATAACATAAACATTTTTACTCCATCACATTCCTAGCTTTGAAAGATTGAAACTTGCTGATAATTCCCTACAACTCATCAGGAACAGGGCCAAGCGTGTTCCTGGCAACGACAACAGTCTTTAGAATCACATCATAGTATCTTACTGTTGCCTCTCTATGTTCTTCAAAAGCAGCTTGCATCTTATCAAAGATCATTCGGTGATTAACAAATTTATGGATTGAATCCATAGTGAACTGATCTGAATTTAGCTCCTAGTAAAGACTTGTGGTTATCTCAGAAACAACATCACTAGCTGCAAGCAACTCTCCTTCATGATTTAGAACCTTGCAAGGTATTTTCTCAAAGTCAGAAAGTATGTCTTGCTCAACTTCAGCACTCATTTCAAGCGTAGCCTGAAAATCTTTGATGAGATCTTGAACAACCAATGACTTGTTTGTCATAAGTTCTTCAAACTCTATATATTTTTCTCTTTTGAAATCACTGAATTGCTGCTCAGAATTTCCAGCTTAACTTGATACATCTCATGCCAAATTTTTAAATCTTTTTCAAGAGAATCCAGACTTTGCTTAAAGGTTTCCAAAGTTTGATTCATCTTAAATCTTGCTGCCTTAACAGTACTCAAAATCTGCAATGTCTTTTCGATCACTGGTATGCCTTGGTCAATTAGTTGAGTTGTCCAAGAATCAACCGCTTTAGCCCTTTGTGCAATTCTTTCTAACTGTCTGACCCGATTCTTCAGGAGTAGAGGAAGATAGTGAATCAACTATTTCTGATGATTTAGTGATCTTTTGAATAACTGAAACCAGCTGTGCATTTTCCTCTTTCAGCTTTTCTTTTTTGGCCAAAAGTTCATTGTAGCTCTGTGCCAACACTATCACTGAACTTTGAGCATCTTGCATCATATTGGTATGTGTCTGCTTGCCCAACTCCACTCTAGTAAATTTGTAATCAGATACATGCATCTCTTCATGTGGTTTATCTATGAGAGGTTCTGCTATTTCAGCATATTTCATCTTGTTGCTGTCAACAAACACCTGTGAGACTGTTTTAGCTTTCTTTGCAACCCTTGGCTTATATTTCTTCAATTTTTGGAAATCGAATACATCAGGAGAAATTGCTTGTTTCTTCCTCTTTGGAGCAACTGAGTTCAACCACGGAGGAAGATCCAAGGTTCTCATATTTGAAACAGCAACTGTAGTTTGCGTAGAAATGGATTCATTCTGTGACACAGCTATAATTCTAGGAGGTGCCTCAATGTGGATAGCAACAAGAGTCTTCTCAGATGACAAATTACGACCAGGATCAGCCATAAAACAATCAAAACTTGCTGCCGATGTATCTATTTCTGGAAGTGTTATTTTTGATATCACATGAAAGATTGGATTTGTGTCAAATACACTCTCCAAATTGTCATGCAAGCTTCCCATAGGCGTATTCATTACTGATGTAGCTGAGGTATGATGAATAGCTTCTATAGGTGCGATTGAAGAAACAAACACTATAGAGAAAGAATCAACATCACTGTCAATTGGAGATACCGTAGAAATAGGTATTGGAGCTTCAATGTGAGGAGACCTTTCACTTAGAATAGTAGAAGTTTCAAGAACATCTTCTTCTTGTTGATCCGAAACTTGAATCTCTCTTTCCTTAACCTCTTTTTCTTTTAGTGTTATTTTCTCCAATGGTTTTTCAACAGCTCAGCTAACTCTTAATTTGATTCTGATTCCTAAAGAAGAGGCTCCTTTTTTAGATTTGTCTCTAATTTCTGATTTCAATCCTTTAGGCCCAGCTAAATTATTTTCAGTTCCAACTCTGATTTTAATAGTTTTAACACCTATGCTCTTGAGCCAAGAGTTAGTAGTTGCCAAGATTGACTGAAACCTATCAAAAATAGAAATGGATTCTTTTTGAGACCACTGTATTGCAGGAATAGGCGCATTAGCAACCTCTTGTTCTTCATATTCTGGATCTAAAATCTGCCCATCATCAATTACTCCTTCTGGAACTAAGGTCAGATTGAGATCAGCAATCTGCTCTACTGTAAGCCTGCAGTAATCCATTTTATAGATGTCCTTCTCTGTCCGGAGATCTACCCAAATGTATTCTATGCGATGCACGTGCGTGAAAGCTCTTTTTATTTTGTCTTTCACCCTTCTGTAATCAAATTCCATTCTGGCCTGGAATTTCTTCAATTTTATCTCCTGAAGTTCAGCCTCCATTGCCTTCGCTCTTGAGGTAGTTGTCAAGGAGTACCTCCCAACCAGCAGTGGATTATGTGATGAAATGCTAACTCCAGTCTTATGTTGTGTAGCTTGTCGTGCATGCATTGTCATCAATTGCCTTGCTAACTCCATCAAAATGATTTTGTCTGTTGGGTACCTCGGAAGCATATAAGGTTGATCTTCAAAACAGCCAACTCTCATGTAAGTGAAAGTAGGGAATTGAAGGAAAAGACAGCCATATTCATTTACTTTCCTCCAAGCGGCCTCAGATACCCTATTTTTTTCCAATGTTTTGTCAAATAAACACATGAAATGACCAAAGAAAGCATCTTGGACCCTTCTATAATGCACACGGCTTTGCCTCAAAGTCAGCTGATCATAATAGTCCCATACAGGCACCAATGATCTATCACCTTTGGTAGAAAGGCCTGGAAACTGCCTCAATGAAGCTGCTATGTAAACCAGATATGAATTCATATAGAAGGTAAGTGTGGTGGGAACCTGTGCAAGCTGTTCACACAAACTATCACTGATTACTTCACCCCAGAAAATTGGATATTGTGCCTTTCTGATAACCACTATGAACTTATACATCCAGTTTTCAAACATATTGGAGACTTTCAATCCCACTATTTTGCTCAGAAGGGTGATCATATCATTAATCGCTTCTTTAAAATCAGACCAATACAACTTGGGTATCCGGGTCACACAAGGTCGTGATTTGAGAAGCCACTTGTTATTGATATGTTTAATACAATCATTCTTCTTTTGTTCATAATGATCATGAGCACTCTTCATGGAAATATCTGAATATGTAGGAGCATCAGGAACTCTGAAGATTTTGTTAATGGTTTCAGAATCAAGCCTGATAACCACGTTACCATCATCATCTCTGATAGTTTTTGTTTCTTTGTCAAAGTGGGAAGCACACGCAAGAACAAATTCTGGCTCTAGGGCAGCAACAGGAAAAGTGGACACCAGGTGAATATGACTTCTCAACAACAACTGCATATCATGAGAATTTGATTTCTCAACCCTTTTAAGAAATTCAGACATATCAACATGCCCAATCTCTGTATCTCTAATTTCATCAATGTTTGAGACCACATGAGATGGAGAAATCTCATTTTGATATTTATCATATTTGTACTTCATCTTCTTGTTTGTCGGAGAGGCTGGTTCGTCTGTCATCGAGCAGGAATCTGCAAGGCTGTGATGAAAACCCCATAAGGTCAAAACATCATCAGCATCAACATGTGAAGACATGGTATCCATTAACAACAAGTCTCAAACCCTAGGTTAGTGAAACTGCTTTCTAAATGATGGTGGAGAATGAAGGCTAAAAACCAATTCGGATTTCGGTGGGCTGATTGCGAATGAAAGCAACATTTTGTCTTTTGCGGGCAGCAAGTCAAAAATCTTCTAACTTGAATTTGCAGTCAAGTGTTGGAAGCCCGATTTTAAGGCATTTAGAAGCATTTCGGGTTTTTGAGAGCATTCGGCAACTTTTATAAGGCGCAGTCGGGATTTTTTGAGCATTTTGCAATTTTCAAGTTAAAGGTCGGAAAAATAAGGAGTCTTTGCAAATTTCAATTTGCAACTTTAAAATTGCAATTTTAGTGAAATATCCTGACTTGCTATTGGGTGATAAAAACCCGAAATTAAGCCAAAATGCCTATTTTCGCAAAAATGGAAGTGAGGATGAAAACGGAGATGAGTGTGAATGAGAGATGAATTTGGTGAAGACAAATGGAAGTGGAAAATGGAAATGACGTTTTGCTGAGATAATGACATTTGAGATGATTAAAAATGCATTTGCACTCAAGGGAAAGACGTTTTTGAAGAAATGACGATTTCTCCATGAGAATACACGTTCTTATTACAAATACCTCTTTGTGCAATGAGATTTGAGACAATGACATTTCCAGACACAATGAGTATGATTCTATTCAGCTGCAAAAGTCATTTTTTAGTAAAAACGTGTTTACGAGAAACCATGATTTTGCTGTGAAAATACACATTTTTTGAAAATCAACTTCACACAATGCAAGGGAATGACGACTTCATAAAAAGCTACTTATAACAAAAAGACGTTTAAAGCCAAAGAAAGAAAGAAAACGCGACTGTACTATGAAAGGCGTTTTCTGAAAAATAAAAAGAAAACGAATTAATGGAAAACGTGTTTCAACAATGGATTTTGATAAAAATTCACACCATAAATGAAAAACGTCTTATAAAAACGTGATTTGATGAAGGGAAACACTTAACCCAAAGATAAAATAGAAAAGAAACTCATACCTGAAAATGTGAAGTTTGAAAATCAAAAATAGAAGATGCAAACCCCAGGTGGCTTGAAGATAACTTGCATAATCTTCGACAAGAGTGAGAACATTAAAAATCAAGCTGAAAGGATGTGATTTTGGCTGAAGAATTTATGAAATCTCCACCAAAGAAGGTAAACAATCAAACTTGAACACAAACTCCTCTTCAAAACTGAGGTGAACTTCTCCAATCGGACATTTTAAGCTCGGCAACAAGTGAAAATGACCAAAATCCGGTTTTTGAGAGCATTTAGCAACTTTTATTTTTTCACTAAAGACCAAAATCGGAATTTTTGAGTTATTTAGCAATTTTGCTTCATGAATTGGGCTTTTAGGAGCTTTTGACAATTTTATTCAATGACTTAAAAGCCAAATCGCGATTTTTCAGACTTTTAGCAATTTCATTTATGACTAGAAAGTCAAATCGGGGTTTGTGAAACCTTTTGCAATTTTATTTTAAAGAGAATTGGACTTTTTTGGCCTTTAAGCAATTTTGCTTTATGAATTCGGGCTTTTTAGGAGCTTTTGACAATTTCACTTATAAACCAAATCGGACTTTTTGGGACATTCAGCAATTTTGCTTTATGACTTAAAAGTTCCTACATTTGCAGTGCTGACTCAAAAACCCGAAATTGACAAAAAACACAAGAAAAATGACTCAGAAATTTACAAAAACGGAAAGGAGAGTTGCTGAAAGGATGTCCAAGGGAACCATCGATTGAAATCCAAAGTTTTACAACCTCAACACCTCGTAAAACGTGTTTTAAGGAGAAAAACTTCAAATTTTTTGGTAGGTTACCCCAATTTTAGTCATGTCAAAAATTGAGGACAACAGACCTTGCCGAAATAAACCAAGAACTTGCTGAAATAAATCAAAA
This sequence comes from Sequoiadendron giganteum, assembly GCA_007115665.2. Taxonomy (NCBI): domain Eukaryota; kingdom Viridiplantae; phylum Streptophyta; class Pinopsida; order Cupressales; family Cupressaceae; genus Sequoiadendron; species Sequoiadendron giganteum. The sequence continues at coordinate 73,541,303 of CM021109.1, forward strand.
CCTTGTCAAAGTAACAAACCAAGTCCCCTTTGGGAAACTATCTGTAGCAAATGAAGAAGAATATAAAGACTCTGAAAATGAGTTAACTAAGGAACTTGAAAACAATATACACCGCATTCAAGAACTATCCATATCGAGAGAGGAACCAAGAATTGGAGGATCCGAACCGAAGATCCTCGGATGGAGGGAGTACAGGAACGACCCCCAAAATACCCAAAGTGTAGAGGACGCTGAGAGTGGACGTGTGGAGGACTCGTAAGTGGTCGTGAGTGCAAGAGAGGCATCGGAACGTCTCAAGAGAAACAATCCAATCAGGTCCAACACACAGGGAGGACATCGGGGAAGGAAGATGGTAACTCCCCTAGCCAGTCCAAGTGTCGAGAGGTAGAAATTGTCAAATTTCACAGGGAATAGGTCGGAGGATCCCGTCAGGCACTACAAAACTTGTGAAACTATATGGATAGCGAATGGGCAAGAAGACAGACTACTAGTTGAGAGCATTTCCAGTGACTTTAAAATTCATAGCCATAGACTAGTACACAAAACTAAAAGCAGCACAGAAAGCCACATGGGGAGCACTAAAAAGAGCGTTCCAAGAAGAATTCAGGCTTCTGAGAGATGATAACGAAATAGTAGCCAAAATATCCAATACTAAACAGGGAAAACATGAGAAAATACGAGCTTACAATTGTAGGCTCAAGGAGTTGTTGGTAAAACTAGAGGCTCTGTTGGCAGACGAATTGAAGAAGCGTTGGTTCATCGAAGGGCTAATCCCTTCTCTAAGGAAAAAAAAATGAAAGTCGTACCTCCATCATCATACATCGATGCCTACAATCAGGCAATGGACATAGAGAGCGAAGACAAGACATCTTCTCAAGGAAAGAGGAAGACAGACGATGATGAGAGTACAGACGACAGCAACGATGGTGAGTCAAAGACCGTCCAAGCATTGAGAAAAGATATGATGAGAATGATGAAAGAGTTAAAGGCTGAGAAGGAGAACACACGAGAAAACAGAGAGTTTTCATGCACCGATTGTAAGGGAGTAGGTCACACAAAGGCAAATTGTCCAAAAACGTTATTTTGTGATATCTACCAAGTGATGGGACATTCCATCAAGGAATGCCCGTACAACCTGAAAACAAGAAGCATGCAAGTGCTCTTCGCACGAGGGGAACAATCAATCCCTCTAACCACACCACTAAATCCCCAAAACAATACCAATGCATCCCTTGGAGGTTATCATAACAACAAAAGAGGTAACAACAATGAACCAAGAAGCATAATATAGTACAACAGCAAAGGTAAACCCATGATACAGTGTCGAAAGTGCAACAAATGGGGTCACTTTGCCAGGGAATGCCAAAATAGTCAAAGTTCGGGAGGAAGAGTATGCAAATGGTGTGGATTGGGTGACCGTGAAGACATCGACTACCCCAAACAAAAAGGCATTAGTATGATAGACGTGGAAGATCAGAATGAAGAGGTACTAGCGATCACAAGAGCACAAACAAAGAAATCCATCTACCCAGACCCTCGTACAGAAAAAGCAACAAAAGAAGGAAGCCAAATCAGTGGTGGAATAGGTGATGGCCAAGGAATGAAGAACCTCTTAGAAGACTCCAAGTACCTTGTGGCGGTCGAAGTCGAAAAAGAATATTGTACGGTAGGTATTGTTGACCGCTATACCCATCAAAGTGACCGACATTCTCCAGACTATGCCTCAATTAGGAATGGCAATCACGAACATAATCGGTGATGAACAACGCCAGGAAAAAGAAGGCCGAAGGAAGGAGATGGTAGTAGAACCGTCACCCGAGGGAGAACAAGTCATCAACCCAATGTTGCTGATGGTAAACATCAAGAAGAGACTAACGATCATGCAAATGGAGATCGGAGGGAAGAATCTAACAAACACAATCGTCGATGGAGTATCGGGAGTCAACATACTACCCGAAGACACATGGAAGAGTCTTGGGAAACCTACGCTTTGGCCACCAACATTTCAATTGGTAGGTGTCGACCAGCAAGGCATCAAGCCGTTGGGAACATTTATGGCATAGAAGGTAACGATCGGGACACAACCGTTCTTGCTAAACTTTGTAGTCATCCCACTGCAAAAAAAAAGTGTACGATGCATTGCTCGAAAAAGGGTGGCTCGTTGCAGCCAAAGCAGACCACAACTAGAAGAGAAACACACTGTCTATAGAGAACAATGGAAGGAAGTATGTAATTGACTTGAGGACCCAAGCAATCAACGAGGAATTAGCATCGTTGGACTCAGAGTTTGAAGGAGGATCGGGAATGGAGGAAGAAAGGGGAACTATAGAACTGAAAGATGAAGGTATCCTAGACCTCCAAGAATGCTCGAAGGACGAGACGAGTTCACTCAACGAATTCTTCCACTAGCAGATGGTGGACTATGAAGTATTCCAGCGAGATTGCAATATGCTGCAAATTAAAGAAACTGAAGGGGAAGAAGAAGACAAAGCATCAACGAGCCAAACATTTCCCCTAGAATACGGAGAACACAAAGGAGTGGCCAAGGTGGATGACACACCAACACACAACTTTGAAAGGGACAAGATGATCAAGTATGAAGAACCGAACATAAAGAAGGTAAATCTAGGAGAAGAGGATAATCCCCGAACAATTTTGGTTGGAGACGAATGGAATCTAGTGTTAAAGGCGACGGCATTTGAATTTTATACAGAATACAAAGATGCCTTCACATGGACATACAACGATTTGCAAGGTATGCCTCTTGAATTGTGCGTGCACAAAATTCCATTAGTACTTGGAGCACATCCCATATGGAAGAGATCATATCAAATGAATAAAAACTATGCAACTAAGGTACAAGGACAGATTGAAAAGATGTTAGAAGCGGGATCATCTTCAAAGTTGAAGCCAATGACTAGGTGTCACCAATTGTGATATTATTAAAGAAAGAATTTGAACAGATTCGAATATGCATGGACATCTGAAGCCTCAATGTTGTGACCATAAAAGATCCCTTCCTGATCCCATTTACCAACTCAATACTAGAAGAAGTGGCAGGTCATGAAATCATCTCATTCATGGATGGGTTTTTAGGCTACAACCAGATAAGTATAGCCGAAGAAGACAATCTGAAGATGACGTTCGTAGTTGAAGACGGAGTATATGCGTACAACCGGATGCATTCAAACTATGCAACGCTCTGGAAACCTTTCAAAGGATAATCCTACACATATTCAACAAGATGTCGATAGGAAACTTTAAGGCATTCCTGGATGATTGGTCCATCTATAGTGACAAACAAACACACCTGAAGGATCTCCGAGAATGCACAGAGCAATCAAAGCAGCAATATTGGCACTAAATCCAAAAGTGTCTGCTCATGGTGCCTCAAGGAAAATTACTCAAGCACATAGTCTGTAAGGCTGGATTGAAGACCAACCCAGATAAGATTTGAGTGTTCGTACAGATGGAACCACCCCAAAACATCACCAAGGTAAAATCATTCCTCGAACATGTCAAGTACTACAGAAGGTTCATCGGTAATTTCGCTCAAATTTCGTATCCATTGGACATACTCACTAGGAAGGGGCAACCGTTTGAACGAACAGAAGCACAAGAAGCAACCTTTAAGGAACTAAAAGTAAAGTTGATCAATTCGCCGATCTTGGCATACCCAGATTGGAACAAAGAATTTCATGTAAATGTCGACACTTCAGACTATGCAGTCGGAGCAACACTAGCACAAGTGGGCATACAAGGGTTGGATTACCTGATTTTCTTCACTAGTCGTTTGTTGTTGAAGGTGAAGAAGAATTATAGTACAATGGAGAGGGAAGCTCTCGAGATGGTGTACATTGTGCAGAAATTCAGAAATTACTTATTGGCGACTGCCTTCACATTCTACGTGGACCATCAGGCTCCCATGTACCGGGTCAACAAGCCCATCACTCAGGGAAGAGTAAGTTGATGGCTCCTATTGTTACAGGAGTTTACATTCACCATAGTTGTACAACCGAGGAAGAGTCACATCATTGCCAACGAACTATCAAGAATTTGGTCTAGCGAGCTAGCTGAGGGAGTGAATGAAGACTTTTCAGATGCACACCTATTTCAGATAGCAGCACTCCCTTGGTACAAGAAAATTGGGGAGTACCTATCGACGTCATCATTCCCGAGAGAGATGCCACCTACAAAACAGAGGAAACTAGTGCTCAAGAGTAAAACTTTCCAACTCATTAACACACTACTATACAAGATGAGATCGGACCAAGTGCTTCGGCAATGTGTCATGGAGGAAGAAATTCCTAGCGTACTTGTAATATCCCTTGCAATTTCTGACCTTAGATTAATGTTGAAACCTTCAAGGAATATTGTCAAACACTTTGCACTCAACCTTCCTACTTGCTGTTTGTGATTTCAGTTTGTTGTACTAACTTGGAAATTGATCAAAAGATGATGCAAATGCATTAAAGGGAACACTAAATGACTTCACTACAAGTATAGCATGAAATGCAACTGTGTTTTTGTATTTTCAATGCAATATATGACTGATGCAATCATAAATTAACACCTACAGCCAAGTGACATTCTGTCAAATAGTTGGCATGCAATCTAAATATCTATCAAGATTAATGCTAAATGACTCCAACTTATAACTCCATTATTCAAATGCAAACCCAAGTGCAAGATAGCATGAATTCCCCAAGACTCTTGGCTTACAATGGTGATGCCAATACAATGCCAATCCTGATATAAAATAACCATCTACAGCAGCAACCTTACAAAGATAAATACTATCATGCAACTGCATAAAATTTACAATGGAACCTGATTATGGAGTCGCCTAATGATGTTGTTGAAGAAGCAACCAATATCCAATCAAGAGACCTCCTTACTAGCCCAGATCGAGCCTCTTTACCAGCCGCCCCTGTTTCTGATATAAAATGCAAAATAAAATAATGGCAGCCTCCCAATCACCTTTCAAGCTCCAAACATCATTGGCATGCCTCTAGAAATGGAGTGCTCCAAGTAGATGAAGAAATCGATGCACATTGAAGCCCCTATGAGTGAAATCGATGGTTTCTATGAGCTGGGACGATGACTGTAACTTGATATCAGAACTGATGATAAATGATTATGGTGCAATTCGATCCTCTTGAGTAGCTAAATCGATGAAGACTTCAAACTCAAAATGTCTCCAATAAACCTTTCAATCGAATTAAGCAAAATTGGCCCTTGGCCACAAATTTTGTCCCAATGAAAGGACTGATATATCCTCTCCAATCTGCAACCCTTCGGAGGATATTTCACCACCTCAATTATGCCAATCCAAGGGAGTTATCATTCCCTAAGACCAAGTAGACAACCTGCAGAAACGCTTGGCTCCACAAAGATTCATCAAAGCAAATGATTCAACTGGATGATTCAACAATGGCAGCCCACCCTCCATTTATACTTTTCTTTCATCCATTAAGGGCGGCTTCTAGAAGCTTCATTATAATCATATTTTATATTTGCACTTTATCATAAAATTATAACATAACATAAAGTACAAATATAATGTCATATTATAACATGAGGTTTCCAAAAATAGAAACAACTGTTAATAACATAAGAAAACCTCCATACAACCACTAAATCCACAAAAAGAGCCAACCACCATCCGGGTAACTGCCATGAAGACCCTCTAAACATGCCCTATTAGCCTATGAGGGCCACTGATAGGCTAATCATGCTGATGTGTGAATGTCTATCTAGAAGGGGACATTACAGTGCTGAAGGAGGCACACGAGGGACTAGGGAGAGCACATATGGGGCCAAACACTACAACATGGAAAATCTTGTTGGCAGGACTATGGTGGCCGATTGTACATACAGACGCTCGAGAATGGGTGTTGGGATGCAACACGTCAGAGAGTCGCCAAACCTCAAAAGAGGGATTTCATGCCAATTTTTCCATCTCATCCACAAGAATTGTTCGAAAGATGGGGATTGGACTTCATCGGGCCACTGAAGGTCAGTCAATTACACCGATGCATAGTCATCCCCACCGAGTATTTAACAAAGTGGGTGGAGGCTCAAGCACTGTCGGATAATGCTGCACTGAGTACGGCAAAATTTATCTATGAGCAAATCGTCACAAGGTAAGGCATCCCGATACAAATCACCAATGACAGAGAGGGACACTTCATCAATCACGTCATTCTACTAATGACAACGAAGTTTAAAATCCTTCATAGCCTATCCAAATCATACTACCCAAGAGCAAATGGCCAAGCTGAGTCCACCAACAAGGTACTTGTCTTTGTCATCCAAAAGTTGTGCGGCATCGAGGAGGCGTATTGGGAGGAAAATTTATATGTCGTACTATGGGCATACTATACAACCTACAAGGTAACCATTGGCCATACACCATTCCAACTAATGTACAGTCAAGAAGCGGTAGTGCCAGCTGAGTACATGGTACCGAGCTTGTGGATAGCAGTGGAAAATGGACTTGCCAATACGGAGAGTTTGAAGGAGCGGTTGTTCCAATTAAACAATCTTGACGAATGACAAGTACTTGCACAGTGAGCTACGGAGGCAATGCAACAGCGAAGAAAGTACTAGCATGACAAACACCTCTGACGAGCAAATTTTCAACCGAGACAATTAGTTCTCAAATATAACGGTTGTAACAAACTAAAGCCCAATAAATTCAAAACGAGGTAGTTGGGGCCATTTAAAATCTGAGAAGTCAAGGAGAACAGAGCCATCAAATTGGAGAGATTAGATGGAACTCTGCTAAAAGATCCTATCAACGAGTCCAAACTGAAAGTATACAAGGAGAGAAGGGAAGAACCAATCAGAATCAACATGCTCAGATACGCAACCAAAGAGGATTGGCCGATAAGGGGGAACGAAACTATGGAAGAACAAGAGTGGGGTATAACCGGAAGTCAATATGTACCAAAGGAAGATTGGACAACGCCAGGAGGTGAGAAAATGACTAAAGAAAGACAAGTCAGAAAAAGAGTCGAGGGAATTGCAGTACCCAAGGTGCATAAACACTTAACTAACGCTTTGTTCGAATCACTGGCAATCTGGAAAAGATTATGGGGCCATTGGAAATTCCATGCACCGTATGAAGGAGAACGCAGGGGATATCTATCATACGAATTAGAGGAAGACGCCAAAAAGGAAAGACAAGCACAAGAAGAGAAAGAAAGAAAAGAACAAGCAATTCAAAATAGAGAAGATTTAGATGAAGATGACGAGGACAAAGATGACTAGTATACAGAAAAAGGACCATGTCTGAAAGCGGTGATAATGACAGAGGACACATTCACCTCCTCATCTGACGAAAACAATGACGAACTAATCAGGTATATGAAAATAAAATAAAGATGTCGACGGTGGTGACCACAAATGGGTTATGGCGAGTCGTACCAAACCTAGCTGGACCCCCGACAATGAATGGAGAGAACATCACTTGGTACCAGCAATATGGCAGACGGTATGTTGATGGAAGTTTTAGAGGCACAAGACCCACCCCATTAGTTGATAAAATATTTGATTTAAAATATATGGGAACCTATTGTGAAGAGGAGTGTTACAAAAAGCCTTTCTTTACGTGTAAAAAGGAGATATGCTTCTTGTTAGTTTTTAGGATCAAAAAAGAAAGCAATCAGAAAATGCAACACATAAGACAATGAGCACCATAAGATACCCTGGGAAAACCCTCCAACACAAGGGGTAAAACCCAGCAAATATGTCGCTTATATATTTTAGGAGTAAGAGCAAAAATCTGCTTACAACTCAAGCCCAACACAAGGCCGAATTTGATACAATGAATAATAGCACCTCTCCTAGATGCGAAGATACAAAATATGTTTCTCCTTGAGATTGATCTGCTGCTACAGAATGATTTGTCGCTCAAGATCATGATCTGCTGCTCAAGATCATGACCTGTTCCACAAGTGCGAACTTCTCCAAGGAGTGCGAATATGGTGAATGAACTTGATGATCAAATGAGAGATCATCACCTTGTAATTATACAAAACAAAGTGTCTCTTCATGTAGGTCAGCCTCCTTAAGGAATAATAAATAATAAATATTATTTAGGTCGGCCCCATTTAATTATTCACAATAATTAAATGTTATATTATAATTTCCAAGTGAAGCGCCCCTTCACTTAATTATCATGATGAAATAAATAGCCAAAGGCTATATGCAATTTCATGTCTTCAATTAGGCTGGAAGAATGAACCCGAAGCTGCAATAACTTCAACACTTCGGAGGTAAAAGTTAGAAAAAATGACGAAATAAGGGGGCGAAAGAGAAAAATTGAAAATGAAGAAGAAAAAAGGAAAAAGGAAAAAATAGAAAAAATGAAAGTAGAGAAAATTAAAAAATCAAAAAAGCATTAAAATACAAAGGAGAGAGAAAAATATTAAAATAAAAGGGAAAAGTATCCAATTATAAATTAATAATAAAGGATGGAGAATAAAATTAAAAAATTAAAAAGAAAGGATGCATTCACAAAGGGCATACGTAGGACAAATCATTCAAAGGTTACTATACGAAGAGGAGGATGGATTTAAATTGTCAGGCAAGGAAAAAGTCGTAGAGGAAACAACATACGACCTCCCAAAGACACTAGCGTATGAACAATTGCATCAGGAGTTTCTTGCATCATACGACTACCAAAGACAAAGAAAAGAAAATTCGTACAACGGATTTTTGAAGAATTGAGACCCCACAGATAAAGTATGGCATCAATTGAGTTGGAACTCCAAAATTCAATCAGCATACGAACGGCGAAACTTCACAATGATCATCACCGTACAGAGGCAACCGAGGATCGTACAAGGTGATTTATTGGAGACAAGCCGTGAAAGGAATACATAGGCAAACCGTGTGTGTGACCATTAGCTGCTGCACCGTATGGTGGTATTCAAACTTAGGGTCATACAACGAAGGCAAGATACAACCAATTGGTGATAAAAAGGCAAGGTTGTACAAAAGGAAGTTACAATTGACCATACATCATACGATGCAAATTGGGTGGAGCATACAGAGCATATGGCAGGTGCAAAATACATGGCAATTCAAGGTGCAAGGACTGTACGAAAGTCAAAATGAGAAACAGACAAAATCATACGGTGGAAAGAGTTGGGGGAAAACTGCACAATACAGATTTCAAAACTTCATAATACCAATTTGTAATGTCCCCTTCTCATTTCTAAGCATTTCAATGACCATTAGCCTATTTCCAAAGTCTCGTAGGCTATTCGGAAGTGTTTTTAGGGATTCCAAGATTCTTGGAGGATTCTTGTTTGCTTTTCAGGAAGTCATTGTAGGAGTTTTCCAGAGTTTTTTGGGTCTTTGTGGGTTTTCTAAGATCCTTGGTGGGCAGCCATTGCTATTTTTAGTAGTGTATTTTTAGCACTTACTATTTTTAATAAGTCACAGCTGCATCTTAGAATGTCCTTATTTTGAGTTTGGACACACTTACTATTTTTAGCAGTATGCTATTTCTAGTAAGTGTTATTTCTAGTAGTGGTCCTGATAGCAATTCAATGCAAGGTTTCTATTTCTGGCAATGGTGGCAATTTCAGTTGTTGGTATCTTGTTACTTTTGACAATTTCTGCTTCCAACAGTCTTGGACTTCGAAAATGGAAATATTGCAACTTAAGTTATAAATTTTATAAAGTCAAAAAGGCCCCTTGGACCCCCATGCCTAGCGTTTGATAACTTAAGTTGTTTTTAAAAAGCAAATTGAAGCATGACTAAAGTGGATGCCTAGGAAGATGTTTTAAGTGAATTTTTAATTAAAGTATTTTATTTCCCCAAACTACGACGTCCCTTTTGGAGGGAAAGGATATTCAAACTTCTAAGTTTCAAGTCTTATATATACTCTCATGTGATGAGCCCTGCTGGCTCTCAACTCAAAAACCCCAATTTTCTTAAGTCTTTAGGTGTTATTTAGTTTTCTAGAGAATTTCTTGATAGACAGAAGAGAAGGGGCCCACATCATAAATGCTCATAAAATGTGAATTTGCACTAATTTCTTCAAAAAGAAAGTATAGAAGATATTATTTAACTTCAACAAATAGATTAAGACTGATAAACATACCGAAATATCTCCAGATTATTTAATTAAAGAATTTGCCAGTTTGACAGCCGGAAATGGTGAAATCAAGCATATAAGCACGCCAAATCTCCAGATGTGATTTCTCCTGCCTCGAAACTGGATACAATCCTCTGAAACAGCTGGACGCCAATGATAGAAGACAAAAATCACACAAAAGGGAGGCGTTTCAGCCTAACCCTTCACACGCCTTTCTAAAGGCACAATATCCAAGGTAGGCCGTACGGCCAAGGAAAGAATGCAAAGAATCTCTGCTGGAAGCCTCTGACTCTGAAGGAGGATGCGCCACCAAGAAGAAACCCTCATTTATTTGCAAACAACAAGAAATCTGAATATATATAATCTCTGTCTGTATCTGTAGAACCTCTGTATGAAGCTCTCAACTGTACTGATTCAGCTGATCTTTCACAGCCTCAAAAGCACTCAACACTGAAGAGTTATCGTTCCTCAATGGACAAATTGTTCAAACCCTGGTCACAGGAGAATGCACAGGAAAAATAGCACAAGGCAAAGTGAAATTGTCAAAGATGAGTTTCTATTGCCAAAGATTGCTTTATACCTAAATGGCACGCATTTCCAAGAAGATACGCCATTTTGCAATCATTTAAATCTTTTAATATTTTATTAAGTCTTTTCAATAGTCAAAACTTAATACTTGAGCGCACTTTTAATATTTTAAGTCATTAAAATATTAAATCTCCTTTTTGAACATTTTAAGTGATATAAAATATATTAAAGTCGATGTGACTTTAATAAAAAGGCATTAAGTTAAATAATTAACTTAATCACTTAAAATTCCATAACTCGCTCAAAACTCAGAATATTCCTGTGCCGTCAGAAGCTGTGAACTCCTGAAATGCCAACGCCTGCTGTGAACCAGTCACTGGGCTCTGAAAACTAGAATGATCAAACTCTCCAGAAAATATCACTGACCCTCTAACCAAACTGGCTAGCCCACAAGGGTCCAATAAAGGGCTAACACACTGTTCCCGAGAACTGTCTAGCGAGGGGACATCACATCTCATTTGTTTTCATTTGGATATCCAAACTTATGATAACGAAGTGCTGTCGGATTGCAGGGAGCATTCCTTGGGCTTTGAGGACAAAAACCCTCAAGGTTGGATCTAGCTTCGAAGTTGCAAGATACTCCCTAGTTGGACATGGGTGTGGCTTCATTCTAGGAGTCACCATTGGAGATCATTGGTGATGGCTTTCACTTTATGTTCAATTTTTTCTTCTTATGATGTTTTCTAGCTTGCAGTTTTGGGAGTGTTTACTGTTTTGCAACGATTTGGAGCTTTTTGGAGTGTTTTTTAGAAGTTTTCAGTTTGCTAGTTGTCATTCTCTACCCTAGGTTGTACCACATGTTTGTATTTGTAGATTGGAGGTCTTCATAACTTTTGTGGGTATTGGTTTATCAGCTTCCTCATCCTTGGGCACCAGTAATATTGTTCCTTCCAAATTTAGTTGTAAAGTTGGTAAAAATCAGTAGTTATGAGTGATTGCAGCAAAATATAAGATAATCACAGTTACGATGTCCTCAATCACAAATATTAGACTGGCACAACTAAATCCACAAGCCGATTTGTATATGCAACATGAAATACACAGACACAACGATTGTATCCAAGACTAAACAAAAACCATACAACTAGTAAATGCTCGAGAACAATGTCAATTACAATAGATGTAGATCCACACTCAAATTTATATAGACTGCCACCAATAAATCGATTCAGCTATGCCACTATAAGCAATATATCACGCACAAGAATCACTCACTGGCAACAACACAAGGCAGCGATCCAATTCATGAGCTTGAAATTGACGCAAGGTCTACCCTAAGATAGCTAGCGCCAAGAAGATGTCGATGGGTAATGTCACGCATAGCATATACGAGCTCCTGAGTGTTCGATATGGATTAACGCCGATAATAGTTGGCACCCCTGTGGTGGCGCCAAGCTCTCTGAAGGTTGTCGGACTCACAAGAATCTCGAACATAAGGACTTTTGGCTCTGATCTATGGTGCTTAATAAGATCCATCCCTTCAGGAAGTCGCGACCTAGACTAGTAGTTAGATCGTGTGGGGCCTATGGCCCAAGCCAGAGGCTTTGCCACAATTAAATGTTTCTATCACTCTCCCCTTCGTGAGAGTCTCCATCGCCAGGTCTTGCAAGGAAAATATGAATGATCATGTAATGTCCCCTTTCTAATTATAGCATGGGTTAGCCTTTTATTGCGGATACCCGTAGGCTAACAGGTTGTTAGGGAGTCCAGGTGATCAGTGTTTCCCAGCTGAGAGTTTGTGTGGAGTCATTCCTTCTCACTTTCTATTTTTAGTAAGTGCGATTTTCGAGACTTGTTGTTTTTGGTAAGTCAGTATGGTTTTCCCTTTTGGAGCATTTTCAGTATTTCCAGTCTGCGCTTTGGTGGTGAAGTGGTTTAATTGAAGAAATTATTATTCATCCGGTTTAAAATTTAAGAAAATAACGATTTTATAAAGTTAAATTAAAATATTTAACTTTATCATTATTTTATATTATGGACTTAATTAAAGGGGACTTGCAGACATAAGGTTTAAATTTAAATAAAATAAAATAAAAGATTAAAGCATACATTTCAAAAAAGGGAATTTCAAGGAAAAGTGTTGGAGGAAATAAAAGTAATTTTTAGAGTTCATTTTGGCTATGCAATTTTGGGATATTGGAGAGCTTGTGGTGGAGAAAACAAGGATTCGTTGGTTTGTAGAGACGAAAACCTCTGCAAATGCCATCTTCCACATTGCTGAAAGAGGTAATCTGGAGGATTTAATGGTGGTTCTTCTTCAGGAACTATAGAGAGCTTAATTGATACTCAATTTGGTGTGAATATTTCTTAGTATTATGTTTGCAAGTGTGATTTTATGGTGTGCTAGAGTGAATATGCTTTAAAGAATTGCTTTGTGGGGCTGGTCGACCCTCTTCTTAAGTTGGACGAGTCCTTTCAGCAAGCCGTCCATTCTATATGCAGTGGTGGTTAGTAATTTCAAGGCAGACTTAAGTCGCAAGGTGTTTAGACAGCTGAAGAACATTGTTTTGCGCAAGGGATGTTAGCAGCAGACCTCCCAAAATACCTGCTGCACATTTTATGAGCTAAGTCGTACAAGTGTGAGCTAGGCGTGGCATTAACCACGGTTGGGCATTGGTTATTTGGAGGTGAAACAAGGATTATTGGAGGCGTCTTGAGCAGTGGAAAAGGATTGAACATTAACAGCAATGGAGAAACCAAAAATATTGAAATTGCAAACATCTACCAATGGCGCAGCAGTCTGAAATTGAGGCATTAGTCACTCACAACCAGTCTCGCCAACTGGGTATGTTTGTTTAGATATTACATCATTAATTGTGTAATGGGTCTGCACTGTCTTTGTCAAAAAAAAATGTATTCCTGAGATATTATGTAAATCTGGAAAAATAGTGGTTGAAAGGCAAATTTCTGAAAGTGTTCATTTTGAGTTTAATTTCTATTGTTTTAGTTTCTTGTCATAGTTTCTTTCAAAGTAGTTTAGAAAAAATTATTTGGCATTTTACAAAGCTACAAAAACACAAAAAATCAAAAAACCACTTAAATCAAAAACAAAACAAAAAGGAGAGATAAGGGTGTATGCCACAATGGTATCAAAGCAGTGTATTCTGCTATCCTGTGGGAGTTTGAGCAATGCATGGTACTTACCAGTTGTAGACACTAAAGAATTGTCCTAGGCCTACGACTCTTATTTTCTCCATCATTTCCCCTTTCATTCTTTCATTCTGCATAATTAAATAAATTTAATTATTTAATTAATTCATTTCTATCTTTATTTCTTCCTGATTAATTAAATAAATTTTAATTATGTCACTAATTATGTCCCCTTCTTTCTAAAATTAAATAAATTCTTATTTATTTAATTTTTATATCACTGTCCACTATAATTAAATAATTATTTAATTATTCATTAGCCTCTTCCCTCCTAAATTAGATAAATTTTATTTATTTAATTTGGTCCACTCTCTTGAATTTTGAATTAAATTATTATATAATTCAAAAGATTCCCTTTGTCACATTCTTCTATAGTTATTTAATTATTTAATTATTCATTGGCCACCTAGATTAAATAATTTTATTATTATTTAATCTCCTATCACCTCTTTGTCCGTGTCAATCTTATCTTCCACATCAAGTCCTTATCTATCATTTGCCCTAATTTAGCCCTAACCCTATTCCATACCTCATCTTTTGATCTTGGCCATTGATTATTGTCTTTTCATCTTAGCCCTTCATTCAAAATTAACTTTTCTATAAAAGACCTCTATCATTGCCTTTTCTTCATCTACACTTTATACAATCTTGGAGAACTTATGCTATCTTGCTATCTTGCTATCAAGTCATTTGGCCATTTGCATCCATATTCATATTGTGAATCTTCAATATTTTGCTTTGTCATTCTCATAGGCCTATTTGCATACTCAAAATCTGAGGGCAACCAATTCAAGCAAAATGGAGAAGTGAAATGAAGGTGAATCAATGGTGGCATGAAGATTTGGTAATATTGTTTTATGCTTTACGTCTTTATGCTTATTTGTGCTTCATTGTTTATTAGGGTTTGATTTATATGCTTTATAGCCTAACCTTTAATATTTTAACCCTAATTACACCAGTATTATCTAAGAAGAAACAGATCAAATCTAGACATTGAAAACACTCTGATTTACCCTACAAGCGAGGAAGAACAAGGGGGAACAGGTGATAGGAATGTCAGGGATCCAAGGGAAGAGAGATTCTTAAATTTATTGGATGCTCTAGTATAGGGATAGTGACAGGCTGAACAAAGGGCTCAAGAGCAGAATCAACAGATGGACTTATTAATGCAGATGATGGGGACACAAATGAGGATAAATATGAATGCCAATGCAGGTGGTGGAAACATTGGACAGAATGGTAACAATGGACAGAACGGTAACAATGGGCAGAATGGTAATAATGGACAAAATAGGAACAATGGACAAAATGGAAACAATGGTCAAAACGGGGGTAATGTGGCAGATAACTTTGCACATGTGGCCCAACCTACAAGAAGGGTGAACTCTAGACCCTTGATACCTACCTTCCCACCCAGGGTTCATGCACAATCGGAGATGGAACTGGTGGCACTGAGTTCCAAGCAGCCATCACCCTTCAGGACTACATTGATGTGAGGATGAAACATAGGCCACGCACTGGTGACAAGAATTTGAGAAAGAAAGTGGGAAAACTGCAATTGCCCTATTTTGATGCATCTGGGAAGTCCACAGCTCGAGCTTGGGTTCAAAAGATGGACACCTACTTCCAGCTTAACCCCATGCCAGAAGAGGAGGCCATTAAGTATGTTGCCATACAAAGAGATGGTATTGCACATGAGTGGTGGCACCATGGCATGGTCACCATGGGACATGAGCAGATCACTTCCTATGTGGAGTTTACAGAGAGACTAATTGAAAGATTCGACAAAAAGGATTCAGAGTTACACTTCAAAGAACTTGCTCAGCTCAAACAGTGGGGACCATTGGAGAACTACTTTGCAGACTTCCAGAGGCTTGCAATTTTAGTTACTGACATATCGGAGAGGAGAATTATGGTACTATTCATGGACGGATTGTCGGATCTGCTAAGGGGATGGATCAAGGCTCTCAACCCCCCTACACTACAGGATGCTATTAAAAGGGCAAGGGACATGGAGCCTTCTACACATAGAAGTAAGTTTCAGTCAAAAGGTCTTCCACAAAAGAAGGACAAGGACAAAAAACATTTTTACAAAGAGACACAACAGCCACATATAGAGACACAAAGATTAAATGTTGATCAATTAAATGACCTTCGAAAGAAGAATTTATGCTTCAAATGTAGAGAACCATGGAACCCACCACATAGGTGTGGTCCTAATGCAAAGGAAAAACAAATAGAGTACTATTCAACTAAGGAATCTGAATCAGAAAAAACAGATCAGCAATCTGATTCAGAAAGTCGTGAAGAAGAATTTGTACCTGAAGAGGAGACCAAAGGTGATGGTACCATTGCCCAATTGTCTAGCATGCAAAAGGATGTTACTTTCAAAGTTAGAGGTGTTTTACAAGGGCAGCGGATAATCACTTTGATTGATACCGGTGCCACACATAACTTCATAGATGAGGGGTTTGTGAACAGGAGGAGGTTGCAAACTGAAGAACATGATGGCTTCAAGGTCATGGTGGCAGATGGTTATACTTTAGCATGCACAAAGAAGATCTCAAACCTTAGTATTCGGTTAGGAGACTGAGCTGAAGGATGATTTCTTTGTGGTAAATATTGGTGATACAGATATGGTCCTTGGTATGCAATGGATGAAGTCACTAATTGAATTCTCCTTCAATTTGCAAAGAATGGAAATGAAGTTTGAATCAAATGGGAAGAAGGTGGTTCTTAGGGGACTTTCAAATGGGGAGCCTAGAGTAGTATCTTTCAAGAGGATGGAACGTCTAATTAGGCATGACCAGGCGGAGTGGGCAGCACAGTGCCTAATTATGCCTACCGCTAAAATTCAGCCCAAACACATTTATCATTCTGATATGCAAAAGCTTATCACTAGGTACAGCAAGGTGTTTGGAGATATTCCTCATGGGGTTCCACCTGAAAGGGGAATTGAGCACATTATAGAGTTGGAGGAGGGTGCCAAACCAATAATTACTACACCATATAGGCATCCTAAGAGGCATAAAGATGAAATTGAGAAAGCAATCAAAGAATTGCTTGAGATGGGTCACATCAAACCAAGCAAAAGCCCATTTGCATCAGTTGTTGTCTTAGTGAAAAAGAAAGATGGGACAATGCGTATGTGCATCGATTATAGAGCATTGAACAAGAAGACGATTAAGAATAGTTACCCCATCCCTCGAATAGATGAGTTGATAGATGAATTACATGGAGCTTGCTACTTCTCAAAAATTGATCTAAGGTCTGGTTACCATCAAATTCACATGAGAAGAGAAGACATTGAGAAAACAGCATTCAGGTGCCATTTTGGACACTTTGAGTTTTTGGTGATGCCTTTCGGGATTGACAAATGCTACAGCTACCTTTCAGAGCTGTATGAACTAAGTATTCAGGAAATAGTTGAGAAAATTTGTATTGATTTTCTTTGATGATATCCTAATATTTAGCAAAACGTGGGAAGAACACATAAAACATCTTGAGGAGGTCTTGAGCATTCTAGAGAGTGAGTCTCTTTATGATAATGAGTCTCTTTATGCTAAGGAGTCCAAGTGTGACTTTGGGATGACAAAGCTTTTATACCTTGGACATATCATCAGTGCAGAGGGGGTTAGAGTGGACTCTGAGAAAATTAAGGCCATTGTTGATTGGCCCCCGCCTACAAACCTCACACAGCTTAAGGGTTTCTTTGGCTTATGTGGCTTCTACATGAGGTTTGTTAGGCGTTTTTCTCAAACTACACCACCTCTCATAGATTTAACCAAGAAAGGGGCATTTGTATGGTCAAAGGCAGCACATAAGTGTTTTGATCACTTCAAGCATTTGATGACTACATGTCCAATCTTGGCAATTCCAGACTTTTCGAAACCATTTGAGCTGGAATGTGATGCTTTAGGTGAGGGGATTGGATCGGTATTGATGCAGGAGAAACACCCAATTGCCTTTGAAAGTAGAAAATTGAGGGGTGTGGAAAAAAGTTATTCAATTTATGACAAAGAGATATTGGCCATTATGCATGTATTGGCCAAATTTCGTCAGTACTTGGTTGGAGGCAAATTTATCATTAAGACAGACCACAACAGCATTAAACACTTCATGAATCAAAGGGACTTGAATGATAGACAGCAAAAGTGGGTGGGTTGGTTATAGGCCTATGAATTTCACATAGTTTATGTCAAAGGGAAAAATAATGGTGTGGCTGATGCACTCTCTCGGAGATCCCATTTATACTCATTGGTAGAGATCACTGCTGATTGGAGGGAGTTGATTGCAGCAAAGTATGCCAAGGATGCTTGGACATTAGCTATTATAGAGGGCACTTCTTCAGATGACAGGTACACAGTAGTTAATGGGTTGATCTACTACAAGGACAGAATTTATTTGGTTCCCAATTCAAAGCTGAAGGAGAAAATTTTGCAGACTCTTCATGATACACCTATGGCTGGTCATCTAGGTATTTTCAAGACATACAAACAGGTTAGGGAGATTTTTACGTGGAAAGGACTCAAGGATGATGTCCTTAGGTATGTACATGACTGTTCCACCTGCCAACAAAACAAAAGTGAGAATTCGTATCCATCTGGTCGACTTTAGCCTCTTCCCATTCCCAAGCAAAAATGGGAATGTATTTCTATGGACTTCATCACCGGATTTCCTAAGGTGAATAACAGAGATTGTATATATGTGGTTGTAGATAGACTCACCAAATTTGCCCATTTCTTTTCTATTTCCACAACATATACAGCAGCTCAAGTGGCAGATCTCTTCTTTAGGGAGATCTTTGGGTTGCATGGGATGCCTAGGAGCATTGTTAGTGACAGGGACAACAGGTTCTTGAGTCTCTTTTGGCAAGAAATCTTTAAGTTATGTGGGACCGAGCTTACTCCTAGCACTAGTTACCACCCCCAGACGGATGGTTGGACAGAGATCGTCAACAAATGGGTGGAGGGGTATCTCAAAAATTATGTGACAAGGCAGCAGAAGGCATGGATCAGATGGTTGCACCTTGGTGAGTATTGTTACAATTCATCATATTATATGTCCATCAAGATGTCACCTTTCATGGTCCTTTATGGATATGAAGCACCCAACTTCCTAGATTTGCTCATTGGTGATAGCAAAGTGCCTCATGCTAGAGATTTTGTGCAAAAGAGTCAGAATATTGTGAAAACTTTGAGGGAGAATATTCAGCAGGCACAAAATCAGCAAAAGCAATATGCTGATCAGTATAGAGTTGAGCGCAGTTTTGAGGTTGGGGACATGGTGTATGTGAGGTTACATCCATTTAGGCAAGCCACTCTCAAGAAGAATAGAGCAGAGAAGTTGAAGCCTCGTTTTTATGGCCCATTCAGAGTGATTAGAAGAATTGGGGAGGTTGCCTATGAGCTAGAACTTCCTAATGATAGTAGGGTGCATAATGTGTTTCATGTATCCAGGCTCAAAAAGGCACTTGGTAAGAATGAGATTCCTTCATCAGAATTGCCCCCATTGGATGAGGAGGGGAAGTTAATATTGATTCTTGAGACTATTTTGGACAGCAAAGGAAGGATACTTCGCAGAAGGACCATTAAAGAATATTTGGTCAAATGGAGGAATCTACTAGAGGAGGATGCAACTTGGGAGGGAGAACATATTTTGCAGCATCCGGAGTTGAAAGTGCTTGAGGACAAGCAATTTCGAGAAGGGCGGACTGTAATGTCCCCTTTCTAATTATAGCAAGTGTTGGATGGGTTAGCCTTTTATTGCGGATTCCCATAGGCTAACAGGTTGTTAGGGAGTCCAGGTGATCAGTGTTTCCCAGCTGAGAGTTTGTGTGGAGTTATTCCTTCTCAATTACTATTTTTAGTAAGTGTGATTTTTGGGGCTTGCTATTTTTGGTAAGTTGGTATGGTTTTCCCTTTTGCAGCATTTCTAGTATTTCCAGTCTAGGCTTTAGTGGTGAAGTGGTTTAATTGAAGAAATTATTATTGGTTCGATATTAAATTTATTAAAATAATGATTTTATAAAGTTCAATTAAAATATTTAACTTTATCATTATTTTATATTATGGACTTAATTAAAGGGGACTTGGAGACATAAGGTTTAAATTTAAATTTTAAGTTCCTACTGTGGGCCTATAGTGAGAAATAAAATAAAAGATTAAAAGATACGCTTCAAAAAAGTGAATTTCGGGGAAAAGTGTTGGAGGAAATAAAAGTCATTTTTAGAGTTCATTTTGACTATGCAATTTTGGGATATTGGAGAGCTTGTGCTGGAGAAAACAAGGGTTCACTGGTTTGTAGAGATTAAAACCTCTGCAAATGTCATCTTTCACGTTGCTGAAAGAGGTAATCTGGAGGATTTAATGGTGGTTCTTCTTCAAGAACTACAGAGAGCTTAATTTATACTCAGTTTGGTGTGAATATTTCTTAGTATTATGTTTGCAAGTGTGAGTTTACGGTGTGCTGGAGTGAATATGCTTTAAAGAATTTCTTTGTGGGGCTGGTCAACCCTCTTCTTAAGCTGGACGAGTCCTTTCAACAAGCTGTCCATTTTCTATATGCAGTGGTGGTTAGTAATTTCAAGGCAGACTTAAGTGGCAAGGAGTTTAGACAGCTGAAGAACATTGTTTTGCGCAAGGGATGTTAGCAGCAGACCTCCCAAAAGACCTGCCGCACATTTTATGAGTTGAGCCGTACAAGTGTGAGTTGGGCGTGGCATTACCCACAGTTGGGCACTGGTTATTTGGAGGTGAAACAGGGATTATTGGAGGCGTCTTGAGCAGTGGAAGAGGATTGAACATTAACAGCAGTGGAGAAACCAAAAATAATGAAATTGCAAGCATCTACCAATGGCGCAGCAGTCACTCACAACTAGTCTCGCCAACTGGGTATGTTTGTTTAGATATTACATCATTAATTGTGCAATGGGTCTGCACTGTCTTAGTCAAAAAAAAAAATGTATTCCTGAGATGTTATGTAAATCTAGAAAAATAGTAGTTGAAAGGCAAATTTTTGAAAGTGTTCATTCTGAGTTTAATTTCTATTGTCTTAGTTTCTTGTCATAGTTTCTTTCAAAGTAGTTTAGAAAAAATTATTTGGCATTTTGCAAAGCTGCAAAAACACAAAAAATCAGAAAAACATTTAAATCAAAAACAAAACAAAACAGAGAGATAAGGGTGTATGCCACAGATCAGGTTGTTGTGAATGGAGGATTAGAATCACAGTCTCCAGGAGAGATTTGCGTCCCACTTGGAGCAGGTTGCCAAAGGTTTCCATCTGTGTAGATCCAAGAACAATGTGTCCAACTCGTGATGCCCATCTCAACCAAAATGCTCGAATATATATGAAATCATAGGTGCCTTCCCAAATGGACCGGCCAAAAACAGGATTAATTATTATTAAAAACAATAGTTATTATTAATATTTAATTAGTATTTAAAATATGTTTAAAATTCAAACTTAGTGTTTACAAACACTGTTTGCCGCCACAAAATGAATTTAGGTCCTCGTTAAAACGGGGACATGACAAAATACTCCCTTCATGTTGATGCCTAGACTCCCTTGGGTTGTGTTTGATGATTCTATGGTGTTTGGAGTTGGGTTGGAGAGCTTGGTGTGAAGTTGTGACCCCTTTGTAGCTTGTGGGTTGGTGTTTCAGTCTGCTGCCCCTTCTTTATCAGACCTGCAACTTTATATCAGACCTGTAACAACAGCATTCCAAACCTGATATAAGCCTTTGGGGTTCATTCCATTGAGGTATAATTGATATATTTTGTTGGGGAATACTTTATTCCATGTTGGGGTTCCATTTTGGGGTGTTGTGCCAAGATTTCCTTAGTATTTTCACATTGTAGCAGTAGTATATGACATTCTGAATATTGATTGTAATGGGCTCATTGTACCACCATTTGGTAGTACCATCGGTGATTTGCTCTTTGTTTATTGCTACTCACCCCATTGAACAAGTGGTGCTCCCACTGAATAAGTGGTTGAGCTTCTTTATGTTACATGCTACTCCCGCTAAATAAGTGGTTGACTTTTCATTTGCTTTCATGTTATGCTTGGTGAATAAGCGGATGACTTTGCTTTGATTGGCTAGCCTGCCACCAAGTGTTACTTGTTGTAATTCCCGTTGAATAAGCGGATTATTTCCCTTCACGCACTTGGTTTGCTTACTCAACCCACTAAAGAAGTGGTTAGCTTAGAAATTCAGTAATTGTAAGCCTTACCACCGTATGCTCTCACTCTGCCCACATCGAGATCTGGGTGATCATAAAATGGAAGGTGTTTACTTTTTAGTTAGCTTGATTTCTAGTTAATGCCATGATCCCCTTCTCACCGTATTCTCTCACCTTGCCCACATCGAGATCTGGGTGATCAGAAAGTGGAGGGTTGCTTACTCATTTGTTATTCATTTCTATTTGGCTAACACTAACAGGTGAAGTTGTTGAAAAAATTTAGGGTGGTTATTACACGATTGACCGTTGCAGCAACCGTCTTCTGAGAAGATATATAGGTAATTTGCATCAGGGAATTTGCTATGAAAAAACACCTACAGCCATGGACGCAAGCAGTGAAGGGAAGAAAATTGCACATTACAAACCAAAGATTGCATCGGCAAAACAAAGCAAAAAGATGGATCTGGAGACTGGGGTTGATGCACTCACCTGGGATAGCTTAACCAAGAGAAAATGCAAACAATGGTGGCAAAGCACACAAGATAATCACATCCTCAAGGTGGCCCTTCGGCATGCCCAGGTAGATAAAGCAGTACTACTTCCATTTTTTAAGCTCGGGAATTCGAGCCATTCCTCAAAGCAATGGTAAAGAATTACTGTAGGCATGCACACAAGTCAATGATAGATTACAAAGGGTGCGTCGTAATAGTTTCATTTTGGCCGCCTGATTTTTAGAGTGTTTAAGATTCCAACATCCGACATAACAGTGAACAAACCAACTGGAAAGTTCACCCAGCAACATAAGGAGGCATCGATGAAGAGGGTTTGCAGACCCAACCTCACCCAATAGGAGAGAGATAGCATTCGGAATGCTGGGAACCAAGGGTTGCGAAAAACCTTCCTTGCCACACCGGAGTGGAAGTACATTATGGATTTGATGAAATGTAGACTAATGGTGGCTAGTCGAGCTCCAAAACTTGCAATATGGATGATTGATTATATGATAGGGCTCAATATTGGCAAGGTGTATAATTGGGCAAGGCTGCTGTCAGAAAGAATCAAGGAGTTTCTATCGTAGAAGCATAAGGTGTTTTACATGACGCAGCATGCGATAGCCCTTCTATTAGATGCCATCCATACTAAGGTCCTCACTGATAAATGGGGAATGTTTCAGCCAATGACTCACATAGACCCAAGGCTTCCCACGACATTCTACTAGACATCGTTGGATATTATCACTGAGGGAGAGGTGTCGTCCCAGGCGAGGAGGAAGAAGAAACAAAGGGAAGCATAGGTTGAGAGGGAGGCATCCGCTAAGAGGGAGGGATTGGTTGACAATGGAGAGGAATAGGAGCCCATCGAGTTATCTTCTTCAACATTGGCCACCACACCACCGACGGAAGAGGAAGTATCGCTCGCAGGGGATGCACAATCAGCACCAAACATGGACATAGACAAAGCAATCTTGGTGACGACCACCATCAGACTCCCACCCTTGCAACCAACGACATTCACATTGCCAACACCATCGGTGGCCATACCGGTGCATCAGTGGTAGTACCCACTACGCCATTGGTGGTAGTATCAATTGCACCATCGGTGGTAGTATCAGTTGCACCATTGGTGGTAGTATCAGTTGCATCACCAGGTGCATCAGCAAGAATGCCAAGTCCATCAGGAGGCTTGCCAAGTGCATCGACGGAGCTACTAGCACCACCGGTAGCACAATCGACCTCACCAAGAGGATGGCCAAGTGCACCGACAGCAACATCAGTCATAGTTTATGCACCTTTAGATGCATTGCCAGTAGACACCCCGGCACCAACCAATGTGGAACAAATAGATAATTGGCTAAACACACTTTGCCTACCATTGGAGGTTCCAGCATTTCCATCACCGAGCCCTTCAGGAACTTTGGCAGAGGGTCCAGACTAGGAGTGCACACCCATGGTGACTGAGGGTGTGGATCCACAGCAAAGCTTTACAGCCATGTTGACGGAGGGAGAGGATGCACAGGAGGGCCTTCCAACCATAAGGTCGAACTCTGCCTACCATTGGAGGTTCCAGCATTTCCATCATTGAGCCCTTCAGGAACTTTGGCAGAGGGTCCAGACTAGGAGTGCACACCCATGGTGACTGAGGGTGTGGATCCACAGCAAAGCTTTACAGCCATGTTGACGAAGGGAGAGGGTGCACAGGAGGGCCTTCCAACCATAAGGTCCAACGACGCAGAGCCAAGTGTAGCAAAGGCACATCCACCAGGAGTAGTATAGGTGAGTGGGGGACAATCACAGCGATAGGAGCCTCTGATGGCAACAGAGGGGTTAGCACCGCCCAATATACCGAGCGAAGAGGAGGATGAGTCAAGCATAACAGACGAGTTGATACTGGAGATCTCTAGGTCGAATG
Source organism: Sequoiadendron giganteum (assembly GCA_007115665.2). NCBI lineage: Eukaryota > Viridiplantae > Streptophyta > Pinopsida > Cupressales > Cupressaceae > Sequoiadendron > Sequoiadendron giganteum. Next base: position 73,565,748 of record CM021109.1, read on the forward strand.
AGTTAGATCCTCTAGGGGCAGTGCAAAGGTATATCCAGGAGCTCCAGGTCATGGCAACATTCATGAATGAAGTTGGAGAAATATCTAAGCAACTTAACATCGGCCAATCTCCATTGGTGGTGAAGGAGGCTCAGAATACGGGTGTTTTCCTAGACAAGGTGTGAGGAGGATCACACGATGTTTTACTATGAGAGGATGGCCTGGAGTAGAGACTTCGGCGATGTGGAAGGCATGGCGTCCAACAAGACCCTCGGTTGGGGGAAGAGATGACTGGTTGATTTTAGCACTCTTCGACATAGAGGCATCCTTCAAGGATGCATTCTATCAGCTGAAATGACAAATGACATCTACAAATGAAGTAGTGCAGGGGAAGATTGAGGCCTTACAGCTAGTACAAAAGGTCCAAGGGAGTTGGCTGAGCATACAAAGAAATTTCAGGTGCAACTTGCTCAGCAGACTCAACTTACCACTACTGAGAAAGCCAGAGCATCACCCTTAGAGGCCACGGTGTCAGAGGTAGAGAGGGAGGTAAAGCAGAAGATGAGAGAGGCAGAATAGAAGATGAAGGACATGGAGGCTCAGCTGGCAGCAAAGGTGAAGGAGGTAGATCAGGCCAAGCGTTAGGTGATGGAGGTTGCCCACATGTTGAAGGCGGGCAGGGAGCAAGAGATTATGGCAAAACATCAACTGCAGATACATAGGAAGGAGGTTCGCAAGTTGCACGAGCTATGCTCGCCAACTTCTACTCCAACGTCGTCCATCCATCCAAGGACGTCCTCTCACCCTCCCTCTTCCCAGTAGTCAGTTTTTATGTTGTAAGCTCCATTTTGTTGTAATGTCGTCTGGGATGTGACTTGTTTTTGGGGGCGATGATGTAGTCGGCCGTGTAAGTAATTAATTATGTTAGTCGGCCAAATAGTAAGTAAATAAATAAATAATACTTTGTACACAACAAAAGGAAATAGTATAAGTTGTAATCGGGAAATCAATCCTCGACAATTGATTAGTTTGGCTAGGTAGTTGACGACGGTTGGTGTCCTCAACCAACATCAGCCAACTATATATTTTGGCAATTCATTTGTAGTCGTTGACATTCGGATGATATATGATGTAATGAACTTCTATCTGATGAATGAAAATACCAATCCAATATTGTGTGCATTTCATGTGTAATTGCTATGTTTTGTTATTGTTATTGTTTACTTTCGTTTACTCTATATTCATCGATTAAGTCACTGTTGGCAGATTGTCAGCGCTCCCCTCGGAATTCGTGACATGGACTAACCACCTCCCGTGGATCAGTTAACTCTGGCAATTGTATCGAGCATTAACAGGTCGATCTTTTGGTGCAATGGCAATTGTAGGCCAACAAGTGGTATCAGAGCCAAAGGTGTCGGGTTTGAATCCCCTTGAGTAATGTTGAGGGAGAGTTTGTTGGCAGATTGTCAGCACTCCCCTCGGGATTCGTGACATAGACTAACCGCCTCCCGTGGATCTGTTAACTCTAACAGTTGTATCGAGCATTAACAAGTCAATCTTTTGGTGCAACAGCAATCGTGGGCCAACAGTCACTTAGCAAGTAAACAAAGATATGCCAATTTTCCTTTTATCTCTACATTTCTTGTTGACCACACCAATTTTCCTACAGAGTTCTATCAAAATAAGCTTATCATCCACATATTTTGGTAATTTGTATGGATATCCATCAAATCCTCCAATTTGCAAATAGGTGAATCTCAGAAACTGAATGAAGTAACTCCTATATTGCCTAACAAGACTTGTTGCCTTTGGAGATATCCTGAGCCTAGTGTTTCCCTAAAGTTCTCTCACTGTCAATATAATGAAGGCATCATTCACTCTTTGAAAGTTTTTATAACTTTGTTCTAGTTGCAATTGTGGATAAAAATCATAGATTTGAGTTGTCTTATTATATATTCCTCTGGTGTTGAGTTCTAGCCAAATTTTCATACTAGCAATTACATAGAAGAGATAGGAAAGCATGTAGAAAGTTTGGCTTGATTCAAGTTGAGTCAATGATTGTGTAGATTATCACTAAAAATACCTCTCCAATCAATGAACTAATAACTTGCACATATGATGATAATGAAAAGGTACATCCATCTCTCAAAATCATATGATTTTTCATTTCCCACTAACCTATGAAGGAGAACAATCATGTTGAAAACATCTTCAATGAAGAGAGATCGGTGAAGAATTTTTCCCAATTGAGATCCACCTCCCTTGGGTGCCAATAGCCAATTTCTTGCTATAGTATTGAGGCATTGACTTTTCTTTCCGATGAAATAATGTTGTACAATTTCTTTAATTATGCTTCTAAATTGGTGTCTGATGGGTAATCTAAGAATGATTCCAATGGAAATACCATATAACCTGGCCACCAATTTATCATCTATGGTTTTGATTTCTCTGGTTTCAAGATTGTACCCCTTTATGCATTATAGAACTAGATCAATGCACTGAACTGCCACAGGGAAGCTGGAAACATGAGCTAACCCACTTTCAAAAAAATTTGAGCCAATGGTGACCTCCTGCCTTCATCCATAGTTTTCCAAAGATCTTGAATAGTAATGTGCCCTAACTTCGTTTCTATAATCTTTGGAAGTGTACTTTCAAGTATTGAGAGAAAATCATATCCTTGGTATTTGTATTTCATGGTTGCGAATAAGAATGGTGCTATCTGATGAATCTATCTTCAAAGCTTTAAAAATTCCCTCACAAAGAATCTTTATATCTGCTAACACCATGCAATTTTTTCATTCACGACATGAATTTTCTTTGAACTATGTCATCGAACTATTAATAAATTTTTCTTTATCTATGATTTCAAGCTAGAACGCTTAACAATTCTCCTTGCATCACTTCGAAATCTTGCAAATTCTTCTCAACAAAACCCTTCCATATACACTCTGCCATATTCACGTTTATGAGACCATACTTCTTGGAGGAGTTCTATCAAACAATTTTATTTTCTTTGTCTCTATTCTCACATCTTGCATACCTTTTCAAGAAAGTTTCAAGAGATTTTTCAACAAATTTTATTCATGCAATACTTCACAATTTCTGCCTTTTGTGAGGTGGCATGAGGAAAATGGTAGTGAAGCCAAAGAGGTTTGCAGAGTTTGGATTCAAGCTTGGCAAATACATTCCCTCAAATCTTACTAAGGCGCCTTCAACAAACTCATTTTGTGCATGTATTTATGGAATGTTTTGCATTCCATCAAACTATTTCTTAAAAGCATTCTATCAAATAGTTAGCATACACCTTGTCTAAGCTCTCACGCATTGCGAATTGCATTTGCTTGAAATTTTCTAAGGCTTCTTCAGCAAATCCATTTTGTGCTTATCTGCAACCATGGCGCTTAATGAAACCACATTTCCTCCAATGCATTCAATGAAATAGTTTGCATGCCTTATTTATGTTTCCATTTTGCAATGCTCCTTCCAAAGATCAATATAACCTTGCAAAATGAGTTGAAATATTTTCTTCCAAGCTATCACCTTGGCCCGACCAGGCAGGATGTTGGCTTTACCTTGCCACTTGCATTTTCTTGAAGGTCTCGAGAGTCTCTTCAAAAAATCCATTTTGTGAACATCCTACAATCTAGGCATTTTGTGAGGCCACAACTGTTTGAGGAATTTTGACAAACAGTTCACAAGACTTGGCTATGCTTCCACTTTTGCAAACCCTGTTTACCAAGGTGTCACAACTACAACAATGAATAAAAATTCACTTTCAATTGTGCTTTGATGGATACCATTCCCTTGCAATCCATTCCATTTCATGAAATAACATCTCTTTGAGTATTTTGTCAAACCATTTACATGCTTTGTTTACATTCCCAAATTTCCTTGAGGAGTGTTGTCCAACAGTTCATGCGCCTTCTCTATGCTTCCAAATTTTTTTATGCCATCTCCCTACAATTGTTGCATCAATTTTCAAAGGTTTTTAGAGTTTGGCACTACACCTACCAAAACGTTCTCAATGAGTCTATTTTATGCCTATGTTCCACCGAGTTTCCGGTTCGGGGGGACGACGGGACGCGTTTCGAGGACGGAATTTTTTTAGGGGATTTTTGGGACGGCTCTCTCTCTCTCTCTCTCTCTCTCTCTATATATATATATATATATGTCGTCCCCTTTTTTGGTTCGGGGGGATGATAGGACGAGTTTCAAGGACGGGATTTTTTTAGGAGATTTTTGGGGACGGCTATATATATATAGGGAAATTTCAAATTTCAGATTCCAGATATTCATATGAGTAATGGTAATCATAACAATGAGCATTGATAAAGTTACAAATGTAAACATATTGACATATACATTATAGAGTCAAACAAATTAATAGTAATACTACAGCTATTTAATTGCTTCTATAAATCATGTCAAACAGTCAATGTGCATATGATATAAAATTGTAAAATACCATTCCCGATGTCCATAGTTTTTGCGATGGCTTTCAGTTTGATAGATGTACCATTTTATAAAACTTATCTCATAACAATGCATATATTATGATAAGGCTCAACATAAGATGCACATACAAATCTGATAACCAACTTGCACTTCAATTCTTTCACATATGACAGATATACAAAGATATTTATTTGCTGATAAACAGATATAGTCTCATACAATCCAAACTGAGTGAAAGATAAGACTGATTTACGAATATGGGAAACTCGGAAATCTATTACAGCAAGGTAACTTTCAATTTCTTAACAATCTGAGTGCAACAGCAAGGAATAACATAGAGGTAGAGCTATCTCAGTCTGAATACAAATCCTGACAGAGTATATGACTGAACAGGAAATTACAATAGCAAAAGTCTCACAAATTATGCATGTATATGGTAGATGAAACACACAGAAATTAATACAAGGATTAATATATGATGCCAGTATGTCAATATCAGCAACACCAATGACCATATTCTGGTTACTCCATGCGCCCAGCATTGGACCTCGTAAATAGCAGCTTCAGAACGTCTGAGATTTCAGATTGCAACTCCAAGGATAGGTGATGACTCCATATTCAAACCCGTGTCTATTTCAGACCTCACGTCCTGGCCCAGACAAGCTTCAGCGACCTCCTAAACTGCCTCAGACTTAAAAACAATAAACAAAAAACCTTTTTTAAATCCAGATTGTTTTATTAATGAAAAAAGTGGCTGCAAAAAGGGGACGGCCAGCCATCCCCTTGCCATCCTCGAGACGTCCCCCTCAATCCTAAACGTCCCCGAAAAAAATACATTTTGGGGACGCCTGGGAAACATCCCTAAGGCGTCCCCCGTCCCCGGAACGTCCCCGAGATAGGTACGGGGACCAAAACCCCAGGGGAGGCGTCCCCATGTACCACTGTTTTATGCGTGTCCCTGCAATCATCAGGTCGTGTGTTGTTGGTGAAGAGAAAGCTGCTAAAGGTTGTGAAATTCGGCCTTACATTCGTCTGAAAGCTTTAAAAACCCTTTCAACAAGTCTATTTTGTTCATATCTTGCAACCATGGCACTCAATGAAACCACATTTCCTCTTATGCATTCAATGAAACAATTTGCATGCCTTTAATGATGGTTGCCACCTTCCAAACGGTTATAACTACTTACCTTTATCTTCTTTTTCACATGGCTTAGGGAGCTTTTTGCAACTTCGTTTAAAGTTCTAAATGCTTGAGGAAGGCTGAGTTAATAACTTCTTAAAAATCCAGCATCGTAGCGTTTGCAAATTAGATCTTCATCATCGACACCTTTCAGTAGAAGTTGTGAACTTGCTCAAAAATTATGAACTTCATAACTTGTTAAAAACCAAGCATGCTAGCATTAACTTGTTTTAAAAAGTTAGAAATTCATGAGAAAGTGTGTAGCTTGGCTGAGGTTCTAACTCATAAAAAACCTTGCAACAAAGCCTTGAATGAATTTCTCAATGAGTTCATTCTAGCGGAGGTTGTGAAAGTACACAAAAATATGCACTCTTTTTCGAGTTACTAACTTGTGTGAAACATAGCATATTTGATATGCTCATTAGCACCCTTTTTAATAATTTCACAACTATTCAATTGTCAGCATTTAACGTTATCTCATAACTTGCATTTGGCTCATTCGAAGAGAGTCATTAACCTTCAAAAGTGGCAAGAGAAAAACAAGTGTAACTTTTGACCGAGTTGACGTTTCCTTGTGAAACTTTCCTACTTGTTATTAATATCATTACAATCAAAACCCATAAATCCAATTTTCTCTAAATCAAATAAAACCTTTGATTTAATTGTTTCCACGACTTGACCTACGAAAAATTAAAGTTTTAATATCTTGCAAACTAGGAGGTAGGTTGATTTGAAAATTGGCCACATTATCAATAATGATTCCATAGGCACAAACCTCCCTGACAAACAATTTTTCTCCATCTTTTATGAAATTCCATATTTAATCGTTTCCAACTTTCCACAAACAACTTGCCGAAAAATTAAACTTTTAAAATCTCACAATCCGGAAGATGTTCTGACTCGAAAACTGGACGCATTGCATGAAATAACATCTAGAACATACCCACGAGAGGATTTCATACCATCTTGCATGGATTTTGAAATCTAATTGTTTTCGTGAATCTTGGCAATCGACAGGACTGCTCTTGGTCCGAACTAGAATAGAGAAGGCTATCTTTCAATTTGAGTTTAGATATTAAATTTGATGCAACTAACCCGCATGAACCAATTGAACACCAATGCATGGAACAAATTTAACAAATAACAGGAGAACATGGTGCAGATGACCTATGGCAACGGTTTCCAACTAACAATTTTGATTGAGTGAACGATTTACATATTAAAAGCACCTGAGGTATTTATATTTAGGAGTAACCCAAAGAAAAAATTTGAAATGAAAAGTTTAAAAATTGGGCATGCTGAGAACAGGGGCAACAACCCTCAAGATGGAAAGTGGCAAATTTGAGGCCTCATCTTCTAACATTGGCTTGAGTGATAGGTACATGTCTGGCTTTTGTATCCATGCTCTAGCTAAACACTTGCTAGATTCGTCAATAGTAGGAAGTGATAACTTCCCCAAAACATCCCGCAAAGCTCATTGGATAGCTTGTAGTCTAGGCTCAAGACTTGGGCCATTTTGGAACTTCTTCATATTCATAAAATTTTGAGTGACATTTCACTCTAGATCTCTAAAAGAGCTCTATACTCAACATAACAAGTTGTGATATCATCAACAACTACATTTTGAGCTTCAATTTCAGGAACCTCTTCCTCCCTATGAAGAAAAGTAGGTTGGAAAGATCTAGCAACTAAACAAATGACAGTCCTCAAGTGTTGGTGTAAGCAATATTGGGATTATCAGCCCCAAAAGTGCTTCATTTACCATTTTGATGTTTAGGTGCAGCATATTATTTTGCATGTTAAATTGTTAATGTTCATTTGAATCATTTCAAACTTCAAACTTCAAAGTTTTAAAGTTTTTAGTTTAGTAGTTTCTAAGTTTTAACTATTTTTTCAAGTACTATATGTATTTCAGCACCGCCCCCCACCGCCGCTCCATCGCCATCCCACTGCCATCCCCGAAACCCGTCCCCACGTCCCCCTGTCAAGAAACTCCGAGGAAGTACGGTTTTTTCTTTGTTTTTTCTTTTATCTTTACACTTGCAGTTATCATTTGAATTTCCAACCAAAAAAAAACAATGAGCAACAACAATGAGGGTAGTGAGAGTGAATAAATTCAAATTCAATAAAGAGTTCGTAGTAGTAGAAATAAAGTTGGAGGTTCTTCTAAGAGTGGGAGTATTGTAGGGACTCCAATTTTTATGCAATGTTACCAAATGCTAATTAGGAACAGCGACATGTTTTCTATGTTTTTTGTCATTTTGATATCAAAATTTGCAGTCTTTTGGGCATTTTGTTGTAATTTTTATATAATATATATGGGCATTAACAATGAAAGCAATTAAATTTTGTTAATTTGTTTGTCAACTCTTATGTGAAATCTCAATTTAATTCTAATGTTACATATTAAGGTTCTATGATGTATACAATGAGTACCTTATCAATGTTATCATATGAAGATATGAAATTTTTTATTTGTTTTAAATTTCTCTTTTTTTAATAGACGTCTCCTAAAAAATGTGCTCCCAAAATATTGTTTTGGAAACACATTCCTCCATCCCCTGCTGTCTTTGTCCCAGAAATTGAGGTAATCTAGAGAAATAGCCTTTCTAAATGGCAACATAGAAGAAAAATTTATATAAATCAGTCTAGAGGATTTGAGGTGCATGGGAAGGATACCCGTGTATGTAGGTTGAAACAGACCTTGGCATAGAGGCAAATATCTTTCTCAAGAATTTCTTAGCATACCAAAAGATAATAAAGGTATTTTCAATTTCTCGGGATGTTGTTAGGAAAAATTAGTGAAATATCGGCAACCCAAAAAATAAAGTAAAATTCAAAACCAAAAAACAATTTGATGGATGTTTTTACATTTAAAGCCATCCTAACTACATAGAGAATTAGAAAGTGAAAGTAAACAAGAATGTACACTACAAATTTTCAAATATGGATTTTCCTTGTTAATTTAGAGATTGCTGATTACAGATAATTGTAATATAAATCTCATTGACAATGCTAACGAATAACTCTACCAAAATGGTAATGAACCCTTCCTACAATAAAGCACAACTAAGCTAGTATGAACTATTAACATAACACTACTATTCTCCTCATATTTCGTAGACTCTACTAGACTCGCCGGACTCAGGAGTCTGTGGCTGAGCCGAGTCGACTCGCCACGGACTTGGGAGTCGATTCCAGCAAAGTCTTGGGTCGGGACTCCCAAGTCCGACCTCAGGACTCGGCCAAGTCCCAACCCAAGACTCTCCTGCGCGGCTGAGAGTGAAAAAGGGCTTTAAACCCATGTTTTTTTTTTCTTTCTTTCATTTTCACACTCCAGTTTGTCAAATACATGTCTGCAAGTTGAAGTGGAGTTGAAAGAAGCCAAGAGGACGAGCTAAGAACATCACAATAGAGCCAAGTAAGTGATTTAACAATTCTTTTTTTTTGTTTTCTTGAATTCAAAATCAAAAAAAATAAGGGGAAATGCTGCCAAATTTTTTTCTATTTCCCTTAATAGCCTAATTCCTACTATTTCTAGCTTGGTTTTGCATTCTTTTTTTTTTGCAAATGTTTGAATCACATTTATTTGCTGATTTTTTACCAAACCCTTGCTGATTTTTATTTTTTCTTGTTAAACTTGAAACAACAATGTCATCTTCAAACCCAAAGGGAACGAAAAAAGACCCAGCATGGAAGTATGGAATACTAGGAAATAAAAAGGGTGAAGTGACATATACCGAATGCAAGAAATGGATGACAGGAGGAGTAAATAGATTAAAATACCACCTTGCAAGAATACCTAGGAAAAATGTGGAGGGATGCCCTAAGACTACTCCTAAGATTGTTAGAGAGATGAAGGCCCTTCTTGCTGATTATGAAATGAAAAAAGATGAAAGACAAAAAAAAAAGATGCACTAGCAGCAGCGATGAGTGGATCCCCTTCTACAGCATCTATGCCCCATGGTACTCCAAGTCCAAGCATCTGTGGTCCACATTCATCTTTTGGTGAGAGTCCTGAGGGTTCTTTTTCCACTGCTAGTGCTGGCCAAGGTCCTTCATCAGGACCAAATTACTTTATTCCACGTAATGTTCCAAGAGCACAACCTTCACTTGAAGGTACCGGTTGGAATAAGGAAAAGCATCATGAAGCTAGGATGGCAGCAGCAAATTTTTGGTACTACAATAATTTACCTTTCAATGTAGCAAGCAACCCATATTGGGAAGGTTTGGTGAATACCCTTACAGTTGCAGGAAAGGGGTTTAAGACCCCATCAGCTAAAGATTTGAGTGGGCCATTGCTAGAGGAAGTCGTAAAGAATATACGGCTTGTGGTTGATGAGCAAAAGAAATTTTGGCGAAGGAAAGGTTGCAGCATTTTATCTGATGGGTGGATAGATGGGCAAAAGAGAACTCTCCTAAACATTTTAGTGGCCTCTAATGGTGGATTGGTGTTCCTAAAATCAATAGATGCCTCCCATGAAGTCAAAAATGTTGAGACTTTATACAATTTATTAGATGGAGTGATCCAAGAGGTCGGAGTTGATAATGTTGTCCAAATTATCACGAACAATGCAGTTGCATATGTAGCTGCAGGTAGACTACTTATGGAGAGGTATCCCACAATTGCATGGTCTCCGCGTGCAGCACATTGCTTGGACCTGTTGCTAGAGGACATCGGTAAGATTTCATGGGTCAAAAGTGTGGTCGAAGATGCAAAAAGTGTTACAAAATTTATCTACAACCATACTTGGGTGCTTTCTTTGATGAGGAAATTCACAAATGGCAAGGACCTTGTGCGACCTCGAGTGACACGATTTAATAGCCACTTCCTCACATTGCAAAGCATTCTTGGTGCCATTGGTCATCTCAAGCAAATGTTTGTGTCCGATGCTTGGAAGGAGTCCTCATTTTCCACTGGACCTGAAGGGGAGAGGATTGTTGCCATAGTTTTTGATGAGACATTCATCAAAAATGGAGAGGAGTTGATGGGGGTAAGTAACAAACACAAAAAACAAAATTATACATGATAATCTATTTGCTGTTTTTATTTTTTTAGGGGTTAATTTTGTTATAATTTAACATTTGTTTTCATTTTTTTAGGTGACAGAACCTTTGGTGAGGGTTCTTCGTATGGTGGACGGAGAGGGCATGCCAATGGGTTTCATCTATGAGGCCATGGATAGGACCAAAGAGGCCATATCACGTTACTATGGCGGCAACAAAAGGAAATATGAAATCATTTGGCGCATCATTGATCGGAGATGGACAAACCAACTCCACCAGTCGATCCATGCCTTTGCCTACTTCTTGAATCCGAAGTTCTACTTCTCGGACACATTTTAAGGCAGATGAGGAGGTCATGGAAGGTCTTGTCACATGCATTGATAGGATGGTGCCTGATCGTGAGTTGAGAGATAAGGTGCTTGATGAGTTGGAGGTGAGATTTGTTACATCTTATATATGAATTTGCAATGTTGAGCCTTGACTATCTATGAATTTTCTATATTTTATTTAATTTTTCTTTTATCTATTCAAGGTCTACAAGGGTGCAGAGGGGAGGCTCTTTTCCTCCCAACAAGCAATTGAAAGGAAAGGAAAACAACAACCAAGTAAAAAATGAAATTAGAAACTTGATTCTAATTTCTTACATATAGATTTTTTACTTTATTCTTATTTCTTAATACTTATATTTTTTAAACATGTTTTTGTAGATCTATGGTGAGAGAACTATGGTGCTAGCACGCCAAATCTTCAAAAGCTAGCCATACATGTCTTGTCACAGCCATGCAATGCTTCTAGGTGTGAACGAAATTGGAGTTTATTTGAGAACATTCACACAAAGAAGAGAAACAGGTTGACTCAGCAGCACTTAAATGATTTAGTTTTTGTTCAGTACAACCTTCGCCTTCGAACTAGAAAGGTGGAGGGTGTTTCACATGAGTCCATCGACTTGGATGACATTGATCCATATGGTGAATGGACTGTTGATGAACAAAATGATGAAGCTGATGTCTTCCTTACTGATGAGGATCTTGTTGAATTAGAGAGAGCAGCAGCAGAAGAAGAAGAAGCAGCAAGATTGGATGCCATGGAGGAGGACGAAGACACATTTGAATATCAAGAAACCACTGCTCAATCTCCTAGTCCTCGTTTGGATACTATAGCACGAGCACCTTCTAGTTCTAGGCCTTCAAAATTGAGTACCATTGGGAGGGGAAAGAGGAAGATGTAGATTATATGTGGTTGTTATTTGTTAGTGTTTTCCTCTTTTTGACATAATTATATGTAAACATTTATAAACTTATGATGCTGTTATACATTGAAACTAGAAGTATTTATATGAGTATGAATGATGAAATTTCAATTATTGAGTGTTTGATGATCATATGACATGTGTAATCTTTGAATTATGAGTGTTTGATAATCAAATTAAGCTCTTATGTTCTCTAAATGCATTAATTTCTTCTTCTTTTTTGTAAAACTACGGATTTTTCTTTTTGCCAAGTCCTAGCCGAGTTTTTTCCCGAGTCCGTGCCAAGTCCCGAGTCCGAGTCATATTTTTTGGGCTGCCGAGTCCGCACCAAGTTCGAGTTTTCCAACTATGGTTCTCCTTAACTATCAAGTCCAAGAAACTAATCTATGCACAAATTGTTAACTACAATTGACAACAACAATCTCCAAAGCATCTTCAAATATCTCTTAAGTTTACAATTAGTGGCCACAACTATGCTTGACATTTCAAGACAACAATGTCCTGTATTAACAATGTTTCATGTTAATCATTTAGATCAGCAATATTTCCTATAATGTTGGCAGCAGAATTGATGTCCATACTAATTGATCGCACTACTAATAACAAACACCATATTGATCAAGAATGATTTAGGTCACAATAATGACAGAATGCTACTGATCAATGATCATAAGAAGATTACTGATCACAAACAATAGTTATTGTCAAAAGACAATAATGATGACAACGATTTCAACTAGTACTACAGTATTAACAACTGATATGCAGCAATGAAAATTCTCAACCAATTATCTCAATAATACGACTATATTTATAAATGAAGTAACGATAATAATATCCATAAGTAGAAATGATTACAGGAAGTCAACAACAGCACTACAATTTATGATTCAATAATAATGACAACAGCACTAAAATCTGACATTTATATAGAGAAAAGACTAATTTGTTGTGATATTACAGTGATATATTGCCAATAATATTGAAAAAAATTGGTGAAAATTTTAGTTAAAGTCGCAATCAAAGATATTTTGAAAACTAGCAATATTTTCAAGAAAATGTAAGGAACCTTGCCAAGAAAAGATATATCAGAAAATATCATGATATTTTAAAGATATCTTCTTCTATGCTTCTCAGGGCTAAAGCAAGCACCTTGTGCTTAGTACTATCGGATTGATGAGTACCTTTTAAGTTTGGGCTTCACTACAACTATTGCAGATCCTAATCTTTATTATTTATTTCATAAATTTGATCCCTTGGTTTTAGCCTTGTATGTGGATCATTTTATTCTTAAAGGAAGAAGTGAGAAGCTCATAATATGGTGCAAGAAGGACTTGGCATTTGAATTTGAAATGAAAGATATCAAACTTATGCTTTATTTCTTGGGTTTTTAAATATGGTTAAGTACAACAAAAGTCTTCCTAAGTCAGGAGAAGTATACAATAGAAATTCTAAAAAGATTTCAGGCATTGGATTGAAAGCCCCTTGTTACTCCAATGATTATTGATTACAAATTACAAGTAGACTACAAATTTCAAAATGCGATTTGATCGATTGATTTGTATACATGTAGCTGATAGGTTTTTTAATGTATAGATGTAGTTGATAGGTTTTCTAAGTAGGAACCAGTCGCTAGGTCATCGGTTATCTCAACTGTCCCTGAATTCAATCAATGGCCCAAGTTACTTCAACTAAGTCTTGTATGACCGAATGGCAGGGTGTTACCTCCCTTGAACCTTAAATCAGTTAATGCCCCATGAATCACCTCAGTCGAGCCTTAAATTAATCAACCAGTCATGAGTTATCTCAGACCACCGTTAATTCAGCCAATGACCCATAGCTTACCTCAGTTGAACCTTACAGTCAATATCCCCACAAGTGACATTAAGTGTGGATCTTAAAGTTCAAGTATGTTGGCGTTTCAATTAGCACCTCTGGAGTGCTTATTGGAAACGGACAGCTATTGCAAGTGTGTTAGTACATGCTCTTCGGATTATAGAGAGGAAGATCTCTCTTTGCTGATTTTCTACTGTAAAAAAGGGGTGTACTAAGATTCCTATCTTTTTTACTCAGCGGCAGGACACAAGGGTGCATAAACCAATGCGCCGTAGCTAAGCCTTTTCTCTGGTTTCCGCAGATCTTAACTACGACTAACTAAGCTTCTAAACTATCCTACCTCCCCAAGATAAACAGAGCATGAGGGCGTAGGAGCGAAATGGATGGTTGGATCACTTGAATCCTCCGTCTCAATGGAATATGGCCGAGGCTCTGAACCTTCGGATATATACCAAGATAGGGCTCGATACAAGCAAACACTCTCTTACGGTAAACTGGATCTGAGACTTGCCAAGGAGGAGGAACCCCTATCCGAGGTGTAGGCTTGGAAACAGCTTACTGGAAACAACATAGAACGATGGCCTCTCTAACAGGATTCCCGAGGAGGTGACGACACCTGTCCAAAGTGTAGGCTGCAAGATAGATCATTAAACAACATCAAACGATAATGATTGATGACAAAATATCCAAGGAGGCGACGACACCTGTCCAAGGAGGAGATTGAAACAACGCACTATTTAAAAACAAGACTTTGAATAACTCAAATAATTAGATCAAGCAAGCTTGCACCATCTGATTTATTTCTTCAAGGTTCTTCAAAGAATTACAAAGGTTGGGACAGCAAAGGCACGAAATCATGCACAATTACGATCAACCAACGAAACTCTCATCCAAGAGTGAACAGATATAAACAAGCTAACTTTGGCAACAATGGCGCAGCAATTTTGCTAGCAAATAAAGGTTAAACAAATAAAGAACCTAAGGCTCTTATTTATAGAAACTCAAAGGAGTAGGCAACCCTAAAATCTCCTTGAGTTAACAAACAGTTCTTGCCAATCAGCAAGATTTATTTCTATGTCTAAAAGTAGGTGAGCAAACAGTTAACTGGAAATCTACTTCAGTTAACTGAAACTAAACAAAAGTCAAATTGGAAGTCTACCTCAGTTGACCGACACCTAACTAAAGTGAACTTAAATTACAAATATGTCTCCAAAATAGACATCCACCTTTAAAGGAGATCTGAGATCCACAAATCGTGGGAGTCAATTAGACATCCTATATCAGTGGGATCTGACATGCATGATCTGTGGAGATCTGGAGTCAACTTGGAAAGGGGCATCAAGTTGACTTCAGTTGTATTTATTGCTATTTTGGAGGGTAGGACGTCCTTCTTGAGGTGTTTGACACCTCATCACCATTGGTCAACGGTGCTTTTGTTCATTTGTTGACTTCTTCATACGGAGACCGTTACATGCTTGTCAATCGTCAGCTTATCACTTGTCAGCAACTTGATGTATGCATCTCCTTTATTCTGCTTCCCTTAGGAGGGTTACTCCTTTTCTTTTTGTCTGTGTTTCCACTTTGACGTGGAAGGTAGCGTAGTATTTAACCGATGGCGGCTCTGTGTTGGGAATGACTACCTTCCGCGTTCTTTTGCAACTTTGACATTTTCCTTGATCTTTCTCAATGGAAGAGTGTTGTATGATGAAACCGTGAAGCTTGATGATGAAACCGCGAAGTTTGACCACGATCACTCCAACCGTGAGAAATGCACATGAACTTGCTGCATGTGTAAAAGTCCAACGGTTACCATCCTCTAAACTGGCCTTGCAAGGCAATCAGATATACGAGGTGAAACCGTTATGGAACCTATGGACTTGTGTCTATGCTTGTCAATCTGGCTAGATTGACCTCTGGGTGTGCCCGACGCAGATCGGTGCCAGTCGTTTTCAAAAAATCATGGAGTAAAACCATTTTGGTCTTGTATTCATCTTGGGAGAACTGCGTTCTGAAAACCTTGAAGATTGACTGTGCACACGATGCTGCTCGGACAACTTTTTCTGGAACTGCTAAAAATAGCCTCACCGAGGGTAATTTTTATGAAAAATTCTGAGACATGGGTTTTGTTGAGAATAATTCTCTAAACAAACCCAGATCGTCAAAAATTCGGAAAAACGATTTTTTCTATGACATGCAAGAGCCCTTCAATGGCAGAGGCAACGAGGCACCAGAAAGTGATTTTTCTCGGAAAAATCCAACACATGGGTTTTGTTCATGCTTCAAAGCTAAACAAACCCAGTTTGTCTGATTTTCAAAATTAAGACTTTTTCCGGAAACCCTAAAAAATAGGGGCAGCAGAGCTACTTTTTCTAGAAAAATCCAACATGTGGGTTTTGTTGAAAAAGCTGTGTTGATCATACCCAGTTGGCCAGATCTGTGATTATCTATCGTTTCCTGTGACATGCAAAGAAATATAGACAGAAATAGAGGAAGTAGACAGAAGATGGATTGGAAGTTATCAACTGTCAATCTGGAAGAATTATGCCTTTTGATGCAAACTCTGATAAATAGTCCCTCTGTGCAATAGATCTTCAAAAATATGAAGAACGGTGAAAACCCCTCTGTCAGATCTTCAAGAATGTTGGAGAAGAAAAATATTCGTTCTTGAGCTCCTCAACCTGCAAAGAAATAATGAATAATGGATGCCTAGATGCTTTGATATGTCAATTTGGAGTTGCAAGCATCAATTGGGCATCCAACTCATGATTGAGCCTGATTTGGAGTTCAAAAAGGTGATTTCCACTGATTGTGGAGTGTTTGGCCTCTTTTTGCCTCCAAAATTTGTTAACTCAAGTCAACATTTGCTTTTGACTTTCTTACGCTTCCCTTTTGGAGTTTTGATCATTTTTGCAGGCTGAAGTGCCTTTGTTTGATCTTCGATCCTGGCTGCTCGGTTGATATTCGGCAGTTGCTGACGGATTCGTTGTCAAGATGGGATCAGGTTGACGAGATATGCTTGGGAGAGATTAACTCAGAAAACTGAGTTTGAGCCTCCAGAATGAAGGGCGCCTTTCTTCAAGAGGGATGCTTTTGGCTGTGCCTTAGTCAATTTTCATTGACTGTTCTTCGTTTTGGCCTTTTCAGACCCTCTGTGCTTTGATCTGACATTCCCATTGATGGATGAGTCGGATGACTCTGCTTGACAATGCATCAGTTAGCCAACTCGGTCTTGCTTAGGATGACTAACTTCTCAGTTGGAAAAGACAAGTTCAGGTCCTTCAAGCTTAAGGGCGCCCCTGGCCAGCAAGGGCGCTTTTAGCTTTTGACTGTATTTCTTCATGCTGTGAATTGCCTGACTTTGACCTCCTCCATCAGTTGATTGATTTGTCAGAAGTTTTTGCTAATGGTTTCACTGGCGAGACTGGTCATAGCTGAGAAGATCATCCTGGGAGGCAGTAAAGATTCTAACTGAATCTGGATGCCTTCAAGAAAGGGCGCCTTTCTTCAAGAGGGGCGCTTTTGATCATGCCTTAGCCAATTTTTGGCTTATCTTTCCAGTTCTTCAATTCTGGCTTTTTCTGCTTGACCTTAGCATGTGATCGTTTGGCGTGTCCTGTGAACCTGCTGTCAAATTAATCACATAGCTAAGAGGAAGCTAGAAAGATAACATGTATAGAGCTACAGCAGATGGATTCATCTGATGCCTGTAATTGAGGGGCGCCCCTGGCTAGCAGGGGCGCTTTTACTATGAAGCTCTCTGATTTGGCATCTTCATTGCTGATGGATTCTCCATACTTTGCTAACAATTGGCCAATGATTCCTGAATCAAATGATTTTGTTGATTGTTTCGTTGTCGAGCCAACATGAGAGTGAAGAGGATGACTGAGTTGAAGATGCCAAATGTTTACATTTGCCCTTTGAGATCCAAGGGCGCCTTTCTTCAAGAGGGGCGCCTTTTTCAACTGTAGACTGTGTTTTGCCTTGGTAGACAAAACATCCATCTTCCAGAGAGCCAAATTTTGGCCTTTTCCGTTTTGAGAATCTCCTTCGTTGAAACAGCATCT
Organism: Sequoiadendron giganteum; assembly: GCA_007115665.2. NCBI lineage: Eukaryota > Viridiplantae > Streptophyta > Pinopsida > Cupressales > Cupressaceae > Sequoiadendron > Sequoiadendron giganteum. Next base: position 73,583,518 of record CM021109.1, read on the forward strand.
TTTTGACCTTTTTCGCCATGGCTTCTTCGTTGAAGCTTTTGAGGTTTAGCTTTCAGCACCTGGTACTGGCCAATCTGCCATTAATGGCTGCGGAGCTCCTAACTTTGTTCCTGAAAAATAGAAATAGACCCACCAGAGTAAAACATGCATTTTGATAATTCTGACTTGATCAATGTGATCGTGAAGACAATTAACCCTATCATAATTATTTTCAATCATTTCTGAGAAGGTCCTATTTTTAAGGGTTTCCTTAAAAATAGGGGCGTAAAACCCTAATTTTCATTTTTTCAGAATTTTAACCATAGGTTCCTTGACAGAAACCCACAAAGACTTTATGTTTGTTTTGACCTAAAACATACTTTCAATGGCATTTTTACATTGTTTAGCTCAATTTAAGCAGAATGCCAAAAATTTCATTTTGGGTACAACAAAGTACAAACAGCAATAATAGATGAGAAAACCAAGGGTGGTCTATCCTCTCATATTTATTCAATACTAATAGTCATTGTTCATGAATCATTGTTAAATGTAGTCAAACAAAGAAAAACAGAATGGTCAAAGACTCAAAACAGTAAGCTTGCCTGTAAGTTTTGGTGAAACAAAAGAATTGCAATCAATGCAACAATCCTTCAGTCAAAACTATTGCTCTAGATCAGTACAACCTCAACGGGTCAAATAAAGGTCAATAGTTTTACAAAAGGTGAAATGTGCTAGTCAGTTTTTCTTGGAATTTTCACAATCACAACCAGCACTAAGCCAACTGATTAGTGTTAGCTCTCCAAAATAAAAAACAAACTAAAAACACTCAACACCAAGAATGTGCCCTAAAACCCGATGTGGGTGAGCGGCTAGCATATGGTGGAGGAAAATGCTCAATAACTGAAAGTAAATTACAACTGAAAGTAAACAGGCGCTGAACCAGCCATGAAAGATTTCCGCACTTCCACTAACAATGTGGGGGGAAGAGATTACAAACTAAACTAATTCATCCGCTACGGCAGGCATCCACTTGTGAGTGGTAATTCACCACTTTTCAGTGGGTACAAATGAGAGATTATTAAGTTCTTTTTCCACATTGGCGGTAAACCATCCAGGGGTTACAAATGTGAGAAATTAAGCACAAGTAAGTAGTAAAGAATGACTGAAACAATACTATTGTTATCAATCTTACAATGTAAAGAACTACTGCAAATTACAAGTGATTAAAATAGAAATGAAGCACAAGAAATAGATGATCTCCCACTCTAGAATCTCTCAAATATTGAAGGAATACACTGAAATCAAAGACTGAAATGAATCTGATATAAAATCTGCAAACTGAAAGTTTGAACCAGCAACCTACGAAACACCAAAAATGCTAAAAATTCCTTCAAACTCAAAGTCACACTTCAAAATTGAACTTACAATTCCCATGGGCCAAGGCGACCAGCTCCAAGCCTGAATAAGACCCCAAAACAGCCACAATATGTGATGCATGATTCCGAAGGCAGGCTGCCAGGAAAGGTACGGCCTTTCTATAAATTCAAAAACACCATGATAAAATCTGATCTTTTGCAATTTGAGTCGCCCATAGCATAGAAACGTGTAGCATCAATACCCATAATGAAATAAAATTCACCCAAGGAGCTGTAATTAAATTCGACTTTTAGCCATGACTGAATCAGCATTCACAAACTCTGAAAATCTTCTGAAATTCGCCAACAATGAAGTACCATCTGCTAGTCTGGATGAGAAGCAACAATATTCCAACTAGGCGTTACCTTTCAAACACGAAATTGGATTAGAACTAGGAGGTAAGCATTCCTCGAAGTAAAAATCTAGTCATTCCGACAACATAACAATAGCATAAACATTGGATGGGAAAAGTTGGAGCAAAACTTCTCTTTTATAAGAAAAGAGGTGACTTTTCAAATTCCCAAAACTCCTCCAAGAATGGGACACCAAAAGTTCCTTTTGAAATATTTTTAAATTCAAAAATATTAAATCCCCCTTTAGAAAGGCGTCCACTTCAAGGCACAATAAAACTTTATTAAATATTTAATAACTCCTTCATGAAGGCATCCCCCTTCATGGCCACCTTTTAAACACAACTTAAAGTTAATGAACTAGGCCAAGGGGTCAACTTGAAATTAAATCATTAATGCCTTGAAATATATTATTTCACCAAATAATGCTTGTTTAAAACCAAAATCAAACCCAAGCAACTGCTCCAACTGGAAATGACTTACTGAAGTGCTGACAACTGATCACTACCAAAAATAGAATTTACTAAAAATAGTAAATTCCGAGAAATGCCACAAAACCTCCAATCAAAGGAAACCCTAATTCCACCTCAACGGGCCTACGAGCTTCCGGAATAGGCTGATGAGCTAACGAGCTGATCACTGACGAGAAGGGGACATTACAAAAGGGGTTAGTCAACTCTGGATATCTTGCTAATGTTAGATGTGCTGAAAGAAGCAATGCCTTCGGCACTACAAACCCTGTTTTCTTTACTTTGAGTCTTTGCCAATCAATGGATAGATTGTCTGACTAATGATATCCTTCTTGAGGTACATTTATTATATTTATGTGACATAACTATTTGGTATAGTCATCTATCAACCCTTAAAGTAAATGTTTCATGAGTACATTGACAATGTCAAAACTAGGGGACGATGTCAAGTTAAAGTCGAATTATGAATAATGATATCATCAACCCATTCAAGTTCGAGTATTTACTTTGTGTTGTATCTCAGGTATCAAGCTCTCCTCTAATGGTTTATAGTTATGCACATAGTTGACTGTCTTCTTATAAAGTCGAGGCTTACTCCAAACATGAAATGTGTTGTGTAAGGATAAACTATTTAAGATGTATGTAAATAAGCAAGATGGTTATTACTTATTAGGATAAGAAGACTGCAATTCAAAAACCATTTTATAACAACCAAAGAAAACTCAAAAACATGATAATATTGTTTACAAGTAGATCACTTAGTTGTTACAAATTGACATAGTATTTAATTTTATTCATGATTTCAAAAAATAGTTCAATAACTAAATGCGAGATATTCAGTTATACTCTTCATCCTCCTACTAATAGGGATATTTTAGCTTGAATACATGCAAGCTAGAAAACAAGACAAAGAAAATGAAAGGAATATAAAAGGATTCATTTGGATGAACTGAGATGCAACAACAGTACCATTTCTTACATCCAAAAGAAGTGATTTCCTCCCCTGATTCAAACTGGCATTCTCCTTTGTGGAAATTTCATCACTCTCTATCTCTGAACAGTTTGTGATGCTTAACTTTGTCTTCCATTCTCTGGGAGTCAGTGGCAGAGCTCTCATTGAGGAATCCAAAATAGGAAGATGGGATACGCCACCTTCCACCTGTGCATTGTAGAGAAATATGAACCATTAAGAAGCATGTGGATTAAAAGTTCACAGAAAACAAGTCAAACCAAAAGGCTATATAATGCACACTCCTCTGTTATTAGTTCAAGATACACACCAAATTCATTAATATAAAACTGAGTTTCCAGAAAATTGTTACTGTATAACAATAAAGTAAGGAGATTAAAAGACAAAAATGCAGTATTGACTATATGCTTAAAATCAATGGAATAATTTAATGAACATATCACAACAGAAACTTGAGTCCACAGTAAAAAAAAATTTAAAGGACATTGAACCACAGAAAATTTATTTCTGTGATGTGATTAATCTTGCCATTTATGAAACCAAAAGAAGGCAGAAGAAACACTATAAAATAATGAAGTATCGCTTGCCTGCACTAGTGAGGATTTATACCGCAGTTTCAATCTTGGAAAAGCATGAGTAGAAGAAGGTGACATCTGGACAAGTATGTGCTTAAAGCGAGCATCTTCCTTCACCCATTCAGCATATGCAAGAGCATCTAAAACAGGACCACTGTACTGCACATGAAGCGATCATGTTAAGAAACTTGAATGAGCAATAAATGAAACTTATTCAAAATGTGACTATTTTAGTCATGAGAGGTTACAAATCATCCCTATCCAGTACAAATCTCACCAGTCTCTGACTAAAATTCATTTACCAATTTACAATTTAGTCCTTACAAATAGAGTAGCCTATTATCATCTAGGAATATCAGTAGCATCTGCACTTCATTCTATAAACAAAGATTTTAAGGTTTACCTGTCAATATTGAATTCATAAAAAATTTGAATAAGGTAATGATTTAGTGGTAGCACTAAATGGGGAAAGATTGGTTCAACACATAATTTGATATCAAGACATGGTAGGCTAAGTCAATGTCAATGATGCATGGCTAGATTTGATTCTATTGGGAAAAAAATTAAAAAATGTTGTTTAGCATAAAAACAAGAGAGATTGCAAAAAATTCCCTAGATCTTTTATTTCCATCTGGATTGAAGAAAATTTCTTCTCAAGGATGTTATGCGGTAGTAAGGACAGTGTAAATCTGGAAATGGAGCAGAAAAATGATAGCAAAACTTGCTTTGAATGGAGAATGGTTACTCTTAACTGAGAAAACGGGAAGCAGTATGTAATACAGCTTACGACAACTTCAAATGAGTCACCAAAGTGTGTTTCCATTAAAGGTGCTGGTTCCACACAAGAACCAGAATCTTGCCTCTGTCAACATATTATCTTGATAGCAGAAAAAAAGTTAAACATCAAAAATCTGAAATAATTTGCTCAAGAAGAGAGATGTGGCAAGATAAAAATCATAGCAAATACACAGCTAGATCTCAGCTCCTCATGTGTTATTGAGTTCTTTAGAAAATAGCAGGGATATTTATCTTTCTGATCCTATTTGTTCCAGAAGCATCATTGTCAATCAAGAAGCAAGACAGCATCAACATACCAATAAATCCTCTACAAGTAAACACTTGATGCATATTTTCTGGAAAATCCTAGCATGCAAGCCTAAGTGTGGCCATGGATGAATTTCCCACTCAAACCATTTTACTATTTAGGAATCTTCAAATTAAAGTTTAATGCATGTTTTCTCTGCAATGACAATGTAGTACGGTCTGACTATGCAGCCATGAATTCATTGTCGCCAGCTACTAAATATAACTATAGATAGTTGAATATACTTCTATAATTGTGGAGCACTCAAATTTACTGTATCTATTCAAGTGATATATTCCTCTTTACCATAGAATTTGCTTGTTTTTATCATAAACATAGACTTTTATTGCATGTGCATATTGTCATTGATTTGAACCAGAGAAGAACCAACCAACACCAACAACTCCATCCTTGCAACTATCCGCAGCACCAACTATCCGCAGCACCATAAGTATTTAAGGATAATAGGAAAATACTGCCACCAGCTTACAAGTCAAAGTGGAAGGGTGATTGAAATTAGATGAATAGATAAAAAGATGGTAAAGTGTTCAAGTTCTACAATGTCCTTTACTACACTACTAATAACAGAAAAAAGGGAAGCTTGTGTTATTGTGATACTTCTAGATGTGAAGTAAAGTGAGAAATTCTACAAATTGTGCCGATAGACACAAGACCTTGCCTAAAGTATGAGACTGTGTTAAATAAAACTTTGGAATGATATATGTGAATGAAGAATAATGGAATTCTTCTTAGGAAAACACCCACCTCAACTATATGCCACCATACATAACTGAAAAGGAATCTTAGAGAAGATAGTTCTTAGAAATTACAAAGGAAACATAAGTATAGGAGTTAAATGGCCAGCTTAAACATAAAACACAACACCAAATGTAACTAACATGAAGTACAAAACATGATGAGCATAAGATAGAGGGAAAAAATAATCTTATAAAGTTATCAGTATTTGCTTCATGCTTATGAGGGAAGTGTTATCCATTTTTTCTTTAGATAAGAAAATTGTTTCCAAAATATGGATTTGGATATCAACTTAGCTTGCCAAGGCATGCTTCCTTTTTCGCAGATTAGTTATTTATCATCTGCTTTCTTCTACCATTCGTAGTCCTGGTATCAGTAGCATATCCCCTCGAAGTGAAGGTGAACATGAATACTTGTAGTCTCAAATGGTGTTCTATGGATGCATAACATGTACCTGCTCCAGCACACTTGGTAGGTCATGCAATTTAAGGTTGTTAATGTTGACAGGATATAAAGCTCTAGGACCACTCTAGGTGTCTAGGATGCTACGCATACCATAGCTGATTAGCTTTAACTATTGATGCTATTGGCTCCTGAACCATTGTCTGTCTATGAGTAGTTAGATTCTGTCTACAGCGTAAAACTGATTTAGGAGATTGTCTATCCTTGACATTGACATAAACATATAGTAAATGTGATACAATTTATGTTTTGGCATGTTTCTTTTGCTTGTGTGGAATGGAGAAGCAAAGATGACAACCTCAAAAACTGAACGATCAATGGAGATGTTGGTAACCAATTATAATTATGTTAGATGATACAGATATAATTGTCCCCCTATTGAAGTGATGTTGTTATACACAAGGGTCCTATTCACAACTCCAATATTTTAATAAATCAGGGGATGAAATTAAAAAGCAATCACAAACTACTATTAACAGTTATGCACCCTTCATAATGATTGCAAAAGTGGTTAAGTAATTGGGAATCCTATCCGAAATGATACTACGTAGCAAAGATTAGAATCCAGCTATGACCACTATTAGACAGGATAAATAAGAATCCAGAACAAATGACACCAACAAACACAATAAAGTAACAGAAAGCATCATGAGGGTAAGTAAATGACCTGTGCATTGATGCCTTGTTGATTTATGTATATGCGGCCCATTATATTCCGCCCCTGTAAAAATACAGAATCCTATAGTGTTTAATTCATGTCAAAAAATCCAATTACATTAATATATACAACAATTCACTAAAAATTTGAAATGGAAATTGACTAAAGCCTATTGTTTCAGTTTTATATAGTGTTTCTCTAAGTTTTGGGTAAGGGAGGAGACAAGCTTTCAGGAACAACAAGAAAAAGGGATTTTGAATTTTTGAGGAGTGCAGGGTGAGTGGCAACTAAAATAATATACTAAGTTTTATGACTCTATAGAAATAAATAAAAATACCTAAAAAATACTTTAAACAAACTAAACGAAGATAAATTTAAAAAAATATGTTAACATTTAAACATATATACGCATAGTATAAAAATAAGCCCATGCAAAGTATTATGTCTTGAAAACATCTCTACAAATAAAAGGGAGCAACAATGTAGTTATTTGAACCAATGTCAGTCTGAAACAGAATCAATTAACGGTCTCTTCTTGTGGGCAGCCTCCCATCATTTAGTGGCGGCATCTCTTGTAGACTATGTTACCAGGAACATTCCAATAGGCCCCTTTACCTATAACAAATGGGTCTGAGTCCAGGTCTGGGGCCAGGAAAGTCCCAAGTCTGCTCTAGGTACGTCCCAGATGGCTCATGTACACCTTTGTACCCAGGTGAAACCAAGCACACCCAAGCATACCCAGGTGAACCCTTAGGTCTGCACAGCAAAAAAGCTGTGGAAAAGCAATTTAAATTTTTTATTAAACAAAAATAAACCTTCATTTTTATCAAGAAACCCCTAAAACAAAAATTAAAATACCTAAAAAGTAAATGCATACCTTGAACATAACATAAAACAATAGGAAACACAACCTATCTTTCATTCTAACTTGCCCAAACCAATTTTTTACAAGAGCAAGGGCAGCTGGTTTTTTGAGTGGTGAAGAATTGCAAAGGCACGAAGGAGCATTTCACCAAAGAAATTCACTGTTCAAAAGTAAGTATATTTTACATTTTTTTCATTTTATTTCCAAGCTTCCAATTTCATATTATTTTAAATTGTTTTAAGATTTTTTTGTTTGTTTAAATGTATCATAGGGTTATATTGTAGTTTATTTCTTATTATTTTTTTTTCCTTTTCTTTGTTAGTAGTTGAGGATTACATTTTTTTCAAAACATGTGACTACATGTATCCTTATTGTTTAACTTCATAATGCTGCTGCTAGTCCAAGTTCAAAGGGCCCAGGGACTGAGAGAACTTTTAAATTTTACCAAAGATCCCCTCTTTGGAGCTATGCGACAATGATTGAGCAACTTCCAAGAGGTGGAGGTTTTCTTTGGCAATGTAGTCACTAGTACTACAATAACAAGTATAAGATCTCATATAGTCAAGTGAAAGCTCACCTATGTGCTATGGCAAACCATGTGATTAAAGTTTGTCCAAGGCCAAACAAAAAGAAGTTGCCCTAAGAAAAGATTATTGCATGTATAAATGAGCAAGAAGAAGCAAATAGTGTTCTTGAGAATGCAAGATCTAAATTCCATCCTTTATCCAAGAAAGGATCATGCAAACCACCTATAGGGCCATCTTTTACCTTACCTATAGTGACTACACCACATCCATTCATTGTGACACCCTTCTCAAGAAGACAATCCCTTTTCCTTCCCTATAAAGAAGCCCATTAGATAGGGCATTTTAGAATGAAGCAAGGGGCATAGCATATGAGCACATTGTGCACTACATTCACATCAATAGGCTTCCTTTCAACCTAATGAGGTTACCATATTGGAGTGAAATAGTGTAGGCAATCAATCAAACACCCTTAGGTTACACAAGTTATGGGTATGAGAAGGTGTGCTCCACCTTATTGGCAAAAGAAAAACACTTTTAGATACATCACTACACTTAATCAAAGATTTATGGACTGAAACAAAAGTATCCATTGTTTCTGATGAATGGAAAGATTGCAAAAAATGGCCTTTATTTAAAGTTAATGCAATATGCCCTAAATGGGCAATATTTTTCAAGGCAATTGATTATGAGGGGCAAGTGAAGGATGCAAAATTCTGTAATGTCCCCTATTTGGAAATGCCCTATTTTTTTTGCCCTAATTTCTAAATTAAATAAACAATGAGTTATAGTGTACTTTTTTCCCCTAATTGAAGCCCTACACATAGATTAGAAACCATTTACCACAATCATTCTGATTAGCAGATTATAACCATTTATCGCAGTAGTACTCATTAGCAAATAATCATATTTAAATATTAGTAAACTCATGACACCACGATAGGGGAAGTGAAATTGCAAAAAGGTGTCCTAGTAGCCAACTCTCCTAGACCTAGAGGGAGTACCCTTTGAGACAAAGGCAAGTACCCCCTTGGCCCATGTGGGCTCATCTTGTCCCCCCCCGGGTGGCATATCCAGAAGAGGCCCTCTCACTGTACTCCTTGGCAACCCTCCCCCTTACCATGGTGAAGGTATGTGCAAATTAGAGTGATTAAACTTGTGTTTAAAAAATATACTATCATAAGATGTAAGATGGTCAATCATTAAATCAATCAAGTTCCCTAACATCCTTATACGGTTACACCAAGTGAGGTTACAAAAGATATCCTGGTGGCTCAACTCTTCTAGACCCAAAAGCAGTACCCTTTGAGACAAAGGCAAGTACCCCCTTGGCCCATGTGGGCTCATCTTGTACCCACCCCCCTCCTCCCCGGGTGGCGTATCTAGAAAATGACCCCATTGCTGTACCATGGTGAAGATATAAGCACAATAATGTAATCAGATGCCCAATTCTAAATAAACATATCAGCAACGTTATAAAGTTTCCTGAGCTTGTTATCAATGAGAATAAATAATATCAAGCATAAGTTATTATTCCTAAATAACATCAATAGGAATAAATAATATCAACAAGAGTAAATGCATAAGTTACTATTTGGCAACATTTAGTATCCCTAAATATTACTTTAATTCACAATGCAGTTTACCAGGTAATGCCGATCAATCTGCAGTATTCTCTATTCCTCCATGCCAACGATCATTCATCTTTCCTATATACTTATACTTTTAAATCTGCTTTCCATGTCCTCCTTTAATAGTATCAATTGCTGGTGTATATAAGATAAATCTCTTAATATTTCACACACTTGCTTCCTTATAAATTCTACACCTACAATCCCTGTCCCATATATCTGTTCTTAAGTCCTTTCTCATTCCATTTTACTGCTTATATCCTTATATTCTGAAAATATTCGTTAAACTCCCTTTTGAATCCCCGTCTCTCTGCTTTGAGACTGATTTCCTTTATGCCCCCGATCTGCTGAAGAGGCAGAGTCTTTCCTTTTGACTGGGACGTGTCTCTTAGTAAATCACTGTCCCTTCAAGTAAATGTAATCGATGCCTAACTTTATTAAAGTGAATTGCTGCATTATCATCGCTGCCTTATAGTTTTTAGGAATCGATGTATTGTTTGGTTTATTAATGATCGCTGCCTTGGCATTCATCAATGCTTGTGCTTATCATTTATTGATTTACTATTAATCTGTCTTTTAATCGATGCCTTTTTAGATTCACTTATTTATTCACTAAGGCATGGCTACATTAGGATTAAGGTACATTCATATTTAGTTTGTAAGAATTATTTTTATTATCATGTTATTTACAATTAATAAATTGTTTTATTTATTATGATATATTTATTATAATTATAATATTATCCATGATCATTATAATTATAATATTAATATTTAGATTGCCATTATATTTAAATTTTTTATATTTATTTTATTTAGTTATTTGTATCTCAATGTTTCACACTAAAATATAATAGCATTAAATCGCTAATATGTATTTTTTTATTATTATTTTTTTATTTATTTGCATTTCAACTGTTACAATTTTGGGGACATGACAAATTCATTGCCAAGATCCTCATAGAATCCATTGAAATAATGGGTCTTGAAGATGTTGTTCAAGTCATAATGGACAATGCCAAAAATTGTAGGGCAAAAAGTTTATTAATGAAGGCATGATCTAAACACATTTTTTGGACACCATGTATTGTCCACTCCTAACATGGCAATGCAAAAGAAGGGCACAAAGATAAAGTGGGTGAAATAAGCATACATTACGAGTGAGGAGATTCACATGTTCATGACAAACCATCATAAGTCAAAAGCCATCTTTAGGTCTTTCTCCAAGTTGGAGCTGCTGAAGGTAAGTTTATAAAATTTAAATATTTTTTTAAATAAAGGTGTAACATCCATAATTACATTAATTTTAAAATTTGGATTACAAAAAGGTGGCTTCATGCCAAAACTAGAAGCAAACTGTTGAAATATGGTAGATTCGGTCAGATATAGAAATGATGATCGATTTGATAATATGTGTGTGTGTGTATATGTCAATATGTACTGACATATGTATACACACATATATATTTAATTGTATATATTTTCATGTTTCATATAGGATCCCGATCGAGCATCATTATCGGTGATCATTTCCAGATTGGATATTATTTATTTGTGCAAGATAAATACAGATCGAACTTGGTAAGCATTTATGTTTATTAAGAAACAAACCCCGATTAGAGATCGGGTGTTTAGTTAAGATGAAGAGGCACAATTCATGAGAAATCTCATGAACGGACATGCCTCCACTTTGTGGAGACATGTCCGCTCATGGGATGTGTCTTTTCCTGATATATTTAATGCAGATCCGATCCACAATAGGAGACATTGAAATCAATAAATGTTTTGCTCTTGTAGATCGAATACCATTAAGGAAAATTCAGACTTGTGAATTCATGATCAGTATTTTTCAATATTGATTTGGCATCAACTTCATATTTATCATGTCCATATCTGATCCATAAAAATAACATGGTATCAGAGCCGAGGTTAAAAAAAAAATCTGATCGGATTGGACTAAGCATATTCCCAGGTCGTGTGGAATAAAGTCACAGAAGGTGGTTGAGTAACGAATCTCTGCTTGGGACGACATTGAAGGCTACAGAGTTTTGAGCGCTTCTGATCATCCATCACGAATTGAGCATCAGGCTTAACAGAAATTGTAAGGGACGAAGACCCCTTATGGTTGGTGGCCAATTCGAAGCAAGCTCAGGAGATAATATTGTGTCCTATAGCATCGAATTTCATCCTTGCACCCACGCAAATTGCTATAGAAGGGAGTTGTGTTCACAATGGGTTTAAGAGCATTGGCGTCATCCATCACAGGAGCTGCATACAAAAGTTTGGCAACTAGAGGGGACCTCTGATCATTCACGGAAGTCTGCTACAACCGACTAGTCATCTTTATTGAGATATTCCATGGGAGAGACTGAAGCAACCGATTTCCAGAGAAATATCATTTGCAGAGCACATGAACCATCACGGGCTATTACCAGTGACTTGATTTGAAGAAGCGATGAAATTCATCTAGCCATCAAGATCAGTCTGAGTTTGCCGACAAAGGGAGAATCGTATATTTTGAGAATTATCACAGCTATTAAATAACGTTGGCAATTCAATCTATCATTCAGTTTGTTGCCAACCTCATATTGGTCGAAGAATTTGTTAACGATGCGCGTCCTTGTGTGCTCGGAAATCATCATTGGTGTAACCGAGATGGAAGATAATCGGGAATGTGTATGGGCTCATCTCTTGTAACGACTTGAGGATCATTATCCAGATATCTAGCATATTCACACATATTACACAGTTTGTTATTGCGGCATCAGGACGTCTCTTTTATATCTATAAATTGCAGACAATGATCACATATGCTGTCCGGAGAGACCTTTGGCGTCGGGGAGGCTATCGGGACATTAATATCTCACAATCATGATATCTGAGATGGCGTCAATCATATTCATAAATGGTAGCGGGAGTTTCTTCACTATCCAATAACAGATTTGGAGTATATGTATGTTTGCATCACAATGTTTCAATCTCCAGAAGTTGTGATTTAGAAAGAAGTATCGTATGAAGCAAGAAGTCACAGGAGAAGTGCTGGAGTGTGAAATATTCTCTCTCAATTTTTTTTATTTTTAAACCCAACAATTACAATAGAATCATTCACCCGTTAAGGTTAGCATAACCAAAACGTACATTAAAGAACTCTAACCAAGAATGCGCCCTAAAACCACTTAAGGAGGAGGGGCGAGCATATGGTCAGAGGATCCCTAGGATCTACTAAATCAACAAGTACAAGATTCTATTGAAAGAGAAGTATCTTAAACTCGACACCAAGAATGTGCACTCAAGATCCCATTTTGGGCGAAGTGCTAACATATGGTGGAGTACTACTGCTGAAAAGAAATAACAATAATTAAACTTCTTCTGCTGCGGCAGGCATCCACTGAAGCGTGGGGATTCTCCACTTGAAGTGGGTATGAAAAGTATTACAACAGATTTTCCTCACTGGCGGTAAACCATCCAGGGGTGCTAGTGTGAAATTAATTAAATGAAGCAACAATAATAAACTGAAAACAGTACTACTGTTAGCAGCTTGTACAAAGAGAAGGCTGCAATCTTACAATGCCAATTTCACCAGTATTCAAGCACCATGTCATACATTATCTCTCTATCATAATATAACGAGAAAGGGAGAAGAAAGATAGAAAACAACAATTGTTTTCAATTCTGATCAGTGAACTGTAATTCTAGAAATGTATATTAGCAACTACAAAAAATATGAAAATTGCTCATAACTCAATCAAAGTACCTCCGATAGGCGTGAAATCGAAGCATAGTTCATTTGGGAGATAGGCGCCCTGTTGAGACACCAAAAACAGCTCCAAACACCTGCAATTATTTGTGGCACACTTCCCAATGCAAAGATGAATGGTACGGCCCTTGAGAGGGGCGATTTTCATTATAAAAATGCACACTTCAAATTAAAGTCTTAATTTGCTTGGAGATAGTTGCCTAGACCTTAGGAGTATATTTATCAAATGCCCAGAACAATACAAAATTCGTACAATTAATCATGAGCAAAAACAATGTTTAGCTGTATGCAAACAGCAACTGTAAAACTTGAAAATACATCAATAATTCACCTTGAAACTCAATCTGCTAGTCTGTATGAGAAGCAGCAATGATTCAACTAGGTGTTGTCTTACAAACACGAAATTGAATGAAGAACTAGGAGGTCAGCATTCCTCAAAGTAGAAAATGATAAATCATTTTGATAGCATAACTTTAGCAATATAATGGATGAACAATACTGAAGCCAAGCCTTACTTTTAAAGGACAAAAGGAAACTGTTCAAGTCCCCCAAGAAGGTACGCCAATAGTCAAGACTCTTCATATTTCCAAAGGAGAAGCCACTCTTCAAAAATACGCCCCACTTGAGAAATGAGGAATTAATTAAAATTAAAACCTTTTGACTTCTTCATGTGGCGCCACCCTCAAAGACCCCTTTTTCAAAACAACTTAAGTTCATTCCTTAGGCCAAGGGGGTCAACTGCAAATTAGAATTAATTGCTCAATTAATGAAGCATTTCATTAATATTAATATTTTAATGGCCAAGGCTTAATGCTGACAACTGCTTACTGCCAGCAGTAGTATTTACTATAAATAGTAAATAATGAGAAAGAACCACAAAACCTCCAAGACTGGAATCCTTTGAAACACCTCAACGAGCCTACAGGATTCCGGAATAGACTGATGAGCTAATAACAGGATCACTACCAAAAGGGGAACATTACAGAGTGATCGTCTGGTATGCAACCCGATGATGGAAATCTTCAATGAGTGTCGGCCAGAGCCATCGGCTCTGCCTGGACGACGGAGGCAAATCTTGGTCTCGATTGGTTGAAATGCGCCTATCTTCAGAAGAATTTCATACTCTGAGATTTGGAGGTTTCACCTAAATATATCATATTGGAATTTTGTGTTTGGCATAACCGGTATTTGGTATAGTTCAGAATTCATCCTTCAATTATTTGCTTCGGTGCTAACTGTGCATATAAGAAGCCATTAATACATCGAAGGGAAAGTTATGGAGATTGAAATCTGACAGGCATCTTTGATTGAGAGATAAGTATTTCATGTCCTTAATAATGCTCATGAATTTTTATGTAGTCATTAATTCATGATATAACATTGGATAAGTGAATCTTGTATGCTTCTAGCATTTGTATTTCTCTTCGGAATAGTTGAGTCATATGAACTATTAAGGAATCTCTTCTTAATGTGCATTAGGATGGACCAAGAGATTGCTTTCAAAAGAAGAAGAGAATGGAGACACTGCTTGCAGCCATGAGACTGAATGAATGGCTGAAGACATCTCTTTGAAGAGGAAGAATTAACCTTCAGAGGGAGTTCTATGATTCGCTGAGAATAAGTAAGGGTTGCAGTGTTGATGCTAAATCCTTGAAGTACCTCTTCAGCAGTTGAGATCAGAATTGCTCAAGTCAATCAACCTGAATTTAACATTGGTAGCTCCGCAAACCTATTCATAATAGAGTGATCTGGGATGAGGTTGAAGAGGACAGCCCTGAATCTCTACAGAGGTGTGCGTTGGAAACCATTTCTCTAAAGCAAGTGTTGCAGGCAATCTTGGACAATGAGGTTAGGAGGTTGATGCAAGTGCTTGAAGATTCAGAGGGAGCCTACTGAACCTAAAGAAGATGGTTGTGTTGTTGATCGGAAGAGTACAGTTTGTGTGACAACTCGAGAAGCACTGTAGCTTCGGAAGCTCATTGTAGGATTGTTTGGACAATCAATGAAGCCTATTGTCATTCATTGTGATAACCAGATTTGTGTGAAGCTTTCTGTCAATCTTGTGTTTCATGACGGAACCAAGCATATAGAGATCCCTTACCACTATGTGAGAGACATGGTAGAAAGGAATGTGATCCAATTGGAGTATATTAGTACAAGCAATCAAACAGAAAACATTCTCACCAAACCTCTCTCCAAAGTTAAAGTTGAACACTTCAGGAAGAAACTTGGTATGGTTGAAATGTAAGTTATTGTTGAGATTGAGACTCAAATTGTTTATTTTGTACTAATATATTTAAAAGATGTTTAATGTGTGAACTCTTTTGTCATGTGTGTGACTCCATGAATTTATGCACCCCCCCCTTTGTGTACATTATTGAAAGGTGACGATCTTTCTGATAATGAACACTTGTATTTGACATTGTAAGGTGACGACTTTACAATGATTAGTTTCACAATCATGGTGGATAAATGTATCCTTGGATATGCCATGATTTATTATGGTAGACATCATGAGACTTGATGTCAGTGCACATACCACAATTAAGATGTGTTATGAAGAATGTCATGTGACTTGACACTCTTAGAAGCATACCATATCTTTTGATATCACGAGTAAGGTGATATCACTATTACAATGATTAGTTTCACTATCATGATGGATATCATGTGACTTGATATCCATGGATATGTCATGATAGTATCTCTTGGACATTTTGATAGATATCATGAGACTTGATATCAATTGAAGATCACTATGATCCTTATGAGATAATCATGGTGGATAAATGTATCCTTGGATATACCATGATTTATTATGGTAGACATCATGAGACTTGATGTCAGTGCACATACCATAATGAAGATGTGTTATGAAGAATGTCATGTGACTTGACACTCTTAGAAGCATACCATATCTTCTGATATCATGAGTAAGGTGATATCACTATATACTTGGTTAGTTTTATCTTCCCTAGCTAAGAGGGAGTGTTGAAATATGGTAGCTTCGGTCAGATATAGAAATGATGATCGATTTGATAATATGTGTGTGTATATATGTCAGTATGTACTGACATATGTATACACACATATATATTTAATTGTATATATTTTCATGTTTCATATAGGATCCCAATCGAGCATCATTATCGGTGATCATTTCCAGATTGGATATTATTTATTTGTGCAAGATAAATACAGATCGAACTTGGTAAGCATTTATGTTTATTAAGAAACAAACCCCGATTAGAGATCGGGTGTTTAGTTAAGATGAAGAGGCACAATTCATGAGACATCTCATGAACGGACATGCCTCCACTTTGTGGAGACATGTCTACTCATGGGATGTGTCTCTTCCTTATATATTTAATGCAGATCCGATCCACAATAGGAGACATTGAAATCAATAAATGTTCTGCTCTTGTAGATCGAATACCATTAAGGAAAATTCAGACTTGTGAATTCATGATCAGTATTTTTCAATATTGATTTGGCATCAACTTCATATTTATCATGTTCATATCTGATCTATAAAAATAACAAAACTGAGCACCAACAACACAAAAAAGGACGCAAAACGTAAGATGGTCAAGCAAAGAGAGAAAATATGAGAATACAAAACCATTAGTGTATGGGACTTATCAAAACAAAACAAGCTGATCAAAAAGGGGCACCAAAGAGAAGTCCGTGACTAAACAGCACCAAAAAGCAAAGAAGGAAATAGGAGCTAGTGGGAGATGGAGTTGCTCCCTGAATCATTGTAACCATTTGCGTCAGCCATTTGGGAAGGAGTAGCAAGAGGAGGAGAGGCATGACCATCAGTCATCAAAGAATGCTTGAGTAGGAACTTAAGGGCTTTAAAGCTCACGCTTGCCTTGGTTGCCAAATCAAGATCAAGCTAAGGATGGTGGGAGAGCAAGGTGTTTTGAAGGGCCATTCCATAGTCATTTTGCAACCCATTAGAAATTGCATTGAAAACGCAAATGATATTTGGGGCATTGGCAAGCTACTACACAAACACAAGGCCCCCAGTCTTTCTCAAGCCATCTAATAAGTCATACTCTGACAAAGCAAATTGAAGAGTTTCACCTTCAATAAGGTAACTTCGAACATATCTACGGCACGGATGAAGAATCACCTTCGAACACTAGAGAAGATCCTTCGAGTTGGAGAGGAAAATGATTACCACCTCTAAGAAGCTTAAGGCACACAAGAGATTGTCTAAGAACTTTGTCCCAATGATCTTGTGGATGGAAAATTCTACATTGATGTAGTCGAAAGAGAACACATGTAATTTGGATTTGTCATAGAATCCCAAGAATTGCAACTCCCATTTTTGCTTGGGGATGTGGACTCGTCTTTTATACTCCACACTTCACCTTTGATCTAACAAGAACAAGCAGTGAAGACAATTGAGTGCAAATGAATTACGACAACTAAGGCATAAATAAAAGGCTTGAGTGTAGAAGAGGTAGTCGCAAAGTATAAATGCACCCAATAATTATTGCTCAAAGATTCTCTTTCTAGCGTGCGAGGGGAACAACTAATGTCCCAAAACCTTAAGTTGCAAAGATCACGTCCTTTCATCCATGTGAGCCGAGATCAAAGGAAGGGGTGCAATAAATAGAAGTGAGATAAGCAAACGCCAGGCTAGTGGGAGGCAAGAGTCCCAAAAGATCTACTTAGAAGAAGAGTAATGAGTAATTAATAAAACAAAAGTTCCCAAGAATCATTTAAGAAGTCGAGCGATTGAGGAGGAGAAATTCCATCGCCTAGATTCATTAATCCTTTATTGAAGATTCATCAAATTCCTAGTACCCATCCTATGAGTCAATTGCTTGATTTGCAAGGGCATCCAATAAGGAGTTAGCTTCTCTAAAACAATGGAAACTTTCATACTATTATAGTTTTAATAAAAGATATCTACCTGTTGGTGTGTGTTTTATTACCCACCGAACACAGAATAAAATGTCCAAAGACACACTATCCTCTCTTGAACAAAATCACCGTGTATGCTAAGATTGCGAGAAGATCATATGGCGACAACAAGGTTTCTTTTGTCAGGTTCTGACACGTGGATAAGCTCAATGGGCGTTGTGATATGTTGGTAACACAAAGGGACTTACGCTAGGAATCATTAACTTTAATTGCTCTTTCTTTTGGGGCTTTTCAATTTTAGGATTTCAAAAAAAAGTGTAAACAAATAAGGGTTTAGGAGCTCTAATCTATTCCTAAGAATTCAAGAGACGGTAATGATTGGGTAAAACTAGTAACCACACTTTGCTTCGCCTCCCTGGGACAACTACACAAAATGGGTGCAATCTTCAAGGGGTGTGATAATAATCTTCATGTCTTGAATAATACTCATTCAGACTGAAGTTAAGCATCCACAATCAAAAGCTCAGGCTAACTTTACGTATTGAACAAAAATCATCTATTCAAAGAAAGTATGAGCTAAGTCTCACCAATCAATACTATCAGATCTTTCATTCATTTAACAAACATTCAAATCAAATTCTACTTTAATTCTAATCTAGTGTTGAAGGAGATATGTAACCTTGCAAACCACTTGACAATAAAAGGGATTCAAAGCAAATCATGCATAAGAGCTTTTATTATCGAAAGTAGCAATGCGCAACAATTTCATACTACTCTCTTCACACTTTACAAATGAGGGGCGAGCTCAATTTATAGGCTCCTCGACATAATTATACAAGCATTGTCATGTCCCTTCGAGTGACATCTCTGAGTATGTGATTGTCATCAAGCAATTTAATTCTGTAGGGTCGGGATAGATCGATAGAGGGTCACGCTGGAGTTTGGCTCACTTCAATTGGCGTGAGTTTGATCACTATTTCGCTCATTCTGAGAAGTTGCTATTTTTAGCAGTTCTTGGCAGTCGGCGTGGGACCCCTGCTATTTTTAGCAGTATGGATTTGGCAGTGTTCAGAATCACTTCAGTGTTCGTCAGCTTCAGACGGATCAGTCATCGGATGAATAACGAGAGAGATATTAATATTTAATTGTATTAATTAAATATTAATTATTTGATGATTATAATATAAAGTTATAATATATTATTATAACTTAAGTGATTTTCAGTGAAGGGGGTCGCCATCATGGAAGGGGCCAATTTTTAATTATATTTTATAATTATAAATTAGAGTTGAGACTATTGAAAAATTAAAAAGAAGAGAAGTCGAATTTTTAATGATTCCCTATTATTGAGGAATTCGCACTTCTCAAGCAAATATAAGCTTTGCATTGAAAATCGAGCCTATTATGTTATGTGAATGGAAAATTGATGAAGTTTGACCAGAGCACGGAAGCCAAGGGTTTCAGTCTCAAAGCATTGGAGAACGAGCCATCTCCAGTGAAAGCAATTCAGAGGGTGTGAGATATCATCTGATTTATTGCCAGGAAAGAGATTTCTTCATTCAGAAGGAATTACAGAGCATCCAGAGATCATTTATCTTCAGAGTTTGCTATTAGGGTTTTATTCAGCAGCATCTTTCAACTCAGGCGCCTATTTCATTGAGAGTTGGGGGTTTGAGTGGAGGCCGTACTTATTCCATTGTTGCTTGCTGCCTTCAAAGCCGTACCACTGCTGTACCTGGCCGTACCATTCAAGAAAGGCCGTACTTTTTAGCTAAGGAGAAAGCGCCTTCCATATTGATCATCTGACTTCTACCCAATAGGCGCACTCATCTTAGGATCAACCTCTTGGCGTTTGACAGAAGGACAAGTGATTATTATTGCAGCCATACCATTTTTCAATCATCTTCAGCCTGCTGCAAATCAGGTTCTTTTAAATAATATTAATCAGATCTTGCCTGTATTTTCAGAGATTCTTATTGTAGTTGCTATGGCAAAAATAATGAAATGATTAGTTATTGATTTCTGAGCCTATTTGTATTAAATCTGAGCTCATTGAATTTTATATCAATTTTATATCAATTTATTATCAAAATCGCAATTTCTCAATTTCATGCAAAAAACCCAAAAACCACAAAAAAAATCAAAAACTTCAAAAAACTTTCAAAAAACAGACAGTAACGGAAACAGGGGGAACAAGGGGTTTCTATAGTGGTATCAGAGCTAAATCCTGCCATCCTGAGGGTTTAGCCATCATATGCAGCTAGACGAGTTTGAACCATACAGGTATTATACACGCAGACGTGCCTTGATTGATAGGCAACGGAGTTTGAGTAGGCAGCCAAGAAACATGGCTGACAAGAATGACAGGGCTGACAGAGCAAATATACCTAGAACAGAGGTTCCTAATAACCCTAGAGATCAGGACGATGCCGATGTTTTAGACACTCTCAGAGACTTACGAGCAGGTCAGCGGCAGTCTAACGATGTGCTACAGCAATTGGTAGTGGCAATCCAGAGGTTAGGTATACAGAGGAGACCGTCACCACAGCGTGACGATAACAGGAGTGATGCAGGATCTCGGAGAGCACCTAGGACTGTTTCACGGACAGCAGACAGGCCCACTAGGCCTACTTTTGTGAGACAGGAGCCCGATGAGGCTATTGCAGGTGAGGAGCATGAGGAGTTGTTCGTAGATACACTTATGGCAGCGAACGAGGAGTGGGAGTTAGTACCACCTGATGTCAGAGAGAGGATTTCCTTTGACCGATTTGTTACACAGAGGAGAGAATATCGCAGAGGACGACAGGATTGGAGACCTAGACATCAGAACAATGACCTAAAACATGCTACAAACAAACTCAATCTAGCGATGTTCGATGGTAGTGGCAAGGTGACAGCCCAGGCATGGATCAGTAAGTTAGACACATTCCTCACATTACGCCCGATGGCTGAGAGAGATGCTATCCGTTATGCGACACTGCATCTTGAGGGAGTAGCTTACGATTGGTGGCACCACGGTATGGTGACCTTACAGCATGACAGGATCATGTCATACCAGGAGTTTGTGGACAGATTGGTTGAGCGGTTTGACAGGAAGGATCCAGAATCCTACTTCAGAGACTTGGCTCAGTTGAGACAGAGTGGCAGTTTGGAGTCCTATATTGGTGACTTTCAGAAGTTATCAGTCATGGTTCCGAACATTTCAGAGAGGCGATTGGTAGTACTCTTCCTGGAGGGTTTGACAGAGCCACTGAGAGGTTGGATCAAAGCCTTTGAGCCTCCTTCTTTATAGGAGGTGATGAAGAAAGCACGAAGCATGGAGTTAGCAGCACCTTCTAGTAGATTTAACTCCAGAGGTTCTTCATCATTCAGAGATAATAAGGGCTTTAACAGAAATAAGGACAAATCTGATTTTAACAAAGAAAAAATCAGACTTTAAAAACGATTCAAAAGGTAAATCAGCAGCACCACCTTTGGATCGTGAGGCCCTTAATGACCTACGCAGGAAGAAGCTTTGCTTCTACTGCAAAGGACCGTATGACGCCAATCACGATTGTCCTCTAAGACCTAAGGGCAGGGCAAATCGAGTGATGTGGGCATATTATGAGGACTCAGAATCAGAAAATTCCGAACAGCAGGAGAGTTCCGAGGATTCAGAGTCAGAGGCTCCAGAGCCTAGAGCTGAGACAGAGCCAGAGCTTCAGTTACAGGAGGCGCGCTTATCTAGCATACAAGCAGGAGGGCTCTTTCAGGATTCGTGGTGTGTTGGCAGGACAGAGGGTCATTTCTCTTCTTGATACAGGAGCCACACATAATTTCATTGATGCTAGGTTTGTTGAAAAATGCGGACTCATCACTGAGGAGTTCGAAGGGATTAGAGTTAAGGTAGCCGACGGGCACACGCTGAGGTGTGAACGCATGATAAAGGATCTCCCTTTACGCTTGAACAATTATGAGTTCAAGGCTGATTACTATGTTGTTAATATGGGGGATATTGATTTGGTCTTGGGAATGAAGTGGCTTCATTCATTGGAGGAAGTCACTCTTCGTCTCAAGGATATGGAGATCCGTTTTGATGTCAATGGGAAGACACACATATTAAAAGCAATACGGGACAGCGACATCAAAACAATTTCTTTTCGTCGGATGGAGCGGCTCATGCGTCACGACATGGTAGAGTGGGCTGCCGAGTGTCATTTAGCACCTATACAGGAGGGACAGCAAAAGATAGAATATCATCCGGACATTCAGAAGTTGAGGATTAAGCATGATAAGGTGTTCAATGATATCCCGCCAGGTAGACCTCCAGACAGGGGCATAGAGCACATTATTGAGCTCGAGGAGGGTGCTAAGCCCGTGATGATAACTCCTTACAGGCATCCTAAGAGGTTAAAGGATGAGATAGAGAAGACAATAAAGGAGTTACTTGCTATGGGTCCCATTCGACCTAGCAAATCGCCATTCGCTTCTTCGGTTGTCTTGGTTAAGAAGAAGGATGGAACATTGCGCATGTGCATTGATTACAGGGTCCTGAATAAGAGGACAATTAAGAACAGGTACCCGATACCGAGGATTGACGAACTTATTGATGAGCTCCATGGTGCCTGTTACTTTACCAAAATTGATTTACAGTCGGGTTATCATCAGATCAGAGTCCGTGAGCAGGACATAGAGAAGACAGCCTTCAGATGTCATTGTGGGCACTTTGAGTTTGTAGTGATGCCGTTTGGACTCACTAATGCACCAGCTACCTTTCAGTCTACAATGAACAGGGTTTTTCATTCATTACTGAGGAGGTTTGTGGTAGTCTTCTTCGATGATATTCTCATATACAGCAGGACATGGCAGGAGCACTTGGCTCATTTGGGGACCGTATTGAGTATTTTGGAGGGGGAGTCCTTGTATGCCAAGGAATCCAAGTGTGACTTGGGGATGACCGAATTGCTATATCTAGGTCATATTATCAGTGCAGATGGAGTGCGTATGGATCCTGAAAAGATCCGCGCCATTGTTGATTGGCCTACACCGGCAAACCTGACACAGTTGAGAGGGTTTCTCGGTTTATGTGGGTTCTACCGTAGATTCGTGAATGGTTATTCACGACATGCAGCCCCGATGACAGATTTACTGAAGAAGGGGGCTTTTGTTTGGACTTCTGAGGCACAGGAGTGTTTTATGAAGTTCAAGGAGTTGATGACCACATGCCCTGTTTTGGCACTACCTGACTTTACAAAGCCGTTCGAGCTTCAGTGTGATGCATCAGGTGAGGGCATTGGTGCGATGCTTATGCAGGACAAGCACCCGATTGTGTATGAGAGCCGCAAGCTCAGAGGACCAGAGAGACTGTATAGCATATATGATAAGGAGATGCTCGCGATTATGCATGCCTTAGCAAAGTTTCGACAATATCTTGTTGGCAGCAAATTTTGCATTAAAACTAATCATAACAGTTTGAGACACTTCTTGGGGCAGCGAGATCTCAATGATAGACAGCAGAAGTGGGTCAGTAAGTTGCAGGCTTATGACTTTGATATCTCCTATATCAAAGGTACACAGAACGTAGTGGCTGATGCACTTTCACGTAGACCGTATTTGAGCACTATGGTTCATATCTCGGAGGATTGGAGGCATATGATAGTGGCAGAGTATGCCAAGGATAGTTGGGCCTCCAGCATTGTTGAGGGATCAGCAGTTGATACCAGGTATACGCTTGTAAATGACTTGATCATTTACAAGAACAGGATATTTTTGATCCTAGGGTCAGAGGTGAAGAACATTGTTATGCGAGCCTTTCATGACATGCCTACAGCAGGACATCCCGGATACTTCAAAACCTACAGGAAAATACGGGAGAGGTTCACGTGGAAAGGACTCAAGGTGGATGTTCTTCAATACGTGTGTGAGTGCCCTGTTTGTCAGCAGAACAAGCAGGAGAACACGTACCCGGCAGGTTTACTACAGCCACTTCCGATTCCTGACAGGAAATGGGAATGCCTGTCGATGGACTTTATTACGGGCTTGCCTAAAGCCCAGGGGCGAGATTGTATTTATGTGGTTGTGGATCGGCTTACGAAGTATGCCCACTTCTTTCCGATCACCACGACCTATACAGCTACACAAGTAGCAGAGGTATTCTTTCGCGAGGTATTCAGACTTCATGGGTTGCCTCGGAGCATTGTGAGCGACAGAGATAGTCGGTTCCTGAGTAACTTCTGGCAAGAGGTATTCAGACTTTGTGGGACCGAGCTCACTCCGAGCACTAGTTACCACCCGCAGACTGATGGGCAGACGGAGATTGTGAACAAGTGGGTGGAGGGATATCTCAGAAACTACATTGCGGGGCAGCAGAAGGCATGGGTCAAATGGATACATTTGTGTGAGTATTGCTATAACTCGACATTCCATATGACCATTCAGATGTCCCCTTTCATGGCGTTGTACGGGTATGAGGCACCGAGTTTCCTTGATTTGCTACTGAGCGACAGTAGAGTGCCGAGTGTAGGAGGTTGGTTGCAGGAGAGTCAGGATACTATGAGGGCTCTCAAGGAAAATATAGCCAAGGCACAAAATCAGCAGAAACAGTATGCGGATCAGAAGAGGACAGAGAGGCATTTCGAGGTTGGTGACATGGTTTACCTCATGCTACAGCCCTACCGTCAGTCCACTCTAAGGAAGAGTGGGTCAGAGAAGCTTAAGCCACGTTATTATGGTCCTTTCAGGATTCTGAGGAGAGTTGGCGAGGTGGCTTACGAGCTTGAGCTTCTAGCAGAGAGCAGGGTACACAATTTATTTCATGTATCACGCCTCAAGAAGGCGTTGGGACACCGTGTGGTACCATCTGCAGTTCTACCTCCCTTAGATGATGAGGGAAAGTTGATCTTAGTACCTGAGTCCATCCTAGAGTACAGGGAGAGACAGTTGCGTCGGAGGACTATCAGGGAATATCTGGTGAAATGGAGAGATTTGCCAGTTGAGGATACTACATGGGAGAGCGAGGATATTCTGCAGCATCCGGCATTGAGATTGCTTGAGGACAAGCAATTTCAGGAGGGGCGGACTGTCATGTCCCCTTCTCAGTGACATCTCTCGGAGTACAGGATTGGCCTATCATACGACCCTCGTAGGCTGATAGACTGGATAGAGGGTCACGTTGGAGCTTGGCTCAGCTTCTGTTGGCAGAGTTTGATCATTTGGCTTTCGTTCGGACTCATTCGGACATTTCTTGCAGAAGTTGCTATTTTTAGCAGTTCTTGGCAGTCAGTGTGGGACCCCTGCTATTTTTAGCAGTGTTCAGAATCACTTCAGTGTTCTTCAGCTTCAGACGGATCAGGCATCGGATGAGTAATGTGAGAGATATTAATATTTAATTGAATCAATTAAATATAAATTAATGGGAGATTATAATATAAAGTTATAATATTTTATTATAACTTAAGTGATTTGGCTGAAGGGGGTCGCCATCATGGAAGGGGCCAATTTTTAATTATATTTTATAATTAAAAATTAGAGTTGAGACTATTGAAAAATTAAAAAGAAGAGAAGTCGAATTTTTAATGATTCCCTATTATTGAGGAATTCGCACTTCTCAAGAAGATATAAGCTTTGCATTGAAAATCGAGCCCATTATGTTATGTGAATGGAAAATTGATGAAGTTTGACCAGAGCACGGAAGCCAAGGGTTTCAGTCTTAGAGCATTGGAGAACGAGCCATCTCCAGTGAAAGCAATTCAGAGGGTGTGAGATATCATCTGATTTATTGCCAAGAAAGAGATTTCTTCATTCAGAAGGAATTACAGAGCATCCAGAGATCATTCATCTTCAAAGTTTGCTATTAGGTTTTTATTCAGAAGCATCTTTCAACTCAGGCGCCTATTTCATTGAGAGTTGGGGGTTTGAGTGGAGGCCGTACTTATTCCATTGTTGCTTGCTGCCTTCAAAGCCGTACCACTGCTGTACCTGGCCGTACCATTCAAGAAAGGCCGTACTTTTTAGCTAAGGAGAAAGCGCCTTCCATATTGATCATCTGACTTCTACCCAGTAGGCGCACTCATCTTAGGATCAACCTCTTGGCGTTTGACAGAAGGACAAGTGATTATTATTGCAGCCGTACCATTTTTCAATCATCTTCAGCCTGCTGCAAATCAAGTTCTTTTAAATAATATTAATCAGATCTTGCCTGTATTTTCAGAGATTCTTATTGTAGTTGCTATGGCAAAAATAATGAAATGATTAGTTATTGATTTCTGAGCCTATTTGTATTAAATCTGAGCTCATTGAATTTTATATCAATTTTATATCAATTTATTATCAAAATCGCAATTTCTCAATTTCATGCAAAAAACCCAAAAACCACAAAAAAAATCAAAAACTTCAGAAAACTTTCAGAAAACAGACAGTAACGGAAACAGGGGGAACAAGGGGTTTCTACAAATAAAGCACCCTTTTGGGAAAAGGCGCCCAAAAATTAGAGGCATCAGATTCAAGTTTTTGGCCTTGTAGCACCCAAGCACACTTCTTCAGAGTTGATCAAACTCTACAATGGATCTGTAGGCAAGACTTCAGGATCGTTCGAGCAACCGAGATCAAGGATCGAATAGAGGCACTCCGTCACAAAAAAATGATAAAAAACTTACTCCTCAACTTGGACGCCTAAAGTCAAAATAGGCACAGTTGACTAAAGTTGAGATATTTTGAAGGCCTTTACATGGCTAAAACGTCCCAAAATTGGTGGAATTTGCTCCAGTGAACTCCAGATTAGGCAGATTGACTCCTCCATCAAGAGTTAGCACCCAAACTTGATTGCTTCCACATCAAAAACTATTTATCAAGTCCAGGCGTCATTATTCATCATCTCTCTTTGCAGGTTGAAGCTCAAGAACAAATATTTTTCTCTCCAAACGTCATTTGAAGATCTAACAGAGGGTTTTCTGAGCATTCTTTATTTTTTCAAGAATAAGTTGCACAGAGGAACAATTTATCAGAGTTTACATCTCTAGGCATGATTTTCTTGAAGATTCAAAGAGGCAGTTTATAACTTCCAAACTTCTCTTTTTCTTCTATTCTTGTCTTAGATCTTCTTGCATGTCCAAGTAAACGATAGTTATTGATAGATCTGACCTTCTAGGTATGATCAACACAACAATTTCAACAAAACCCATGTGTCAAATTCTTTCAAAAAAAGTTGCCTTGCTACCCCTTTTTTTAGGGTTTCCAAAAAAAGTCACAATTTCAAAAAATAGACAAACTAGATTTGTTTAGCTTTGAAGTGCCAACAAAACCCATGTGTTAGATTTTTCCGAAAAAAAATAAGTTTTTGTTGCCTCATTGCCTCTGCCACTGAAGGGCTCTTGCATGTCATAGAAAATTTCATCTTTTCAAATTTCTGACGTTCTAGGTTTGTTTAGAAAGATATTCTCAACAAAACCCACGTCTCAGAATTTTTTGTAAAAGTTACCCCCGGTAAGGCTATTTTTAGTAGTTGTAGAAAAGTTGTCCGAACAGTATCATGTGCACAGTCAATCTTCAAGGTTTTCAAAATGCAATTCTCCCAGGTTGAATACAAGACCAAAACGGTCTTACTTCATGACTTACTGAAAACGGTTGACACCGATTTGCATCGGGCACACCCAAAGGTCGATTTGGATAGATTGATAGGCATAGACACTCAAAGGCCATAGGTTCCATATGGTTTAACCTCGTATATTTGATAGCCCGCCAAGGCCAGTTTAGAGGGTTGAATACCATTGGAGCTTGCGTGAGCAGCGAGTTTGTGTGCATTTCTCACAACTAGAGTGTTCGTAGTCAAACTTAGCGGTTTCATCGTACAACACTCTTTCATTGTGAAGAATCAAGAAAAGCGTCAGAAGCGCAAAGCTACAGGAGAAACAAAGGTCATCACTCCAGTTATAGAGCTGCCAAAGTTACCAATCAATTCCTTTCTAGTATCAAACATGAAGATGGTGACTATGCGAGTCTCAGTGACGTGCAGACAAAGTTTCAGGACCTCATCCGTATCAGTTTCTGCGGTGACCTTGCTGGCTTCACGTTAAGTCAGATCGCTGTCATGTCAACAAGGCTGGATGATGCATCTGCAAAGAATATTGAATACCAAGAGCAGATTGCGAGTGGTGAGGAGATGCTGCGGCGACACATCATCATCTTGTGAAGCATCAGTTGTCCAGATGCAGAGGAAGTTAATGACTGGTTAGAGGAATTGATAACTCAAGTTGATGAGGTGTAAACTCTCAGTTAGGACGTCCTACCCCTCCAAGATAGTATTTATGATAAACAATTAACTTGATGCCTCTTTCCAAGTTAACTCACTGTCCCACAAATTATGCTTGTCTATTTTGGAGACACCTTTATATATTGGAGTTATGTTTTAGTTTAGAATCAGTTAACTGAAGTGGACTTTCCAGTTAACTGCTAGGTTACCTACTTTTCGACATAGGAATAAATCTTGCAGATTGGCAAGAACTCATTGTTAACTCAAGGAGACTTTAGGGTTGTCTACTCCTTTGAGCCTCTATAAATAAGAGCCTTTGCTCATTATTTTGTAACTTTACTTCACGGCAGCAAAACGCTAAGCTCACAAGCCTTTGACTTTGTTCACTCAGTATATGTTCTTGATTCGTATTTGTTATAGTCAAACACTAAGTACAGCTCGCGTTCTTTCTATTCAAATAGGTGTGTTCAATCTATGTTCATGTTTTATTGGTTGATCGCTTCTTGTGTGATTGTCTCTTTGACACAAGTTGCTGTCCCAAAGTGTAATCTTTGATCAAAGTTGAGATAATAAATCAGGAGAGCTACCTTGCCTTTGATCCAAAAGTCTCAAGATCTATCATTGTATGTTGTTCCAAATAATCTTTCTTTCAATCTACACCTTGGAAAGAGCACTGTGCCTCCTTGGGAATTTAGAGAGTGGGATTATCATCATATGTTGTTTCTAGTAGTCTACCTTTCAGCCTACACCTCGGAAAGAGCACTGCACCTCCTTGTGAATCTTGAGATCTAGGCTACCGTTTGATGATTACTTGCATGAGTTCTATTTCGGCTTAAATCTGGAAGTTCAGAGCCTTCAGATGCATTCTGAGATACAATTCGTCCAAGTGCTCAACCCATTCCATTCCCGCTCTTATATCCTATTGCTCTGTTTTTCTTGAGGAAATAGGATAGATTAAAAGTTAGCCTAGTTGTAGTTAAGATCTGCAGAAACCAGAGAAAACCTTAGCTGCAACACATTGTGTTTTATCACCCTTGTGCTCTGTTGCTGAGTAAAAAGATAGGAACTTAGTTTACTTTACTTTTTATGCAAACATCAGCAAAAGAGGGAGCTTCCCCTCCTAATTTGAAGAGTAGTTATTAACTTATTACACATTGTGCATAGCTGTCCGTTTCCAATAAGCACTCTAGAGGTGCTAATTGAAACGCCAACAAGACCAATGAAAATATAATATCTAAATATTGTTGCATTGTGGAAGCTTGAATCGGCTGGTTGGTCAGTTCATCAAGATGACTTTATATGCCTTATGGCCTAGTTCAGCTGGGAGCATATGTTATGGCTGATTCAATTCTATGGTCAATTGGTGTTTCATGTCCACATGTATGCTCATTTATAACAGAATGGGATAGAACATTGTTCTTCCAAGGTGTAGGTGTTTCTAAAGGCAGTCTTGGGCAGATCAGCATGCAAGAGAGTTTGAATTCTAGATAGCAACAGAGCAGGGGGTGAGAAGCGATGTAGAGTAAGAGCAAAATGTATAATACACAAATGGAGCATAAGGAAAATAGCCTCGTAGTAAATTCCAATTGTTCAAAAAGAAGACATCAATATATTGACTCTTGGTCTTTAACACATAAAGAATGGGCTGATTATTGACTCAACTAACAAAGATGACAAATCACAACTGTTTCCATGACCTTATCTAACCAACATAAAATGAATTAACATGAATGGATTCACTTACATTGTTGAACATGTGGTATGCCATACCTAAATTAACTCATGCTAACTGATTTTGACTATTATGATGATTCATGAAGTGACATGGATGCACAACTGCGAAATGAGTATATCTCAACACTTGTCATCCATAATGACACTCCAAGTTTATCTCTGAATTTGTGGATTTTCTCCTTTGCCAATGCTATGGCAAAGATCTATCCTACCTCATTCTTTATGCTGCCATAGACCATCTTAAGATCTCACTATTAAGATTTGAGGTTTTCACATGTAAATATCATATCATATCATTTGTTTAAATACAACTTCTTAATGATTATTTTTAATTGTCCCCATCTATATGGTAATTTTGATTACCATATGGAAGTTGTATAGGTCCATCCTATTGGTCTTGCAAATTTTGTAGCATTTATTGAGCCATATTGCCTCACAAGCTATGTTAGAAGAATGAAGGACCAAGGTGCAAGGAATAAGAGAATGCTCTGCGAGACATATGAGAATATGTGCATGTTTATTTTTTATAGTATGGGAAAGTTACATTGGTGGTTGTAACTTTGTAGAAAATGCTTAATTAGACATAATTAAGATGTATTAGTATGTCATTTTTTTTTTAATTCCTTTATGTAAACATTATATCCGATACCCCCCCAATGACTAAGTAACCCCAAGTTTTATCTCGATATCTGACAAATAGAACAGAACCGAAAGGTTTAGTAATTAGATTAACAGACTACTCTTGAGATGTGCAGTAGGAATCAAGTGGCGTTGATATAGTTTGAGGAAGTTGGAGATCACATACAACTCGATGTAGCCATAAGGCCTCAGAACTAGCATTGACAACTACTTTCTATGTTGCTTAGTGAAGGATAAGTGTTGAAGCTTACTGTGCTAGGAAACGACACTTGTACCCAAGGAGAAAATGCAATCTTTAGTATCAATCTATCTAGCCCAATCAGTATCCATATAGTCTATCAATTTGAAAGCTGTTATACCAAAATGAAAATTTTGGCATTCTGCTTAAATTGAGCTAAACAATGAAAAAATGCCATCAAAAGAATGTTTTAGGTCAACAATGAAAATTTTGGCATTCTGCTTAAATTGAGCTAAACAATGAAAAAATGCCATCGAAAGTATGTTTTAGGTCAAACCAAACATGAAGTCTTTGTGGGTTTGTGTCAAGGAACCTATGGTTAAAATTCTGAAAAAATGAAAATTAGGGTTTTACGCCCCTATTTTTATGGAAACCCTAAAAAATAGGACCTTCCCGGAAATGATTGAAAATAATTATGATAGGATTAATTGCCTTCACGATCACACTGATCAAGTCAGAATTATCAAAAATTATGTTTTACTCTGGTGGGTCTATTTCTATTTTTCAGGAAAGAAGCTAGGAGCTCCGCAGCCATTAATGGCAGATTGGCCAGTACCAGGTGCTGAAAGCTAAACCTCAAAAGCTTCAACTAAGAAGCTATGGTGAAAAAGGATGAAAAGAT
Source organism: Sequoiadendron giganteum (assembly GCA_007115665.2). Classification (NCBI taxonomy): domain Eukaryota; kingdom Viridiplantae; phylum Streptophyta; class Pinopsida; order Cupressales; family Cupressaceae; genus Sequoiadendron; species Sequoiadendron giganteum. The sequence goes on from CM021109.1 coordinate 73,615,351, forward strand.
GCTGTTTCAACGAAGGAGATTCTCAAAACGGAAAAGGCCAAAATTTGGCTAAGTCTGGAAGATGGACGTTTTGTCTACCAAGGCAAAACACAATCTACAAGGTGAAAAGGCGCCCCTCTTGAAGAAAGGTCCCCTTGGATCTCAGAGGGCAAATCAAATCATTTGGCATTGTCAAATCAATCATCCTCTTCACTTTCATGCTGGCTCGACAACGAAACAATCAGCAAGATCATCTGATTCAGGGATCATTGACCAACCGTCAGCGAAGTATGGAGGATCCATTGACGATAGAAATGCCAAATCAGAGAGCTTCAAGGTAAAAGCGCCCCTATTGGCCAGGGGCGCCCCTCAGTTGCAGGCACCAGATGAATCCATAAGCTGCAGCTCTATACATGATATCTTTCCAACTTCCTCCCAGCTACGTGATCAATCTAATAGCAAGTCCATAAGACACACCAGACGATCACGAGATGAGATCAAGCAGAAAAAGCCAAATTTGAAGAACTGGAAAGATAAGCCAGAAAATGGCTAAGGCATGGCTAAAGCGCCCCTCTCAAGGAAAGGTGCCCTTTCCTGAAGGCATCCAGATTCAGCCAGAATCTTCACTGCCTCCCAAGACGACCTTCTCAGCTATGACCTATCTCGTCAGTGAGACTATCGGCAAGAACTTCCGACAAATCAATCAACTGATGGAGGAGGTCAAAGACTGGTAGTCCACAGCTAAGATGAAACCAAGCACCAGGGGCGCCCTTTAGTTTGAAGGCCCAAAACTTGCCAGCTTCAACTGAGAAGTCAAGCATCCTAAACAAGACTGAACCGGCTACCCGATGCATCGTCAAGCAGAATCATCTGATTCATCAAACATCAGGAATGTCAGATCAAAGCAAAGAGGGTCTGAAAAGGTCAAAACGAAGAACAAGTCAATGAAAATTGACTAAGGCATTGTCAAAAGCGCCCCTCTCAAGGAAAGGCACCCTTCTTTCTGGAGACCTTAACTCAGTTTTCTGAGTTAATCCCTCTCAGGCATATCTAATCATACTGATCCTGCCTCAACAACAAAACTGCCAGCCATTGCCTAAGATCAACTAAGCAACCTGAATCAAAGATCAAATGGGAGCACTTCAGCTTGCAAAATGAACAAAAATGATCAACTTCAAGAATGGACGCCTAAAAGAAGTCAAACAGAAATGTTGACTTGAGTTAGCAAATTTGGAGCCAAAAAGAGACCAAACACTCCACAATCAGTGGAAATCATCTTTTGGAACTCCAAATCAGGCCTGAATGATGAGTTATCTTCCATACTTTGTGGATCTTAACCCTAATTGCCTTATATTCATGCTAGGCATCCCTTTCCTCATTATTCTTTTTGCAGGTTGAAGGATAAAACATCAAGTAGCTCCCAAGAACACGTTTTCAAGATTTGGCAGGGGTGTTGAACGGATCTTCAATATTTTTGAAGATCATTGGTAGTAAAAGCATTCTTCTCCCAAGATTGCTTCCAGAGACAGATTACTGCAAAGTGGCAGTTTATAACTTCCAATCCATCTTCTGTCTACTTCCTCTACTTTTGTCTATATTTCTTTTGCATGTCACAGGAAATGACAGATTATCACAAATCTGGTCAATTGGGTATGATCAGCACAGCTTTTTCAACAAAACCCATATGGTAGATTTTTCCAAAAAAAGTAGCCCTGCTGACTCTATTTTTTAGGGTTTCTGGAAAAAGTCATGATATTGAAAAACATACAAACTGGGTTTGTTTGGCTTTGAAGCACGAACAAAACCCATGTGTCAGATTTTTCCGAGAAAAATCACTTTCTGGTACCCCTGCTGCCTCTGCTACCAAAGGGCTCTTGCATGTCAAAAAAAAACTCATTTTTCTAAATTTCTAACGATCTGGGTTTGTCTAGAAAATCTTTCTTAACAAAACCCATGTCTCGGAATTTTTCGTAAAAACTACCCCCGACGAGGCTATTTTTAGCAATTCCAGGAAAGTATCAGAACAGGGTCAAGTGCCCAGTCAATATTCAAGGTTTTCAGAATGCAGTACTCTCAAGTACAATACAAGACCAAAACAATCTTATACCATGATTACCTGAAAACGACTGACACAGACTTATGGCAGAAAAATCTAGAGGTCAGTTCTGAGGACTTGGAGGGCATGAATCAAATCACATTGCAGAACATCAAAGAATCCGGTTTATTTCAAGCAGCATCTATTCCAATCACCTTACAAAGCATCGAGCTTGTAACTGCTTGCACAAAGCATTACAACCCGACAACAAGAGAGATCCTGTTAGTAGACGGGAGGGTGATTTGCAGCTTGAAGCCGGTGGACATAGAGACTTGTTTTGCAATTCCACCATGCCCTACCAAGAAGGTCATATCAGTGACAGAATGCGAAAAGGCATTCGAGGCTTCGAAAGATGAGTGTTCGCTTATAATGGTTGAACATTGGCTGAAAACAAAGAGAACCAGCTTGCCCAGATTGGTTGGTAGAGGAGAATTCAAAGACGAGTACGGAGTGCTAATCACCCTACTCAACAGAGTCACTGGACAAAAGGAGGGAAAATCCTTCCAGCCGTGGATGTTCTACATTATTGGCAAGATAATCAGCAAGAAAGAACATTACGACTTGGCCTCCCTGATCAATGACACACTCCACCAATAATTCATCGGATTTCTAGAAGAGCACCGTTTCCACATGTGTTCATACCTGGTCTACCTGATAGCCTTCCAAGGCGATTTCAGAACATTAAACACTGTGGGAACCCTAGGTGTGCAAAAGGTACAAGAATACTTTCCTCGCTTGGAGTTCACTCTAGTGGAAAGACATTTCAAAAAGATAAATGACCTTTTTACTATGCACACCGTGCACGAGCTAGACCATGAGATGCACGTGCATATTTCACCAGCAGCTAAGGCAGCAATGGTGGACTGGGCGGATTGGTTCATACAATTCCCCACTTTCACCTACATACGCGTGTATGGCTACAATGGCCACCCTGCCATGATGCCATGCTACCCCTCAGATAGGGTAGTGTTCATGGAATTCCTGAGGCAATTGGCCGAGGTTCATTCTTACCTTCGCATAAAGAAAAAGACTGCTGCAAACTTTCCTTTTCAGATGGGACTCTACAGATGCAAGACTGCAGCCGATGCAAGGTTGATAAGCCAAGAAATAGTGAGATTTAATCTCAAGTACCTCATTGACAGGACGCCATCCTATGACCCTAGAGGCATCTTCGCAGCTCACCTTGAGCAAAGATCATCACATGAACCTTTCATGGAAGATTTTTGGGTCAACTGCAAGGATGAGTTCGAAGTGAGAAGGAACCATAGCAGATTCAAGGTCTCACAGATTGCAAAATTCATGTCAGAGGACATTGATGGCTTATCTGAGGACGAAGAAGAAGTCATTCTTTCTTCCTTCTTCACGGGTCTAGTGGATTCACAACCACTCGCAAAGTAGACTGGTACGTGAAAGAGAGTACGTCTATTGAGGAAAGAATAGGTAGAGTAGTTCGACACAATCAACTCTACCTGGACAGTAAAAGGACAAGGAAGGTAGTACTTCCCCGATCAGAGCCACCAGCGGTTCAGTTTACACTACCTTCCACATCTAGGAGGAAACCCAGACAAAAGAAGGTGAGCTTTCCTCCAGAAGGAATGCGGATGTCAAGGAGCACATGGGGGACAAAAGGAGTTGCCAGCACAAGCCGACAAGAGGTACAGGTGGAGACAGCCACCAATTTACCTGAGACAGTTGAGACCATTGCAACTACACAAGAACCAGTGATTGAAATAATCGTTGTAGAGATGGAAACCATTGTAGAAGAAGTTGCAGCAGAAGTGGTGCCAGTGATAGAAACAGAGCCACCAGCTTCACCACCATCACAAAGGTCGCAGAGTCCTATTGATTTGGACTCGCCACCATGGGGCATTGCCACGGCACAGTCTCGTTCTTCCAGCATTCAGGGGGCCTATGTTCCTCCTCCCAGCGATGCTAGCCGAGATTCTATTTGGCTAGAAAGCTCGCTTGGGAGGAAAAGGGAGAGACCTTCTTATCAGCTTGACTTCTCTGAATTCCATCATGTCCCACAAGACATGCCGGCAAAGAAGTTGAAGAAGCAGACACATGTAGAGAAGAATGCAGAGAACGAGGTTATCATAGAGACTACTGCCCCACCTGAAGACAAAGATATACATAATGCGAGGGTTGAAGATTTCACGCTTTCAAAGGTGAACCTTCGAAAGACCACTCGACAAGTGGAGGCAGACCTTCTTGGAATTGCCTCAGCGAGTGTCAAAGAAAGGATGACAAAAGATGGATAAGACAAAGCAGCCTTGAAGGCTGAAATCCGTCAACTAAAGTTGTACATTTTTAGTTTGATACATGACACTCCAAACTCCTCGGCCTTGCCTCAAGGACTGTTGGATCTCCCAGCTGAAAGAAACCATCATCAGCTGATTACATACGGCAAACACTTGAGACGTCAAGTGGATGAGTTTGTCGTCAAAGGACGGTGTGTGTTGACAGAAGCATATCAGCTGAGAGACAGGGCACATGGACTTAGATCAGAAATCCAGAAGTCAAATGTATAGGCAACTCAAGAAAGGCCGAGAGAAGAGGCGACAGTTGCTGATTTGCAACAAGCATATGAATCAGTTATGACCACAAAAAATAAGCACCATCTCTTTGAGTGGAAAGAATAGGTGGCATACAAGGTGAGAGCCTATGATGCCAACTCTGTGGAGTTGATTGACTATAGACGCTTCGTCGCCAATATTATCAACTTCGCAAGAACGTTGGTAATATCCTTCTTTGAGTTAGAATATCAGCGAGAAGGAGGGGAATATGTTGAACTTGAAATAGTGTAGACACGGTTCCAGGATGTCATCCGATCTTCATTCCTTGAAGATCCCAATGGCTGCAAATTAGCCAAAATTGCAGCCATGTCTATCCAATTAGATGAAGCAGTTGCCCAATGCATAACCTATCATTAGCAGCTTGCAACGGGTGAAGAAATGCTTAGACGCCACATAGTCACTTTGAAAAGCATTAATTGCCCGAGGGCCGAAGAGGTCAATGACTGGATAGAGACTTTGTTGACTAGTGGTGAAGAGGTGTAAAGCACCAAGAAAGGACGTCCTACCCTCCAAATAGCATTAATGATGACTAAAGTCAACTTGATGCCCCTTTCCAAGTTGACTTCAGATCTCCACAGATCATGCATGTCAGATCCCACTAATCTAGGATGTCTATTTGACTCCCACGATTTGTGGATCTCAGATCTCTTCAAAAGGTGGATGTCTATTTGGAGACACATATGTAATTGTAAGTTCACTTTTAGTTAGGTATCAGTTAACTGAGGTAGACTTCCAGTTTGACTTTTGTTTAGTTTCAGTTAACTGAAGTAGATTTCCAGTTAACTGTTTGCTCACCTACTTTTAGACATAAAAATAAATCTTGTTGATTGGCAAGAACTGTTTGTTAACTCAAGGAGATTTTAGGGTTGCCTACTCCTTTGAGTTTCTATAAATAAGAGCCTTAGGTTCTTTTTTTGTTTTTTAACCTTTATTTGCTAGCAAAATTGTTGTGCCACTGTTGCCAGAGTTTGCTTGTTTATATTTGTTCACTCTTGGATGAGAGTTCGTTGGTTGATCACAATTGTGCATGATTTCGTGCCTTTGCTGTCCCGACCTTTGTAATTCTTTGAAGAACCTTGAAGAAATAAATCAGATGGTGCAAGCTTGATTGATCTAATTATTTGAGTTATTCAAAGTCTTGTTTTTAAATAGTGCATTGTTTCAATCTCCTCCTTGGACAGGTGTCGTCGCCTCCTTGGATATTTTGTCATCGATCATTATCGTTTGATGTTGTTTAATGATCTCTCTTGCAACCTAGACTTTGGACAGGTGTCGTCACCTCCTCGGGAATCCTGTTAGAAAGGCCATCGTTCCTTGTTGTTTCCAGTGAGCTGCTTCCAAGCCTATACCTCGGATAGGGGTTCCTCCTCCTTGGCAAGTCTCAAATCCAGTTTACCGTAACGAGTGTTTGCTTGTATCGAGCCCTATCTTGGTATATATCCAAAGGTTCAGAGCCTTGGCCATATTCCATTGAGACGGAGGATTCAAGTGATCCAACCATACCATTTCGCTCCTATGCCCTCATGCTTTGTTTATCTTGAGGAGGTAGGATAGCTAGAAGTTAGTTAGTCGTAGTTAAGATCTGCGGAAACCAGAGAAAAAGCTTAGCTATGGCGCATTGGTTTATGCACCCTTGTGTCCTGCCGCTGAGTAAAAAAGATAGGAAATCTTAGTACACCCCTTTTTTACAGTATAAAATCAGCAAAGAGAAATCTTCCTCTCTATAATCCGAAGAGCATGTACTAACACACTTGCAATAGCTGTCCATTTCCAATAAGCACTCCAGAGGTGCTAATTGAAACGCCAACAAAAGCCATTGTGCTTTGATAGAGAATGCCAAAGTTAAGATTGCCTTTGACATATCTCAACATACATATTGCCGTCTTCCAATGAACAAGCTTTGGTTGTGCCAAAATATGAGAGATAACTACAACAAACCAAAGATCTGGTTGTGTGGATGTAAGATATATCAAGTTGCCCACCAACTAATAGAGTGATTCATCAACTAATTAATCATCACCATAGGCTTACAATTTGAGAGCAGCCTCCATTTTTGCAATAGAAGGGATCGCAATTTTCCATGCAAAATCTTTCCAATATAGTTGTAGCATACATGACTTGAGCCATGAGAATTGTAATGATGCTTAGCTGAATATTTATGTAGAAACACTCAGATCT